>OZ035881.1:36565561-36970783 GCA_964034835.1 Muscina levida | reverse complement strand
TTTATTATTTCATTATTTCATTATTTCATTATTTCATTATTTCATTATTTCATTATTTCATTATTTCATTATTTCATTATTTCATTATTTCATTATTTCATTATTTCATTATTTCATTCTTTCATTATTTCATTATTTCATTATTTCATTATTTCATTATTTCATTATTTCATTATTTCATTATTTCATTATTTCATTATTTCATTATTTCATTATTTCATTATTTCATTATTTCATTATTTCATTATTTCATTATTTCATTATTTCATTATTTCATTATTTCATTATTTCATTACTTCATTACTTCATTATTTCATTATTTCATTATTTCATTATTTCATTATTTCATTATTTCATTATTTCATTATTTCATTATTTCATCATTTCATCATTTCATTATTTCATTATTTCATTATTTCATTATTTCATTATTGCGTTATTTCATTATTTCATTATTGCGTTATTTCATTATTTCATTATTTCATTATTGCGTTATTTCATTATTTCATTATTGCGTTATTTCATTATTTCATTATTTCATTCATTTCATTCATTTCATTCATTTCATTCATTTCATTCATTTCATTCATTTCATTCATTTCATTCATTTCATTCATTTCATTCATTTCATTCATTTCATTCATTTCATTCATTTCATTCATTTCATTCATTTCATTCATTTCATTCATTTCATTCATTTCATTCATTTCATTCATTTCATTCATTTCATTCATTTCATTCATTTCATTCATTTCATTCATTTCATTCATTTCATTCATTTCATTCATTTCATTCATTTCATTCATTTCATTCATTTCATTCATTTCATTCATTTCATTCATTTCATTCATTTCATTCATTTCATTCATTTCATTCATTTCATTCATTTCATTCATTTCATTCATTTCATTCATTTCATTCATTTCATTCATTTCATTCATTTCATTCATTTCATTCATTTCATTCATTTCATTCATTTCATTCATTTCATTCATTTCATTCATTTCATTCATTTCATTCATTTCATTCATTTCATTCATTTCATTCATTTCATTCATTTCATTCATTTCATTCATTTCATTCATTTCATTCATTTCATTCATTTCATTCATTTCATTCATTTCATTCATTTCATTCATTTCATTCATTTCATTCATTTCATTCATTTCATTCATTTCATTCATTTCATTCATTTCATTCATTTCATTCATTTCATTCATTTCATTCATTTCATTCATTTCATTCATTTCATTCATTTCATTCATTTCATTCATTTCATTCATTTCATTCATTTCATTCATTTCATTCATTTCATTCATTTCATTCATTTCATTCATTTCATTCATTTCATTCATTTCATTCATTTCATTCATTTCATTCATTTCATTCATTTCATTCATTTCATTCATTTCATTCATTTCATTCATTTCATTCATTTCATTCATTTCATTCATTTCATTCATTTCATTCATTTCATTCATTTCATTCATTTCATTCATTTCATTCATTTCATTCATTTCATTCATTTCATTCATTTCATTCATTTCATTCATTTCATTCATTTCATTCATTTCATTCATTTCATTCATTTCATTCATTTCATTCATTTCATTCATTTCATTCATTTCATTCATTTCATTCATTTCATTCATTTCATTCATTTCATTCATTTCATTCATTTCATTCATTTCATTCATTTCATTCATTTCATTCATTTCATTCATTTCATTCATTTCATTCATTTCATTCATTTCATTCATTTCATTCATTTCATTCATTTCATTCATTTCATTCATTTCATTCATTTCATTCATTTCATTCATTTCATTCATTTCATTCATTTCATTATTTCAGTGATTTATTGACTCATCGATTCATTAGGTCATGACTATTTATCTACCTGCGATGGCGGCGAGTCAGGCGATGAATCCCGCGCTTCGTAAACATTCACATCGGTATCTACGTTTCGTTGCAGACCATAACGAGCTATTTCATCGACATATGGCTCATATTCCGCTTGCTTAAGTAGCTCCTGCTGATACATCAACTCTTCTGACATTTGCCTGGCAATGGCCCTTTGTCCATTGAGGTTCGCTGCTATGGTTTGGGGTCTCGTGACATCATTCAAGTTCATGGCACCCAAATCATGTTCCGGTTGTGTTGATGTTGTGCTGGGCGGCGTGGGGGGTGTCGGTCGGGGTGAGGTACCTTTGCATTGCATTTCTCTGCGACAATGTTCGGCTCGAGCAATCTCCGCTGCCAACCAAGATGGCAGCTCCGGAAGAAGCCAAGTTAAGGCGGAACGCAGACCCAACATTATGTGCTAAATGCCAGAGATAGAGGGAGAGAGAGAGAGGAATATAAACAATAATGTTAATTGGCCACCCACCGAAAACCTTAATCAAAATTCTCGTTCACCCATCTATCAATTGTCGTCCCTCTCGCCCAATCACATGTCTATTACTTACCTCAAGTGTAACAATTAATATGATTGTTTGCGCTGTTGTTAATCCCGGCCACAAACGAGACACTTGTCCGGATAAACCAATTAGAGCACAATTCACAATGACCGCTGCCAGTGAGAGTAGGCTGAGGGCATTTTGCCATGTTCCTATGTTGGCCACCCGCTGACCAAACGGCCGCTGATGCACATGGGCCAATTTAAAAGCATCCGAACGTATCTCCATTAGATTATTGATGAGAGCACAAACGCCAGCCAGGGGGAAAGCGGCCGAGAAGAGGACCACATAACCCATTTGCACAAGCATTTCCAAATGATCCGAAAATGTGCCGTCATACTGGAAATTGAGTAGAGTAGGTGAGGCAAAGTTTACTACTGGTGAGTGCGTGTATTTTGCGTTTTGTTATAATAACCAAAGTGTTTGTGATAATGTTGTGTGCTGTAAATGAGATGAGACCATAATAGGGTCGTGTCAAGAGTTGCCAGCTGGATGTTGCACACACGTTTCACTTATTTACAAAGGCGGGAATTTGTCACACAAATAATATGTTTTTGGAAATTTAAAAAATCTAAAATCTAAATTCATATGTATAACGAGCGTGTGTATAAAATTTGATATGATTACAGAAGGACTAATATGTTAGATTTAATTATATCGGACAACAAAAACACGGTGTCAAATTGACACCACTTGTTGTCAATTTGAGCACAACCAGGGTTGCGTTACTATCATTTTGACACCGATTTGACGTTTTTTCCGTCAGGGTATATCCAATAAGATAAGCACTTTTGTCACGATATATTACAATTTCCCGGGTGGCCGTTGAGAATGAAATGTGAATCTGGCATCTCAAGCCGACTCACAACCTCCCCGTGGTGGGACCTGGTCAATGTTGGTTTGTAATATTTTTTATCTTGAATAGCAGCAGATAGTGAGCGACGAACATTAATGTTTGGGCTAAACCCCCTGCCTTCATTCCCTATACTGGCTATGAAAACATGAAAAAGAAAAAGTAACAATAGGAACGCCCAAAATGATGACGACCCCAGTAAACTACTATATAGAAGGTGCCACTAACCGACTGACGGATGTCCTCAAACAATTTAAGGCTGACATCACCGCCATTCAGGAGATGATATGGACAGGACAAGGATGCTCGCGACGTAAAAATTGCGTCATCTTTTACAGCTGCCATGCGGTAAAGCACAAATTTGGATGTAAATTTGTAATAGGCCAGAGACTCAGATATCCTACGAAACAGTTCTACATTACGCTGGTTTGTGATCATTCCCCGGTGGCAGATAAATATGATAAGGTTAATGCTGCATTCTACGAGCGCTTAAAGGGAATATACGACCGGTACCCTGGCCATGGAAGATGTTTTTGGTCCATCGATCGGTTAATTTAGTATACATACCGACACGTCCGACAAAGTATTCATGCTAGTTAGCTTTGCAGCGGGAAGGAACGTGGTAGTGAGTGGAACCAGATTTCAGCATATCCACAAGGCAACTTGGCTATCCCCTGATCAAAACACCAAAAATCAAATTGATCATGATGGAAGACATACATCCAGTTTCATGGAACTGAGCATTATATAGGGTCGCTCTATATGGCGGGAAAAAAAGTTTACGTTTTCTCCCCCCAGTTTTGTAGTTTGTCTGAATAGAATTTGAGGACACCAAAATTTTTTAAATGCATGCACGCTTCCAACCACCGTTGTAGTATTTATTATGTTGTATCATCATATGATAACCACTCGAAACGAGGCCTATATCATTATTCTTGGTTAACTAAAAACTACATTTAGCTTACACAACACATGACTTTGGGACTGAGTTCTGAGAACTGCACAAGAAAGTAGGCCCAAAAGAAGAAGTTCTGCATCATTTGTTTTGTCAAGTAACATGCTATATTAATTTAGAGTAAGTAAGTATAGTATAGGGGAATTTGTCACGTTTTAGGCTCTTTAAGCAGAGCGATAAATGCACGTAATCAAACACAAAGAAAGCTGGATATTGCGAAGCTGCAAACCCCAGAGATATCTACTGCCTACGCTAACTAGCTCTCCCAACTACTACGACACAACGCACCTACTTCTGACGTTCCCGGTAAACATTACAAGGCAACCGCCGCAAAAACTGTGCTTGGATATGAAAAAAGGCGCTATCAGACGAATCCTGGTACGATGAAGAATGTCGAATAGAGTCTGAGGAATAGGATGCTGCTTATAAGGTTATGCTACAGACAATTGTAACCCGGGCTGTTAGGGAACGGCACAATGAGCCTGGCAAGGCAGCGAAAAAACGTCAAAGCAAGAAATAGGAGAACCATTATATAGAGAGGTATAGCGATAGCTGTAAAGCTCGGAAATTTTTACAAGAAAGTAAAAGGTTACGGTACTCAGCTGCAGAGAGTGCTGTATATATGGAGAGAAAACTTCCAGCAATTGCTAGTTCCAGAAGGCAGCTCACATAAAAGTATCACGCCAATTGTCGATGACGGCTTAGATTACCCACCACCAAGCCGTAAACCTCCGGCAGAGTTCTTCAAGTCCCGTGGCGATAAGTTGATAACTAACAAGCACCAGCTCCTACGCACGGTTTGGCTTTACGTATGCATGCCCAATGATTGTAACATAATACAAGCGTCCTGGGCTGAAAAAGGTGAACTTAGTGTGTATTAGCACACACTTATATACGCACCGCATATAAGGTTTTATCGAGTGTGATATATGAAGATGAAGTGACATGAAAGACTAAAGTCAGTGTTATCACACATGACCTGGCAAATCAACAACTGAACAGATATTCACTTTTTTCGAATCCTGTAAAAGACCTATTTGAAACGTATCATCTTTTCGTCGACTATAAATCTGCCTTCGCCAGCCCGATACAGCAGAAATTTATCAACGCTTTAGATGAGTTTGGTATACTGATAAGCATTTCCGGAGTCTTCAATGAAGTTTGGCAAGGAGCTTATAGGACAGTAATATACCAGACGAGGCCTAAAAAAGGTGACAGGTGATTGTGTGTGGTCCTACAAGAAGAGTCAACCCTGTTGAATTGTACACAGTGAAACGTGTACCACACGACCACACAATCGTGGTCTCACGTTCTCCCAAAAATCGTTGAACATCTGTCTGTTTTTGTGTTGAATACGAAGCAAGCGTGTGTCTTGTTACTTTCATAACATTCAAGCAGAGAATGATTGTTTTGAATCAAACTAAATTTTCGAGTAAGTGTGAATAGCCCATCGTGTCTGTGTGAACATTAAAAGTAAAAAAGAGTCGGAATTCAACGACTTAGATGGCTGGGACATGTAGCCAGGATGCATGTAAATGCTCCAGCGAGAAAGGTGTTTGAAGGCAAACCTGAGGGACGGCGCAGAGCAGGGAGACCCAAACTTCGTTGGAAGGACCAAGTGGTAGGCGACGTACTACCATCAGTAGTAGAAGACCGAAGCGTGTGGAATTGTTTAATACTTCAGGCCTCATATTTATGTGCCACGTTCGTAAGTTATAATGGGCCACTTAAGTAAATGAGTAATGCATGCACCGATGGTTGGAATCTGAGTCATAAAACACTCCTGTGCTTAAGAAATCCGATCCAAGTGTGTGCACCAACTATCACAGGAATATGCTTTTACTCATCGCATACAAGGTTCTGTTTAGTGTGTTATGTGAAATATTAATGTCCAACTACACCAACCTGATAGGACCTTATTAGTGGGGCTTTAGACCTGGCAAATCCACGACCGACCAGATATCCGTGCTACGACAAATCATCGACTATTAAGCTGCATTTGTATGCCTGATATGACAAAAAGTATTAAATGCTGTGGCTGAATTTGATATCCCTGCTGATACGACTTTGCGGGATGATACTTATTCACACAAAGTCTTCAGTGAAGATAGACACAAATCCGAAGTAACCATGAAAACCAAGCGAGGCTTTAGACAGAGCAATGTCAAGCGATCTATTTAACATAGAGATGATTATGTAGAAAGCTACAGTAAAAACCACTGGTATCACCTTTGATTGAAGTCACATACTGCTTGCGTTCGTCGATGATATAGATATTATTGGTGTAGTAATGCGGAATATTACTAAGGCCTTTTCAAGCATTGAGAAGCAGTCACCAAAAGTGGGTCTGCTGATAAACAAGGATAAAACCAAGTTTTTTGTATCAACGTACACAGATTATACTCGTTTGGGATGCTTCGTGATCAAATACTCAAATTTTTTAGAAACGCAGTTTGCGGTTTATTCGAAGAATATACTTTTCCAACAGTTCAGTTTTCGAATACATGATTTAGTAAAAACCCGGATTAACTGGTGCTTTTGAATTCGCTTTGCTTCAATTTATATTCTATTTAAATCCCAGGATGATCAGTTCATCTAATCAGAAGTAATAAGGAAATTTGAAATTATCATATAATATAAGTGGAATCTATATAACTCACAAATGATCGCGTTTCCTGTAAAACTTATACTTTACATTTAGTATGGTTTAGAATTAGGGTATCGATTTGAGCACAAATTAACCTTATTTTTACCATTGGACGCTAAGGATAGGAGATTAAGGCACTTAAAGTTTATCATATGAATATCGACGGCATCCTACCCATTTCAAAGTGAGATCTCAGTATATTTCAAGGTGAAATCCCAACTCTATAGATATTATGAATTTCCGAACTATCTTTTTGCGATCGGATACTTAGTTTAGGAGATAACTGCACTCAAAGTTTCTCTACGGCTTCCCAGCCATTGCATGTTGATATCCCAACTATATCTTAGTGATTTCACCAATATTGTATGGTGATAGTTTAGGAGATAACGGCAATTGAAAGTTTTATTATATGAATATGAACGGCATCTTACTCATTTCAAGATGAGTGGAAACATTCATCTTTTCAATGAAGCATCCTTTGAGATTTTCCCAAAGAATATCGGATAAGCCGAAAATACTCCTTTTTGAAAAACCGGTTAACTGACATCAAAAAACCGGTTAAACAGGAAATTCCAAATTGGAATTTTTGTAGAAACCAGCATGCGATTTCGGAGAAAAACCCGGTCAAACGGTTTTCGGCTTTGAAAACTCTAGTCATCACCCCTTTTCAACTATCTTGATGAAGAAATGAGTGTCATGAGCTATTTTCAGGTCTCCCTTTCAATGAATGTGAGCTTTAGAAATTTTAAGACACTCACATTCTCCATATTAAGTACCGTATCCGTGGCCAATTTTAACCAGTAAGAAAGTTTCAGTCGGGTAAACCGACTGATATCTGTCTATTATACAGATATTATTACTCGATTTCTAAAGTCGGCAGAGTGGTACATTTGTATGGGAGGTACCAGAAGGGGCGTGTCTAGACTCCCAGATTATTTCTCCAAAACTTTATCCTGTTATAGCTTTACAAAATACAGAATTTGGGAACGATCGCGTTGGGTGTATTTATAATATTAATCGATTTCTAAGGTGGGCGGTACCAGTTGAGTATGGGAGGTACCAGATGGGGCGTGGCAAGACTTCCAATTTTTTTTCTCAAAAACTGTATCCTCAAAATACAGAATTTGGGACGATTGGGTCGAGTGTATTGATATTATTACTCCATCTCTAAAGTGGGTGAAGTAGTACATTTGTATAGGAGGTACCAGAAGGGGCGTGTCTAGACTTGCAGATTTTTTCTAATAAACTTTTTCCTGCTTGAACTTTACTAAATACAGAATTTGTGTACGATCGCGTTAGATCTATTTATAATATTAATCGATTTCTAAAATGGGCGGTACCAGATATGTATGGGTTGTACCAGATGGGAAGTGAATAGACATCCAATTTTTTTTCTCAAAAACTGCATCCTGTTATAGATTTACTAAAGAAAGAATTTGGGTATGATCGCGTTGGATTTATTGTTATTATTACTCCATCTTAAAGTGGGCGGAAAGGTACATTTGTATGGGAGGTACGGAGCGTGGGTAGACTTCCAATTTTTTTTCCGTAACTTTATCCTGTTATAGTTTTACTAAGTACAGAATGTGGGTACGATTCCGTTGGGTGTATTGATATTATTACCCGATTTCTAAAGTGGGCGCAATGATGTATTTGTATGGGAGGTACCAGAAGGGGCGGGGCCATGTAGCCCATTTGCAATACCGTAAGTAGTTTTGGGGAAATATTAACTCGTGCAAAATTGTAGAACATTTGGTTGCGTCTTTCGGAAGTTATCGTGCGTACCAGCCGGACAGACAGACAGACGGACATGGCTCAAACGACTTAAAAAGTCATGAATTGAATTTGGTTCAAAGGAATCTAGGGTTTAAAGTGACTTCTTTTATATGTTACACTTTTGGGTCGTATCAGATGATATATACCCTCATCCCTAAGGGTGATGGTATAAACATCAAGCATAGAGTATAATACGATTTTAATTGGAGTTTTTATTTCTTATTTCTTTATGTTCTCTACTGCAAAAACATGGAGATTTTTTGACTGATAAAATATTTTCACTTCTGAATTAACTTGGCTGCCAAGTTATGTTTGCTTTGCATATATACGTTTTCTTGTATTATCGTATCCTATATAGAATACCAACAAAACACAACCACTATGTATTACATTTATGAGCCTCCTGCTATTTGTGTTATCTGGCAACTCTTTGCTTAATCACAACATCATTATTATTGATTTACCTTATACAATGAACTTTCAATTTCCGCCTGGCCAATATTGCGTTTCGTTGAAGCACTAGTCGTTGCCGCCGATGGTGTAGAACTTCCGGTTTCCGTTGCCGGTTTTTTGGGCAATTGTTTCGAAGGAGTTCCGGATTGTGGAGTTGAGGTACCACTCGCCTGTTTAGTTTTCTCTGCATCTGTTGCAGACGACGCCTGAGTTTGTCCAGAGGCAGCAGCTGCAGCAGTAGCGGCTGCTACAGTATCAGCAAAGGTGCGATTTATATTTTGCGTAGGACTCAAAGCGCCCCACATATTAAAACTTAATTTAGCCAAACGTATTTGTTCCGCCACATAGGGCAGAGCAGATTCACGTAGATTTCCAATAATTTGGCGGGATATTAACAAGCCAGCAAGTTGCTGAAACGGTTCAATCAATACAGAATACACAAAGTTTACAAACATTTGCATTTTGTCATTGTCTTAATTAGCTTTTGCACAATAGTTACCTCTTTTAGCTTTTCCTCATCTCTCAAGTAGAAGGCTATATAAAATAGCGACAGAAACGAGTTGACAAATTGGAATAAAGCCACTTTGGCTATCAAATGATTTTCGTACTTGGACTGCAAACGGTAATTTTCTAAGAGGAAACAAGCAAGAAAACAAACAATACAATGTTACACATAATTAAAAGTGTTGGCTGCGGATGCATGTATCCTGTAGCTGTACCACCCCCCACGCTTACCTCTGTCATTTAGCCAAACGGCTAACTTATAATAAGCTTCATCCATTAAAGTTATAGCACCGGCTAGCAAAACTTTGGGTATTACGCTCAAACAACAAAGTATACCAGTTTCCGGTAGTTTGGAATCCCACCAATCCTGTGAAGGGACAAAAGAAAGAGAAGAAAATATAATTATAGTTTACTGTAGAAAAGTGTTCATCTCAAGCATGTTTTTAACATTTCTTATACATTATCCGGTATCTTGTTTAATTTCTTTTAGTTACAAAAAGACTGATTCACTTAATGTTAATTCGTTGCTTTGCCGTCTTTGCTTATTTTCTATGTACTTAATGAATAGAGGATATCCTTGCCAGGACTTTTTAAACGTAGGCGCGCGAAAGTTTTTGTTTAACGCATAACTAATTGTTCATAATTTTTTGCCGGAGGCTCACAAAACAAAAGGCAAATGGGATTATTTTGCAATTAATTTGTGATTAAGAAGGAATAAAGAATTCGTTAGAATTTTGAAATGTAAGGATATCTAGTTTCTAGGCGGATATTAAATTTAAAGGTTCATTGTTAGATTGAAATAAAAAAACAGAAGTTATTGTTGTGGGGTATCACGACATAGATAATAGACTGCATGTAAAGGGTGCTTTTTTTTAAGATGTAAAGAACTTTCGACAGGGATAACTGTAAAACTAGCTTTCATACTAATGAAGTGTGTTTGACTTTATTTATACCATCACCCTTAGTGATGAGGGTATATATCATTTGATACGACCCAAAAGTGTAACACATAGAAGGAGTCACTTTAGACACTAGGTTTCTTTGAACCAAATTCGATTCATGACTTTTTAAGTCGTTTGAGCCATGTCTGTCTGTCCGTCTGTCTGCTGTCCGGCTGGTTCGCACGATAACTTTCAAATGACGCAACCAAATGTTTTGAAATTTTGCACGAGTTATTATTTCCTCAAAACTACTTACGGTATTGCAAATGGGCTACATGGCCCCGACCCTTCAGATACCTCCCATACAAATACATCATTCCGCCCACTTTAGAAATCGAGTAATAATATCAATACACCCAACGGGATCGTACCCAAATTCTGTATATGGTAAAGCTATAACAGGATAAAGTTTTGGAAAAAATTTTGAAAGCCTTGCCACGCCCTTTCTGGTACCTCCCATACAAATCGACCTTTCCGCCCACTATAGAGATGGAGGAATAATATCAATAAATCAAACGTGATCGTAATCAAATTCTATTATTAGTAAAGCTATAGCAGGATAAAGTTTTGAAGAAAAAAATTTTAAGTCTATCCACGCCCCATCTGGTACCTCCCATACACATCTGGTACCGCCCACTTTAGAAATCGATTGATATTATTAATAGACCTGACGCGATCGTGCCCAAATTCTGTATTTGGTAAAGTTCAAGCAGGATAAAGATTTGGAGAAAAAATCTGGAAGTCTAGACACGCCCCATCTGGTACCTCCCATACAAATGTACCTTTCCGCCCACTTTAGAAATAGGGTCATAATATCAATACACTCGACACGATCGTGCCCAAATTTTGAATTTTGTTATGTTATAATAGGACAAAGCTTTGGAGAAAAATTTGAAAGTCTAGACACGCCCCTTATGGTACCTCCCACACAAATGTATCTTTCCGCCCACTTTAGGGATGTAGTAATAATATCAATACACCCAACGCAATCGTGCCCAAATTATGTATTTAGTAAAGCTATAACAGGATAAAGTTATGGAGAATTAATCTGGAAGCCTAGACATACCCCTTCTCGAACCTTCCATGCAAATGTACCACTCCGCCCACTTTAGAAATCGAGTAATATTATCAATATAACAGAAAATTATTTGTTTTACTGAGGGTAAGGGAATATGTAAGTCGGGTTGCCCGATTGAAACTATCTAACTGGTTTTAATTACAAATCGGTTAATTTTAATAACTCAAGACTTAAACAATATCTTAAAGTGGGTGATGGTATTTATCAGTCAGTTTATCTGACTGAAATTTCTGTACTGGTTTTCAGTATATTTTGGCAAATCATCATGCCAAAACTTACACCAGAACAACGTTTAGAAACCTAAAGTTAGGTTGTGGACAAAACCCTATGACACTACACACCGAGATCTGCTGATCCATTGTGATTGTCCGTTAGAAAAACAAGATAGAGAAGGGGAGGGATGGAGAAAGCAGAGAACCAGTTAGCCATGTAAGGGACAGCATGTAACATATTCAATCCGCTCATCAAATGATTTTGAACTGGGTTAATTTTGTAGCAGTTACAATAAAACTTTTGTACTCCGTGGCGAATGAGTTACGTGGAATATTACTTATGATACTCATACGCCGCCATATAGTTTTTATGTTATTTCAAACAAAAGAGCATAAAACGTGACAAATTCCCCTATACGAGACTTACTAACTTCAAATCTATATTAAATTATTATGGCATGTAACTTGACAAAACGAATGATGCAGAACTTCTTCTTTTTGGGGCTACTTTCACGTGCAGTTCTCAAAATTGAGTCCCAAAATCATGTGTTGTACTGTGTAAGCCGAAAATGTTACAAATGGGCGGGTGAACATCTTCCCGAACGTCATGATCAGATATAGTATATCCTCCTCTTGTCAATAGGTCTGCTGATTCATAACCAGGAATATCAAAATGTCTGGGGACCCAATAGAGGCTGACATTCGCAGGCGTTAGACCATCTAACATCTCCTTAACACAATGTAGAATTGATCGCTTTTATTGCAGCCTGATTAACAGACTGGCACCTCAGTCTGACAAACACTGCATTCATTATGTATCCTTAAAGAGAGTCTTAGCTGAAGGTCTTCGATGTAAACAATAGCTCCTGTGCCCTAGACCATTTTTGAACCGTCAATAAAGACAGAATGGAGTCAACATAAGGAGTGCCGCCGTCATTCCATTCTGATCTTTTCGGAATTACAACGTTTACTTTATAAAATCCGCACCTAATACCTAATTAATTTTCCTTTTCACCCCATAAATGAGGTATTTGTTAGCTTCTCAACTAACGGCACCTAATTGTTTATCGACGAATGCGAACGTCAGTGTTTGAGAAGCTTTTAATAGACACTCCGATTGACTCGAAAGTATACTGCGAAGTTTCTGTTCGACAATATCGGACGGTCCGGCAGTGAAAGAAAAATGTAGATAACTGGAGACAGATATCGAACCTTGTATCAGCCGCATGGTATTTGCGTGTTCTAACCATCATGTCACTGCCAACCTCATGGAAATCAGTACAAGGTTTCTGATGAAAACAAACGCCATTGCCCAAAAGCCGGAGAATTTTTGCATGACCATATATAGATTGATGTCAATCTCCAGCTTCCCTCAGTCTGATAGCCCCTAGGGCTGCAATAGTCGTGAAGCACAACTCCATGGGCTGAAGGCCCCAGAAACACATCCAAAGTCGCTTGCGATTTGCTTCTTCTACCCCCAGTAATCGCCATTGCAGAAATCCTTTGGACTTCGCAGAGCATTTTTAATGTATTACTCGTATATAGGCCCTCCCACCAGACATCCATAGTTGCTAATTGGCCAGACTACCGTGGTATATAGCCACATTATGACCTTTGATCTGAGTCCCCAACATATACCGAAAGAGTTCCGGTACGCATAAAGGGCATTTAACCTTTCCTCGATGTTCCTTGATCAATTAAAGTAGCTTAAGATCAAGGACAACATCCACGTACTTGGTCTCCGTTAAAAGCTTTAGTTCACCCCATTCAGTTCCGGTGGCTTGAAGTCCTCTACCTGATATCTACTAGTAAAGAAAACCAATACCATATTCTGAGGTTTCACCCCCAGACCTGGCCCATCGTAGCTGCTTTCCAAGGGTAGTTAAGATAATGTCCCACATGGGTGGTAGAAATTTACCACCTATCTTGATGACCACATCATCCGCATATGCCACAACTTTCGTACCATACTCATTGGACGACTTAAGTACTCCGTTTATCACAAGGATACAAAGAAGATGGGATAGGACTCCTCGTATTCAAAAAACAACGTTTACAAATAGTAGAAATGTGTTTCCAAAAATCCTACTCTGTTCGTCAAACTTATAAAGCATTTTGGAGCACTTATAGAGGCTATGGATCGATTCACGAGCATTTTGGGGCACTTATAGAGGCTATAGATCGATTCTGCCACATTTACTCTTTTGCATAATATTCATTCAAATTGAACTTGTACCGTGCGTACGGAAGACATAGGACTCGACTTGATAGATCCGACGACGATCTCAACTACTTAGTCTCTGTCAGTCCATTACTTGAAATTTTTTGAGGAAAGATCTTGACCTACATCCATATAAAATCCAACTAATGTAAGAACTCAATCTAGCGAACCGCTGATTGCGCCGTATGTTAGGTGAATGGGCTAAGAATCAATTGGAAGTTGAACCAGATTTCTGTCGCCAAAACATCTTTAACAATAAGGCTCATTTCTGGCTTAACGGGTATATAAACAAAATAAAGAGCACATTGTTTTTGGGAGAACACAGCCCTCAGGAGACTCCATTACATACCGGAAAATCACTGTTTGGTGCGATATAAATGTTGAAGGTGTCATCATTTCATCACAACATTATAGGGAATGGCGTACGCTACAGCCAGATGATTCCTGATTTTTGTATTCCTCATGTCATCGCAAATCATTTATGCCGCCTGACATGCCATACAGCGCGGTACATACAACTATGCCCTATTTGCGAAACAATAAAAACAAATTTGATTCTAGACCATAAACTTTCGCTTACCCCATAGGGTCATTCAAGTAAGCACCCATGTAGGGAGTTGTGGGGTGGGTTGTTCAAGCATGACCAATTCAAGCATGAGCAAAACTGTTGGTGACCGAATTATCTCAAGGACTGGACCTTTGTGTGCTTTGATATCTTTGGACTTCTTTTTTGGGGAGTACGTCAAATATCTGGTCTATGCTGATAAACCAGCAACGACTGACACTTGAACCAGTACAGAAAATTCAGTCAGGCACAGACTGACTGATAAATACCATCACCCAATATAAGATATTGTTGAAGTATTGAGTTATTGAATTGAATAGATTTTTAATTAAAATAAAATTATTAAAATTACCCATTTGCAATCCAACATCCCACAATCCCACCGTTAAGGTTTACTCGAGTTATCCTGCTGACCAGCCATCCAGCCAGACAGACGGACATAGCTCAATCGTCTTAAAAAGTCCTGAAACGAATTTGGTCTTAAGATACTTGGGGTCTAACTCGTCTCCTTTAATGCGTTACACTTTTTTTCGTATCAAATGATATATACCCTCATCCCTAAGGGTGATGGTATAAAAAGTGGTGCAAAATTAGACCAATAGAATAGCGATCATAAAGCACAGTCTCGGAGATCATATGGCAGAAATTATAATACCCTCACCCTTATGAGGATGAGTGTAAACATTGGGGTGGCATCGAAAATTCAACTTTGGATTTTCGGTAATGGCCGAGCCGAATATTGTTTCAGTTGTTATAAAACGGCTATGGTTAAAATTTGAGCAAAATTTAACAATTTTAAGCCGTGCCCCAAAGAGGTCAAAGGTCAAATCTATGTATATATATATATATATATATATATATATAAGGAAATGAGTTTGTCTTTGTTTGTTTACATTTTTATACCACCATCCCAAGTACCTTAAGACCAAATTCGTTTCAGGACTTTTTAAGATGATTGAGCTATATTCATCTATCTGGGTGGTGAGGATAAATCGAGTAAACTTTAACGGATCGGTATGAACCTTTACCAGTATTACTATTTTTTAAAACGAACTAATGGGATTGTAAATTGGCAGAATAGCCCCACCCCTTCTAGTACCTCCCATAAAAAATTACCTGTTTTAGGATAACTAATATTTCTTTCATTACCTCCAAATGGACGACAAGAAGATATATGAATTTGGTCAATTTATATATAAACCGTAAGAAACTGTCCGAAACCTTTGCCACACCCCTTCTGGTACCTCCCATACAAATGACCGAATTCACCCTCACAGTCTTACATACATATCTTTTTTGATAGTACACTGAATTCAGTCAAATTTTGCGTAAGTTGTACGGTCATGAAAATTTGAATTAGGAATGAATATGGACTATATCGATTATATGGACTATATGCCAAGGTAAGCGTATTGGTTGATTGGGGAATGGGACTTTGCCCAGAGGTTGAAAGTTACTGATTGTCACTCACTTGGGAGTGACCAGAAGCGATTCCTTTGTGGTACTGTCCAAGCAGCTAACTACTTCCGGTCTTAGACCAAATATTCCCCGGGCAATGAGCTAAAGTCAGAAGGCGAAATGTTGAGTAACCTAATCGGTATGCTACCACCGATGCGTCTAAGGAAGTAGGTAACAGAAGTTACTGAAGCTCAACACAGGCTCTCTTAGTGGCTTTGGCAGCCCCAAGTAACTAGGATCGGGAGCGGTGGCCTAATAAGCCACTCTCCTTAAACAAAATTTATTATGAAAACACGAAGAAAAGAAAAAACAAGAACCCCCCCAAATGTTGACGACCCCCGCGAATGATATAAGGACCATGATTTAAGGATATACACCTGGAATGTCCGAAATCTATACAGACGTGGTACCTCTTTCCAACTGGCGGATGTCCTCGACAAATACAAGGCTCACATCACCGCCATACAGGAAATGAGATGGACGGGACAGGGATGCACACGACGGAAGAACTGTGACATCCTTTACAGCTGCCATGCAGAAAGACACGAATTTGGATGTGGTTTCATAGTCGGCAAGAGACTTTGACACCTGGTCTAGCGGTTTAACCCTGTAAGTGACCGTATAGCCACCATTCGCATCCGGGCGAAATTTTTTTACCTTACGCTGTTTTGTGTACACGCCCCGACGGAAGACAAAGACGATGACATCAAAGATGCATTCTATGAGCGCCTGGAGGATATATGTATATGACCGCTGCCCGGCACATGACATTAAAATTATTCTGGGAGATTTTAATGCTAAAATAGGAAGGGAAGATGCTCTTGGTTCAGCAGTCGGAAAATTTAGTCTACACAACAACACCTCCGATAACGGGTTCAGACTGGTAAGTTTCGCGTCGGCAAGAAACATGGTTGTGAGTGGAACCGGATTCCTGCATAAAGGCAACCTGGATATCTCCCGATCAAAATACAAGAAATCAGATTGATCACGTGGTAATTGATGGAAGGCATGTCTCAAGCGTTATGGACGTGCGTGTGATGCGCGGTGCAAATATCGACTCGGATCACCACCTAGTTGCAGTCAAGATACGCACACGATTAAGTAGTGCTAAAAACACTGGTAATCAAACGCAAAGGATGCTAGACATCACAAAGCTGCATACCACTAAGATAGCCAATGCCTACTCCAACCAACTCTTTCAATTACTCCATACAAATCCTCCTAGTTCTGATGTTCACGACATGCAGTGGCAGCATATTGCGAATTCTATGACCACTGCCGCAACAACCGTACTGGGTTATGAAAAACCACGCTCAGACAAGCCCTGGTACGATGATGAATCTCGCGAATGTCTGAGGAAATGGATGCTGCAAAAACTGCAGCCAATGGCGACGCGTGCCTTGATGGAGCGTTATAAAGAAAAAGGAGGGAGATGAAACGCCTGTACAGACGATAAATGCGTCTGTTGAAGAAAAGAGAGAGCCAGGATATCAAAAACTACAGGGATAGAGGTGAGGCTCGAAAATTCTACCAAAAGGTAATAAGTAAAGGTTTTGGAACAGGGATCCCCAACTGTAAAAACAGAGACGGAAATCTGGTCACAGACACTCAAAGTATACTGCAAATATGGAGGGAACACTTTCAATCTCTTCTCATTCCCGAAGGCAGCATAAGTGACGAAATCGCACCAATCATCGACGATGAAGTAGACTGTCCACCACCGAGCCAAAACGAGATCAGCACGGCAATTGCGCGGCTTAAAAATAATAAAGCTGCGGGAGCCGATGGACTGCCGGCAGAGCTTTTTAAAGCCAGCAACGATGACCTGGTAACATGCATGCACCAGCTCATAAACACGATTTGGCTCAGGGAGTGCATGCCCGATGATTGGAATCTGAGTGTTTTATGTCATGTGCTTAAGAAAGGCCATCCTAGTGTGTGTACCAACTATCGCGGGATTAGCCTTTTACCCATCGCATACAAGGACCTGTCTAGTGTGTTATGTGAAAGACTAAAGCCCATTCTGGCGAACCTGATTGGACCTTATCAGTGTGGCTTTAGACCTGGTAAATCCACCACCGACCAGATATTCACGCTACGAAAAATCCTGGAGAAGACCCAAGAAATGCAGATCGAAACCTACCATCTGTTCATCGATTACAAAGCTGCATTTGACAGTCCGATACGACAGAAATTGTTGGATGCTATGGCTGAGTTTGGTATCCCCGCAAAGCTAATTCGACTCTGCGGGATGACACTGACTGACACGAAGTCTTCAGTGAAAATTGGCAAAAATCTGTCAGAGCCATTTTCTACCAAGCGAGGCTTTAGACAAGGCGATTGTCGATCCTGCGATCTCTTTAACATCATAATGGAGATGATCATGCGGAAAGCAGCAGTAAACTGGAATGGCACCATATTTAGCAAAAGCCACATGTTGCTCGCGTATGCTGATGATATAGATATTATTGATGTTACTGCGGCTTTTTCGAGCATTGAAATGCAGTCGGCTGAAGTGGGTCTGGTGATAAACGAGGACAAAACCAAGTTATTTGTTTCAACGTACAAAGAGTCCACTCGTCTGTGACGCTGCGTGAACGTTGACAACTATAACTTTGAAGTGGTAGATGATTTTGTCTACCATGGCTCTGCCATAAACAAAAATAATAATGTCAGCCTCAAAATCAAAAGAGAGTGTTGATCGCAAATCGCTGCTACTATGCGCTAAGCAGGCTATTTAGCGGCAAAGCGCTCTCTCGAAGAACAAAGATCCAGCTCTACCAGACTCTGATCCTACCTGTCTTGATCTACAGCTCAGAATCCTGGTTAATGACACAAGCGGATCAATCAATTCTGGGAGTCTTCGGGAGAAAAATACTCCGCAAAATATTTGGACCCATCATAGTGAACGGCGAGTACCGTCGTCGAATGAATCATGAGCTGTATGAGCTGTACAACGACATCGACGTGGTCAAGCGCATTCAAATAGACCGAATGCGCTGACTTGGACTCGTTGTACGAATGGACGAAAACGCTCCGGCTCGAAAAGTCCTCGGCAATAAACTCGATGGGCGGCGCAGGAGGGGGCGACCAAAACTCTGATGGATGGACCAGGTGACGGAACTGTTAAGTAAATTTGGTATGACGAACTTTCTACGGAGCGCAAAAGACCGAAGCGCTTGGAATGCTTTTCTACGTGCGGCTACTGATAGATGAATTTCTGTTCTTGCTGCCAGTAAAGAAAAAGAAGAAGCGTATATTGAACATTGATTTACGAAAACAAGTCAGACACGTTGTGCTGCCCCTAATAACTCAAGACTAAAACAATATATTGTACTGGGTGATGGTAATTCTCAGTCAGTTTACCTGACTGAAATATCTGTACTGGTTCTCACATCAAACGATATATACCCTCATCCCTCTGAAAACACATCCTTTACATACAAGTACTTTGTTATAAATTTACAAACGTCCATGTTATCGGAATTAGATTATAGAAAGTCATGCAATTAATTTACAATATATACCCATCGGTGACGCAATTGTATATGTACACAAACATTGTGTTCATCATCGCATGTAGACATATCTGTTTGACAGCACTTCGTGTTTGACAGCACTGTGAGTTCCCTACAGTTGTGACTACATAACCGATGTCAACCTAATGTCTGATTGTGTATCATAAATCAAATGAATACTCATTTCTACCATGGGACTTCATTGTCCGTCGCACAGTGTGGCCGATTAGAAAAAACACGGTAATAAGTTCACAACTTTTAAAGTATTGTTGTGATTATTTTGAAATGTTCTAGAAAATTGTAAATGAGGAGTCAGGCTTCCAGAATTTTGCATTCAGAAGCACAGTTGGCGATACAGGGCGTCAAGGTGTCAGGGTGTTGACCTCTTTGGTGCTGCTGAAACTTTCAAAGCCTGATACTTCCACACTTATGTAGAAGCGGATTACAAAGATGTTTTACTTTTAAGAATCTACTATGGAAGGCAAATATTAAACTTGCTTAGTGTTGCAGGATATCTTTTACCATTTTTAAGATATTCTCTAACATCGTTTGAAATTTACAATTTTTTGAACAACTTATTTCAGTGTTTTGTTAACAACTCGGCCATTTGAAGTAAAAGAATATTTCTGAAAACATCACTAAATTGGCAACAATTTTATAAGGAATGCCTTTCAAAAATTTTTAAACTACCGCAAGCGGTTTACAAATGTCTAGAACATTTTAAAAGGATCAGAACAATACTTTAAAAGTTGTGAACTTATTACCGGGTCGGCCCCACTGTGGGTAGTATGTATTTTCAAATACTTCAATAGTCTCTGTATATGCGATTAATTGTGTGTTCTATGTTATTCTACTATCAGCCAAATATTATTAGTCCTAGCTCTCCTGTACTAACTTGCTAGTATAGAGCCGAGTGACAAATTATGTTTTAATTAAATGTTACATTTATTTAACCTCAATGCCTTGCCTATAATATTATATTTTTGTACACATATATTCGTGTATTGTGCAATGGTGTCAATGATTGTTAGCCAATTAAGTTTTATTATATACATACTACCTTTAATTAAATAGCATGTGTATCATAAATAAATTATTGCAGTTAGAATGTCCAGACAAACACAATCAAGTTATTAAGGTCAATATACCTTTAGAGGTCGAATGATGACTACCTGTAATAAATATACAAAATATTTGACTGTTTTCAAGTTTATATTCTTATCCAATACGAGTAGTTGCCCTTGGGCATGATGTCTTTATACTAAACGGATGTTCAGTGGCTGCAAATGTGAGAGGACGCAATGTTTAGAAAACGAAAAGGCATGCTACCACTGTAGGTAACAGAAGTTACTGATGGTAACGGCTTTCTTTTTGGCTTTGGCAGCCCCAAGAGACTAGGACAGGCCTTACTTCAAACTTTGCCCTGTAAAAAAAATTTTATTTTCCCTTACACCCCATGAATGAGGAATGGGATACCTACTCGCGTTGTTGTGAATTAACACGCTTTCTATTTTTAGATTCACAACTAACGGCACCAACTTGTTTATCGACGAAATTTGGGCACGATCGCGTTGGTTGTATTAATATGTATTATTACTCGATTTCTACAGTAGGCTGAATGGTACATTTGTATGGGAACTACCAGAAGGGCCTCAGCTAGACTTCCAATTTTTTTCTCCAAATTTGTTTTTAAGCTTTACTTAATACAAAATTTGGGCACGATCGCGTTGGGTGTTTGAATATTATTACTCGATTTCTAAAGTGGGCTAAAAAGTACATTTGTATTAGAGGTACCAGAAGGGGCAGGACAATGTAGCCCATATGCAGTCCCGTAAATAGTTTTGGGAAAATATAAACTCATGCAAAATTTAAAAAGTATGAGTAACGTCTTTTGAGAGTTCTCGTGCGTACCAGCCGGAGAGTTGGTTCAAAGAAACCTAGGGTCTAAAGTTACTCCTTCTATGTGTTACACTTTCGGGTCGTAGTAAAATATATATACTCTCTTACCCGTAGGACGAGGGTATAAAAACTATTACAAAAACACAAAAAACTGTGATATGGTTTACAGCTGCCATGCTGAAAGACACGAATTTAACTGTGGATTCAAAGTCGGCAAGAAACCTTGACAACTGGCCTTGCGGTTAAACTACGTAAATGACCAAATAGCCACTATCCGCATCCAAAGCGGCACGTGGTAAAATACCCAAAAACATCAGGGTCAGGCCGACAAAAATCCAACATCGATATTTACGGTCAGCCTAGTGTATACGGCCCGACGGAAAACAAAGACCACGACATTAAAGATGCATTCTATGTGCGCCTGATGGAAATAATTGCCGTTTCCCTGGCCATGACATTAAATTTGTTCTGAGAGATTTGTATGCTCTAATAGGAAGGAAAGATGCTCTTGGCTCAGCAGTAGGAAAATTCAGTCTACACAACAACACCTCCGATAACGGATTCAGACTGGTAAGCTTCACGTCGCACAGTGGGGTATTGAACACCCAAAACGGAGATTAATTCAAGGAAGCGTCCGATCTTTGCCAAATTCGGCACAGATGTTCCTTTTGCTATAAGATCGATTGGTTTGAAGTTTTTAAGAAATCGGTCCATATATACATATAGTCCCCATATATATACTTACATGTATATATACTGTTTGTATTCGATCTCTTTGAAATTTAATATTGACTTGCATAAGTATGTGCAATCTCGGCGGTGGGGCATTACAGCGTCATTCCAAGTTGCTGCATATCTAATGCAAAGCATGCACAGAATGCTCACGGTGCCTAATCGACTGGTCGGCATCTTTAGTAACGGTCTCCGCTACAGGCGCAACATTTTCCTCTATGTCGGATGGAAGTGGTATTTTTGGTTGCGTATTATACAGTAACGTACACTGAGGCCAAAATTTGAGAATGATATTGACAATAGCGTTCTCAGATAGTCTATTATGCACAATACTTGTTGAGCGAAGGGCTCGAAAACATATTTTACAAAAAAATAATTTGTGGAGCCACTGCTTCCATTTCAGTTACTTCGTGACAAAATGTCAAACAATATTAAACACCAGTCAAATAACAGTTTGCAATCAGTCACTCGTGTTTTGTAAATAAAACCATTTAAAAAACAAGTCTCGAAATGAATCACAGTTTATAAAAGAAACTTGTATTAGTTAGAAGGTATTTCTCTGAATTTTGCATGAACAGCTAGTTTTAGTACTTGTTATTAATCAGTTATGAATTAATTTTCCCAAATATGTTGATATTTCAACGTTTTGAAAAAATTTGAGTGACGGCTATAAAATTTTGAGTTGTTGTGAAATAATATCATTTAACCATATTTTCAATTTGAATATTATCTAGGCAAATAAGCATATATTGCCTTATGTAGGGTATAATTAAAAATTAATGCTCAGCAACAAATTGATATACAGCAAAACAAAAAAAAATTACGCCAAATCAAACCAAACAAATTTTCAACCGTTTTCGCAGGAGTGTCTTACATCACAATTTATTTAATAAAACAAATTGGCGCAAAAACCCGCAAAATGTTTTTCTTGATTTTGTAAGTACAGATGTTATATTTTACAATTATGTTAATTTTACCCGGAACCATTTTAAAAATCTACATGCATATCAAAAATGCCTTAAATTTAGACCATTTTTTTAAAAATAATTAAAAATAATTATACATATTTATTGTATACAACTAATTGTTATTCCTGTTCTTCAATAGCTGCCGTTGAATGATCCATGATGATAATTAGATTTTTAAATGACTAAAAGGCAAAAACTTTCACTCCAAAATATCGATATTTCACTTTTCGCTAACACGTAGAAAAGTCGAAAACATTTGCGAACTTTGAGAGAGCATAGAACTTTAAATAAACAACATATGTAATTGATTCTAGTATCTATTGAATCAGTATCCTGTGTACAATTATTGAGTACAAAACTTTAATTGGAAATCACAATTTTCATTATTTAATTAATCTCCGTTTTGGGGGTCCCATACCCCACTGTGCGTCGGCAGAAATGGGTCTGGTAATAAATGACGACAAAACCAAGTTTGGGAACATTGACAACTATAACTTTGATGAGTTCGTTTAGCTTGACTCCGCCGTAAAAAGCGATCTAACCATAGCAGAACCAATCCCGTATACGTCTCACGTTTTCCTTTAACAAACCAATTTGGTGTTAAACACTTATTAATTATTAAGCTTTCTCATACCTCGCCCCTGTTTACGATTGTAATTTTACTCACTTATCCAAGCATTAACTTTTATCAACAAAAATTATATCAATTATCCAAAATGAAAATCCTTTTATTTATACACATTAAATAAGTAAACAAAAGTTCCTCTAATTATTAAGCATATTTATAAAGCTTAATCATTTTATATATATGGTATTAAACAAATGCTATTGCGTGCACAAAGAAGGTTGGCCTAGCTCGCGAACATGTTCTCCATGGGTACAAGTTTTAATAGCCTTTCATTATGGTAATTTCTTACAGAATTCAAATAATGACCCCATTCGCAATATGAGTAAAAAAAGTCAATATTTACATATACAAGAAGCACACAAACACATAAACTAACGCACGCACACATGGGCAGTCAAACGCACACTCGTCCATATATATACACACACAGAAATCAACAATGAACTGTTGCAAGTACCAAACCAGGAGGACGCCTGAAATTATACTATAATTTGTAATGTTTAACTTTTTCTGCTGAACTTTATGATGTTTTTTTACCCCCCCTCATAATCCCATTGTCGGAGCACATTGTCACAACAAGTCAATGTCCTTTGTTGGCAACAACGGAAACAATGTGTTGGTGAGCGGGGGCAAGAAAACAATTACAGCAGGCGACACGAAAACTATTAAAGTGAAATATTAATGAAAACAAAAAAAAACACTGTTGAAATAAAGTTTTAAATAAAATATCATACTTGTTACATTTAATTCTAGACAGATATGGGTGAGATGATTTTAAACTTTATAACTATGCGACCGACGGCTTTGCCATTATTAAAACTTTAAATGTTTAAAAGATATGAAAAAAGTTTAATGCAAATTCTTGTAGTCGTATAAGAAACTTTGGATATCACTATTACATGCTGGTAATAGACATTTGGATGAGTTATTATTCTTTGTGGAAAAGTCATATACAGAACATTATATGTATTGCTTATGGAAGAAGATTATACAAAGAAATTGTATGATACAATTTTGGCACTTGACAGTGATGCATGATATGTTGTCTGTAGATGAAAAAATTGTGGTCATTTAATCCGGGTTACACTCACAAAGGGATTATTGTTATAATATAAAATCAAAGAGATTAAAAAAATATAGGAAAAGTTATCATTTCTTTTTGTTATTTGTTAGAAAAACTTAAAGCAATTTGATTATGACGTCAGTGGACATGACGCAAAAAAAATTGAGGCAAATTTTTTGGTGAAGTTAAGTTCATCTCAGAACAATAATTACTTAATCAATTCAGCTATGCTGACATAAACCTTCAACCACACTTTTCTAAACAGCACCTCTTATAGTTTACTCAGACATTTGTATAAAAATGTTATCCCTTTGATCAAATTATCAGTGAAGATTTGCCTAAGGTCTCGTATTAATCAGCCTGTCAACTAGACAGACGCAATCGTCTTAAATGTCCTAAAATTGATTCCGTCTTAATATAGCTAGGGTCTGAGCCTTTATATCATGCAGGCTTATGTGCATAATATAACTACGAATTTGGTGAACATTTTCAAGGATACAAATCCAGCTATGTTGTGTTCCAGAGCAATGGAGGGAGGTTAAGTTGGTTTTTATACCCAAGGCGGATCAGTCCGTTCATGCCATTCCTAAGGACTACTGAAGTTAGTAAGTATCGTATAGGAGAATTTGTTACGTTTTAGGCCCTTTTATTTGACATAACTCGAGTACCACTAGTTCGATTTAGCTGAAACTTCTCCATTCATCAAATGATTTTGAACTGGCTTTATTTTGTAGCTGTTGTAAAACTGTTGTACTCCGTTGCATATGATTTACGTGGAATATTACTTATGATAATTATACGCCACCATATAACAATATTACAACAAGAACCTAAAACATGACAAATTATGATATACAATACTTACTAACTTCAAATTGATATTAAATTATTATGGCATGTAACTTAACAAAACGAATGATGCAGAACTTCTTCTTTTTGGGGCTACTTTCACGTGCAGTTCTCAGAATTGAGTCCCAAAATCATGTGTTGTATTGTGTATTATTAGCATAAATAAAAACTTAACTTAATTTCCCTTTACACCCCATGAATGAGGAATGGGATAGCTTCTCGCGTTGTTGCGAATTAACACGCATTATATTTAGATTCACAACAAACGGCAGCTACTTGTTTATCGACAAATGCGAACGTCACTTTTTGAGAAGCTTTTTACTAGATATGCCGATTGACCCGACACTTATACTGCGAAATTGCTGTCGACTACATCGAGGGGGCCTGCATTTAAAGAAAAGTGTAGATGACTGGAGCCAGGAGTCGAACCTGGGATCTCCCGCATGGTAGTCGCGAGTTCTAACTACTATGCCACGGCCGATCCAACATGCGTAACTAACTACTAGACAAACAAAGGTTTTTGACCAAGGATTCCCACCTGTAAAAACAGAAACTGAAATCTGGTCACTAACAGCCAGAGTGTGCTGGAAATATGGAGGGAACACTTTCGTTCTCTGCTTGTCTCCGAAGCAATAAAAGTAACGAAACTATTGACTACGGAGTAGATAGTCCACCATCAAAAAGAAATCAGCTCTGCAATTTCACGGTTTAACAACAATATAGCTGCGGGAGCCGATGAACTGCAGGCAGAGTTTTTTAAAGCTGTCGGCGATGACATGGCAATATGCATGCACCAGCTCATAAACATGATCTGGCTCAAGGAATGCATGTACGATGATTGGAATCTGAGTGTTATATGTCCTGTGTCTAATATTTCCGTTCCAAGTGTATGTACCAACAATTGCGGGGTCAGCCTTTTACCTATAACTTACAAAGTTCTGTCTAGTGTGTTATGTGAAAGACTAAAGCCCATTTTATCAAACCTGATTTTGACCTTATCAGTGTGGCTGTAGACCTAGTAAATACAAGACCGACCAAATATTCACACTACGACAAATCCTGGAGAAGACCCAAGAAATGTAGATCGACACCACCTGTTTAACGACTATAAAGCTGCATTCGACAGTGCGGGAAAATATTACATGCTTGGCTGAGTTTGGTATCCCATCGAAACTGATATGACTTTGCGGGATGACACTGACTGACATGAAGTCTTCAATGGCAATAGGCACAAATATAACAGAGCCATTTTCTACCAAGCGAAGCTTCAGACAAGGCGATAGTCTGTCATGCGATCTCTTTAACATCATTATGGAAATAATAATGCGGAAGGCAGCAATAAACACGACCATCAGCTTTAACAAAAGCCATATGCTGATCGCATATGCCGATGATATAGATATCATTGGCCTTACTGCGGCCTTTTTGAATATTTAAAAGCTGTCGTCACAAGTGAGGATAACACTAAATTATTTGTTGCAACGAACAAGGAGTCTACTCGTTTGGGACGTTGCGTGAACTTTGACAACTATAACTTTAAAGTGGTAGATGATTTTGTCTACCTCGACTTCCTCATAAACAAAAATAATAAGTCAGCCTAGACATCAATAGACGAGTACTGATCGCAAACCACTGCTAGTATGCGCTGAGCAAGCATTATTGATAAAGCGCTCTCTCGACGAACTAAGATCCAGCTCTACAAGACTCTGATCCTACCTGTCTTGCTCAACAGCGCAGCACCCTGGATAATGACGCAGGTGGATCTATCTATTCTGGGAGTTTTCGAGAGAAAAATACTTTGCAAAATATCTTGACCTATCATCGTTAACGGCCAGTACCGTCGTCGAATGAATCATGAGCTGTATGAGCTATACAACGACATCGATGTAGTCAAGTGCGTTCAAATAGACCGAATGCGCTGGCTGAATATATATTGTACGAATGGACAAAAATGCTCCGGCTTAAAGTGTCGTTGGCAATAAACTAGATGGGCGACGCAGGACGGGGCGACCACAACTTCGTTGGAAGGACCAGGTGAAAGATCTGTTATCTAAGATTGGTGTAACGAACTATATACGGAGCAAATTTTTGACGAAACGGGTGAATTTCCGTAAAGTGGTCATTAAAATACCGGAAAGATCATAATGAAATAAAGTCGGGACTCCTAATGGTGTCTTCATTCCTGACGTCATTGACAGATCGAAGATGGAACAGCGAAGACCTGCAGCTAAGCCTTTCTTTCAGACTACATACGATAATAAATGCAGTGCTTTTCAAGTTCTGGCATCGGCCATTCAAAAATCCGCCGAGGCTTTTATGGAGCGTGGAATCGATACTAGCAGGCTGAAAACCTCCTGTGTGGATAACCAAGCTGCCATAAAAGTGATAATTTCTTCATGGTTTAAGTCATAGATTGTGAGGAACTGTAGAGAGAAGTTGGATGGGCTCTGGGTTGAATCCCGTTGCAATAAATCTGTGAACAAATCAGAAGACTTGTTGACAGACTATGCTATGCCCGATTGCGATTCTCTAATAGATGTTCACCCGCCCATTTGTTATCTTTTTGGGAGGAAACCGATGAAACATATCCTCTGTAGCTGTCCCGCTCTAACCCGTAGGAGGCTAAGACAATTAAGGGCAAGACTGTTTTTCTTTCCTTTACTCCTTCTTTATCGAAAAATCATAATGGATTAATATATCACTGAGTGTAGTTTGAACCCACCATATAAAAACACAGCAGAGAGCCTGCTGCAAAATGATCACCAATGACAGATTTGGTGTTGTGGTATTAAAAAATAACTCAATTACGATATGCACAATGTGGAAGCAAATACTGGTATTCAAAGAGGAAAATGGCTGTAAACTAGTGTAAACAATATACGCTCCCATATACCTTTCGACGTTTTCGATAAAAAAGATTATTTCTACTTGGTGTAAATTAAAATTAGTAAGAAACTGTAAGTCTAAGATAGATAGGCTTATGACTCTGCGTATTAGGCTCTGTTGGATTTGATGCGACATTACGATATCTCTGGATGAAGGAGGCTGTACTATGCCTGATCATGACTCTCTGATAAATGTTTACCCGCCTATTTGTTACCATTTTGGCTTAGTGGGGAACTGAACAATAGGTCGCCAGATCCAACTGTATACCTAACTGCTAGTTTGCTATGGCCTTAACGTATGTAACTGATCCCGATCGTGGCACTTGGTTGGTCTGTGCAGGAGTCATCTGAGACTGGCCTGTGGAATTTTAACTGGCCACTACAATATGAGGCAACCAACAGGCAAATGAGACAGATCCCTACCGGACCACTGCTGTGTGTGTGAGAACAAGGAGGAGTCCGAGGTGATGAAATATGTTCGTTGTAGCTGTCCCGCTATAGCCCGTAGGGGGCTAAAACAATTAAGGGCAAGGTTATTTACCAGATCACACGTGTACATGACATAACCTAATCTATAGCTGTTTGCAATAAAACCAATTAATTCCAATTAATGTAAATTAAAATTGGAAAGGAACTGTAAGCTGAAGTTATTAGAACTAATGACTCTGCGTAAAAGGATCTGTTGTGTTATAGGACATTGCGATATCTCTATAAACGAATCAATAGACTTATTGGCTGGAGGAGTCTGTACTATGCCTGACTATGACTCTCTGATAGATGTTTACCCGCCTATTTGTTATCATTTTGTATAAGTGGAAGACTTTGAAGTGGAAACAGCCTACAGTCGTTAGATCTCCAGATCCGACTTTATTACAGCTAGTTCGCTGTGCCCCGAATACAGCAGATCCTGATCGACATATATTGGTTGGTCTGTGCAGTAGTGATCTGAGACTGGCCTGTGTAATTTTAACTTGCCACTGCAATATCAGGCACCTAACGGGATATGTCCATACCGGCCTACTCCCGTGCATGTGAGGACGAGAGTGAGTCCGAAAAGATGTAACATTATCTTGTATCTTTCCCATTCTAGACCGAAGGATGCTAAGATACTTAGGGCAAAGTGACATAGAGAAGCAAGAGTCTCTTTTCTCTATCGGAGCAAGTAACTTAATAGGTTTAAGACGGTGTCTTCCATGTTTAACTGAAAAGTTAAGTTAATAAATACGAGAAGCTTTCCCATATCTCAATTATGTGATACTAATAAAAGGTTTTCCAATAAGAGGTGTTATTTTGGTATTCAAAGAAAAATTCAATTTTTTGAGACAAATGAGCGGATGTTTATTTTATAATAAAGAGGAAGGTATGCCGTCAATAATGAAAGACAACATCAGCCAAATGACCACCACGAGCACTCTTACAGGTCCATACCCTTAAAAAAAAAACTTAATTTCCCTTTACACCCCATGAATAAGGTATGGGATAGCTTCTCGCGTTGTTGTGAATTAACACGCTTTCAATTTTTAGATTCACAACTAACGGCACCTACTTGTTTATCGACGAATACGAACGTCACTGTTTAAGAAGCTCTTACTATACACGACGATTGACTCGACACTTAATACTGCGAAGTTGATGTCAACAACATTCGAGGGGAGCCGACAATGAAAGAAATTTTTTTTAAGATGAATGGAGCCAGGTTTGAACCTGCGATCTCCCGCATGGTAGTCGCGTGTTCTAACCACTATACCAAGGCCGGTCACTTTTCATGGAATTTTCCATAGCCAAATCGCAAAGTGGCTGCCCTATGTCCTCGATAGCCTCACGAATTTTATCTTTGAGGTTTTGAATCGACGCTGGGCTGTTGGAGTAGACCTTATCTATCACGTGGCCCTAAAGGAAGAAGTCGCAAGGTGTAAAATCACAAGATCTCGGTGGCCAATTGTGATCACCTCTTCGAGAGATAACACGGTCCGGAATCTTTTCCCATAAAAGATCAATTGTTTCGTTGCTTGTGTGGCACGTAGCGCCGTCTTGTTGAAAGTAAACGTTGTCCAGATCAATACCATCCAACTCCGACCATAAAAAATCATTAATCATCTATTGAAAGCGCAATCCATTCATCATCGTAACTGTTGATCCAACCACTTTTTCGAAAGAGTAAGGTCCAATGACCTCGCCGGACCATAAACCTCACTACAGCAGCAATATTCTCAGTTGTTCTTGAGCGACGTGTACGGGTTTTATTCTTTACATCACAAACTTGTCCCAACAGCCCGAATTTTTCCACCAATTTCTGTATTGCTTTCCGACAAGGTGCTTCACGACGACCAAAAAATGATTAAGTTTTGCGAAATGAGCTATGTCCGTCTGTCTGGCTGGCTGGCTGGAAGGCTGGTCAGCAGGATAACTCGAGTAAACCTTAACGGATCGGTATGAAAATTTACCAGTTTTAATATTTTTCGAATCGAACTTATGGGATTGTAAATCGGCAGAATAGACCTACCCCTTATGGTACCTTCTATACAAAATTACCTATTTTTGGAAAAATAATATTTCTTCCATAACTTCCAAGCGGACAACTGGAGGATGTTTCAATTTGGTCAGTTTATTTATCTTGCAAAAGTAGACAAATAATACTCCTATACAAATGACCGAATTGACCCTTATAGTTTTACATACATATCTTTTTTGTAAGTAAACTGAGATCACTCAAATTTTGCGTATGATGTTTGCTTATGAAAATTAGACTCAGGTATGAATATGGACTATATCGGTTGACGCCTTCTGGTACCTCCCATACAAAATTACCAATTTTTGGAAATTTAATATTTCTCCAATAACTTCCAAACGGACACTTGGGGTGTTATGAAAATTGGTCGATAAATTAATTTTGTTATAGGAGGCGAAACCTCAGAGAACCTAACTATTTGACACACCCCTTCTGGTACCTCCCATACAAATGACCGAATTGACCCTTATAGTTTTACATACATATCTTTTTTGTAAGTAAACTGAGATCACTCAAATTTTGCGTATGATGTTTGCTTATGAAAATTAGACTCAGGTATGAATATGGACTATATCGGTTCACGCCTTCTGGTACCTCCCATACAAAATTACCAATTTTTGGAAATTTAATATTTCTCCAATAACTTCCAAACGGACACTTGGGGTGTTATGAAAATTGAACGATAAATGAATGTTGTGATAGGAGGCGAAACCTCAGAGAGCCTAACTATTTGACACACCCCTTCTGGTACCTCCCATACAAAATTACCTATTTTTGGAAAATTAATATTTCTCCCATAACTTCCAAACGGACATTTGAGGGTAATAAAATTAGTCGGTTAATTTATAGTGTGATAGGGGGCGAAACCTCAGAAAACCTAACTACTTGACACAGCCCTTCTGATACCTCCCATACAAAGGACTGAACTCACCCCCATAGTCTTCCATACATATCTTTTTTTGTAAGTACACTGAATTCAGTCAAATTTTTCGTAAGTTGTACGTATAAAAATTTGAGTCAGGAATGAATAAGGACTGTATCGGTTCACCCTTTTGGTATCCCCTATCAAAATTACCTTTTTTTGAAAAATTAATATTTCTCACATAAATTCCAAACCGGCACCTATACCTCCTACGCAAATAAGTAAAGTTTTGGACGATTTTGCACCACAAGTAGGGGAAAAATTATACATAACTAATTTTATTTTAATTAAAAAGCTATTAATTTCAATAACTCAAGACTTCTGCAATATCTTATATTGGGTGATGGTATTTATCAGTCAGTTTACCTGACTGAAATTTCTGTACTGGTTGTAGTTAATTTTAATAATTTTAATGCGTTGTTGAAGCGTGTATCGTTTCATTTTTAGTAATGGCGTAGTTTCTACTTGTCGGACCATTCACAATAACACCTCTAATTGGAAAACCCTTTATCTCAACTAAATGTTCATTTGGTTTTAACAAAACTACGCGTAAGGAAAATAATATTTGAAGTGTTTTTAGATTGGGCTGTGTAAAATTTTGACAAAACATATGTTATCTTGATTCTTGACGATCATAAAAAGTTCTAATAAATCAAGTGTCTGGCAACCCTAAGTATGCAGCACATATGTTAAATTTTAAACTGAGTACCGTTTAAATTGTCAAAGTTTTTTCGTGTCTCACATGAAATATTATTAAGTCGAAGTGAATGCAAAGCAATGACATTTGACAAAGTCATTGATAACAAGTCCTCAAAAGTGTAATAGAACAAATACGTAGACTATCTCGTTGTCATGAAATACATGCACAACAATAGCTTAACATGAGCCAAGACACAACACAAAGGAATATCCCAAAGGACTTTTTGCTTAACATGAGTTGGCATGTTTCTACTATAATTGATGTAATTTGTACACACTCATAAACCAACATTATAATATAGACAATATTAAATTCCAAAGGGAGCTGTTTTTCTATGTACATACATGGAAATTTAAGATTTGTCAAAGCGAAGTTTTAAGGACTATACATTTTTGTTGTTCAAGATCAAGGATCTTATGTTTTTCACTCACAATCGTAATTTTTTATCTAATTCTAGGTGCCTGATGCAAATTGTTACATCTTTATGCTATACACGATAATGGGAGGCAATGATTAAGGGTCATAATATGTTCGTAGGTGGAATTATATGTTACTCAGTAGATATTGGGCAATCTAGTCTTATTATCAATATCGTAACTCTTGAAAAAAAAAACCTCTATGAGACTAGACATGAATTTGGCTATGGATTTGTGGTTATTCAGAGGCTCAAACACCTTGTCTCCATATTCACTCAGATGGACAAGGGGCTAGCTATATAACTATATTTTATGAGAGCCTACAGAGCGCATATGGCAGCTGCCCAGACCATGACATTAAAGTTGTCCTAGGAGAATATAATTTTAATATAAAAAGGGAGAATATATTCGGTTAATATAGTCGGCCTCCTCAAGGAAACACCCGATAACGGAATGAGGCTAGTAAACCTCCCCCCGGTAAAAAACATGGTAGGCCACATGACTGTAACCAGTTTAAACTATTAGGAACCAAATTGATCATGTTGTACTAGACGGAAGGCACTTGTCTACTGTGTTGGTCGTACGACCGATGAGGAGCCAATTAAGATTCGGATCATTACCTTATGACAGCAAAGGTTAGCGAGAAATGCTTGAAACTTGACGTCAAAAAGCTTCAGACACACAGACATTCCAATTTACTGACCCAACTGCTTGGGCGTCGGGGGTGTGATGCAAGGTAAAGTTTCTGATCGGTTTAACTTGGACAACCCAGAGTGATCCTTGCCAATTGCAATTCAAGTATACTCACAGAGCATCGTATTCGTGGTACTACAGTGGATGGAGTACCTCCACGAGGTAACGCCTGGAAACGTGCTTCTGACACTCGTCAGAGCACGGCTAACTGTGAGGGGCGAAACCTACTGTATAAACCAGGTGCCTCCATCCAACTGGCGGAAGTCCTCGAAGAATACAAGGTTGATATAACCGCTTTACAGGAAATCCGGTGGACGGGACACGGGTGCTCGCGCATGAAGACGTGCGATATCTACTATATCGGCCATGCGGACAAGCACGAGTTTGGATTTGGATTTGTGGTTGGCAAGAGACTGCGACACCTAGTCTCAAGGTTCAACCCGGTGTGTGAACGTATAGCCACCACATAACACTTATATGTGCCCATGCTCCGACAGAAGAGAAAACCGATGAGGACAAAGACGATTTCCACGAGAGCTTAGAAAATGTATATGACCGTAGCCCAAGCCATGACATAAAAATTGTACTAGGCGATTTTACTGCTTAAATAGGCAGGGAGACCGCAGTTGAGCCTCCCATCGGAAAATTCAGTCTTCACACCGAAACGTCGAACAAAGGCATCAGATTAATTGATTTCTCAGCGGCAAGAAATATGGTAGTTAGCAGCACAAGATTTGACCATAAAAATATTCATAAGGCAACATGGCTATCTCCAGATCAATTGACGAGGAATCAGATAGATCACGTGATATTCGATGGAAGGCACGCATCGAGCGTTCTGGACGTACGACTGATCAGGGGTGCGAACATTGACTCCAATCACTTCCTTACCGCAGTTAACGTACGCACAAGACTAAGCATGGCGAAAAACGTACGTAACCAGGCACAACGAAAGCTGGACATCGGGAAACTGCGGACCACAGAGGTAGCGGACGCCTACTCCAACCATCTAACTCAACTGCTACGGAATGCTCCAACCCCTGATAATATTACCTCGCAGTGGCAATATATAGCCGACTCCATATAACAGACTGCGAGAAGAGTACTTGGGTACTCCAAACCATCTTAAGAAGATGCCTGGTACGATAATGAATGTCGCAATGCTACGCGAGAGACGGATGCTGCATACAGGGCAATACTGCAGCCAGTGGCAGAAAAGACAGGATGAGTGCACAGAGTTGCTCCGAAGTAGAGGGAAACCCCGAATATTCTAGCAGAGAGTTAAGGCGAGAATGCGTGGAAAAGGGTTGCCCTCCTGCAAGGACAGCGATGGTCAGCAAGTGACGGACCCGAATAACGTTCTGAAGATATGGAGAGAACATTTCAGAAATATGCTGGATACGGACACCACTCCAGAAGACCCCGCTCCAATCCATGACGATGGTATTAACTATCCACCTCCGAGCCAGAGTGCGAAACGTGTGGCAATATCCCGCCTTAAAAATAACAAAGCAGCTGGAGCCGATGGTCTCTTGGCTGAATTGTTCAATGCAGGTGATGGAGAACATGTGGCTGGAGGAGAGCATGTCCGGGGTTTGGAGTCTCAATCTGTTATATTCCACATACAAGAAAGGAGATCGTAATGAGTGTAAGAACTACCGTGGAATAAGCCTTTTACCAATTGCGTACAATATACTTTCGAGCATATTGTGTGAACTTCTAAAGCCAATTGTAGAAAAACTAATTGGACATTATCAGTGCGGCTTTAGACCAGGTAAATCTTCGACGAATCAAATATTCCCTTTATGACAAATCCTGGAAAAAACCTCATGAAAAGCAGATCGACACCTACCACCTCTTTTTTGACTACAAACCTGACTTCGACTCTACGATAAGGAATAGGCTATATGAGGCCATGTCTGAGATTTGTATTCCCGCAAAACTAATTCGACTTTGCAGATGTATCTTCGAAAACACCAAATCCTCGATTAAGATAGGAAAGGATCACTCTGAACCACTCAATACGGTAAGAGGTCTCAGGCAGGGCGATAGCCTGTCATGTACACTATTTAAAATAGTTATGGAAAAGGTGATGAGAAATGCCGCTAGCCTATGCCGATGATATATACATGGGTTTAGCGGTTAACGAAGACAAAACAAATATCATGATTTCGACGAACAAAGAGTCCTCTCGATATGGATCCACCGTCCAGGTTGACAATTATTGATTTGAGGTAGTAGATGAATTTAACTACCTCGGATCTTCAGTCAACAAACAAAATCATAACGGCAGCCAAGAAATTAAGCGGAGAATAGTGCTCGCCAATAAATGGTTGGATGTAAATGCTCCAGCGAGAAAGGTGTGTGAAGACGAACCTGAAGGACGACGTAGAGCTGGGAGACCCAAACTTCGTTGAAAGAACCTAGTGGTAGGCGACGTGCCACTATCTGGTAGAACTAACTTGAGAACGCACGCAGAAGACCGAAGCGTGTGGAATTTTTTAGTATTTCAGGCCTCTAATTTATAAACCACTTTCGTAAATTGTAATGATCCACTTAAGTAAGTAAGTAAGTATAGCAAGTTGCGCGTCTTGTCTTGTAGAAACTTTTTCTCCATCAAATGATTTGCAATGAAGTGCACATATACTTTTTTGAGTGAGATACAAAACAAAATCAAATTTTTTACTTTTGTGAGAAATAAAAATTTATGGAAAATTCAACAAATCATATTCTAGCGATTAGATATAAATATTTATATGTATTCTTCTAAGTAACTACTCTTGATATCATGCATCAATTATTTTCCCATTATGAAGAACGTTTTTTCCCATTCCATATTACTCAGCCAACATAATATAAACTTTTCATTTTTTTCCACTTCAACAAAAGTTGGCAGCTCTTAGTCTGTCTGTCTATCTATTGACACAGCCACTAACTAACCTTATGTACTTTTGACCTTGATATAGTTATTTATTCTCTCCTCTCTTCGATACATAAAATATTTCAACATTTTGAATGAATCGTTTGACAATTTGGGTCATAGCATCAACGTTTGTTTCCGGTATAAATCATCAATATTCGTACTCCCTCTCCCGGGCTGATGCACACAGCGGCTATGATTTAATGATGCAATTTTGCCTCTGGAAAAATGAAGCCTTACATGTAACTATATTAAGGATTATATATGCACACACACACACATACGCTATCGTAACATACATACATATATACGCTTACATCATAAACAAACAAAGGAGCATAATAAAAACGCCCATAGGCAGAATTGAACAATCACTAGGTCGTAACGATTATTGCTGTGTTAAACAGAGGCTAAAATCATATGTAGAGAGAAACTAATAAATTATACTGAAAAGCTTCATATTAGGCATAAAGCAATTTGTTAGTGTGACATGACTAATGGCATAAATAACATATTTACTACATATAACGTAAAATTTTATTAATAAAAACCACACGATAGGTTTTCAATTCGTCCTCTGTCGACTATGGTTTTATATTCAATATACTTAATTTTAATGGCCATTTGTTATGTTTCAAATACTTTTCCGTTTAGAAAATAGCTCCAGTTACTGGAAAAGGTGTGCTTAAATATAAGTATAAGTTTTTCTACTAGTTTTTTTTCTGCTTGTGATGAGCGGTGCAAGTATAGATTCGGATCATCGCCTAGTTGCAGCCAATGTTCGCTCGTGATTAAGTAATTCTAAAATGCTTGTAACCAAACGCATAGGAATCTAGACATCGCAAAGCTGCATACCACCGAGGTAGACAATGCGTACCCCAAATAACTCTATCAACAACTGCAAACAGACGCCCCTAATCCTGAAGGCCCTGACACACAGTAGCAGTACATTGCGGATTCAATGACCACTGCTGCAACGGCCGTACTGGGTTATTAAAAACCACCCACAGACAAGCCCAGGTACAATGAAGAATGTTGCGCATTATCAGAGGAAATCGATGTTACTTACAAGGCAAAACTGCAGCCAAATATAACACGTGTTGTGACGTATTGATATAGCGGAGGTACAAAATAGAGAGCTAGGATATCGAAAAGTACATGGATAGAGATGAAGCCTAAAATTCTACCGTAAGATAAAAGACGAAGGTTATAGAACAGGAATCGTTACCCGTAAGAACAGAGATGAAGATTTAGTCACGGGCACGCATAGTGTGCTGCAAAAATGGAGGAATATTATCGAACTCAAGAAATCACGTCAATCATCGATGACAGAGTGGATTGTCAACCACTTAAAAACAATAAAACTTGGAGAGCAAATGAACTGACGGCAGAGCTTTTTAAGGCCGTCGGCTCATAAACACGATTTGGCTAAAGCAATGCAAGTCCGATTATTGGAATCTGAGTGTTCTATGTTCTGTGTTTAAGAAAGGCGAACTATCAACCTAGTACCCATCGCATCAAGGTCCTGTCGAGTGTGTTATGAGAAGGACTTAGTAAAATTTAGCCTTATCAGTGTGGATTTAGATCTGGTAAATTCACGAACTACCAGATATTTAAGCTACTACAAATCCTGGACAAGGCCCTAGAAATCCAAATCGACACCTACCATCTGTTTATCTATTACAAAGCTGAATCCTATAGTCTGATACGACAGAAATTATTAGATGCTATGGCTAAGCTTGGTATTCCCGGGAAGCTGATAGGACTTTGTGAGATGGCATGGACTGACACGAAGTTTTTAGTAAAAATGGACAAAAATCATACAGAGTCATCTTCTACCAAGCGAGGCTTTAGACTAGCCGACAGTCTGTCATGCGATCTCTTTTACATCCTAATGGAGATGATCATGCGGAAGGCTGCTGTCTTTGATAAAGTCACATGCTGCTCGCTTATGCCGATAATATAGATATCATTGGCCAAGGACTGCGGTATGTTACTGCGGCCTTTCTTAAGCCTCTGGACAAAATGCAGACAAACAAAATTATTTGTTTTAATCAACAAAAAGTCAACTTGTTTGGGACGCTGCGTGCACTTTGTCAAGTGGTAGATTATATTTTCTATTTGGCTCTGCCGTTAACAAGCATAATATATCAGCCTGGAAATCAAAAGTCGAGTATTGATCGCAAACCGCTGTTACTACGCGCTCAAACTTAAACTTTATTTCCCTTTACACCCCATAAATGAGGTATGGGATGCTTGTCAAGTTGTTGTGAATTAACACGCTTTCTATTTTAGATCCACAACAAACGGCATCTAATTGTTTATCGACGAATGCGAACGTCACTGTTTGCGAAGCTTTTACTAGGCATGCCGATTGACTCAAAACATATACAGCGAAGTATAAGTATAAGTAGAAGTATAGTTTAGATGACTGGAGCCAGAAGTTGAACCTTGGATCTCCCGCATGGTAGTCGCTAACCATCATGCCATGGTTAATACGTGCTAAGCAAGCGGTTAAATTACAAAGTCCGCTCTCGACGAACAAAGATCCAACTCTACCAGACACAAATCCTACCCATCTTGATCTAAAGCGCAGAGTCCTGGGTAAAGCACATGCGGATCAATCTATTCTGGGACTCTTCGTATGTGTCGTCGTGTGAGTTGTATTAGATACTAGTGGGCCCGGCAATGCTTCGCTATTGCATAATAACTTGTAATATATTTCACATTTAGGTCTACAAAGTACTTTGAAAACGGTACTTAAGCTCGTTAATAATATGTTGAGTTTATTAACTTATGTAACTAATTTCAAGTGACTTCTTAACATGGAAGTTAACCAATTAAGTTTTATTGTTTTAAATTCTCAATATCATAGGCTCTATGACGATAGTAAAAAGTTCATCATCAAAGTCTTATCTTTCACACATCGGAAACAGGCATTCCGTTAAGGATCAAAATTCAATTTTTAATTTTATCTGTAGTGGCGTCTGATTACTAACTATCTCTTTGGGCGTAAAAAACACTTTTGCCATGCCCTCTTCGCCTACTGAACGCCACTAAAAATTTCGTTTGAAGCACCATGCCTTTAGCCATAAAAACCTCTTTTGCCATGTCTTCTTCTCTCACATATCAAGAATATCCCGGATACTATATTTGTATTGGACTCGTATTACCATTTTTTGAGATTATTCTTTGTTTGGCTGAACAAAGTGATGGTCTCATGCGCTGAATGACATGTTACGCCGTTGTGTTGGAACCATTTTTCCTTCAAATAATGTTTAATGACATGATAAATAAAAAAATTCAATTGATCGTCCACTGGCTCTATTTCTTGAGTGTAGGCCAAGCAAGATCTTTAATCAGCATTTGCAGAGACCGAGTTGCTGAGAACGGCGTCCGTTCGAAAAATTCAAGACCTGTCACACTTACGTCTAAAGCGTCGATGGCTGAGTATATGCACCGTAAACTTCACAAAGGGCTCCATAAGTTTGGCGAACAGAACGCGCATTTTGAAAACAAATTTGCAAGATTTGTAAACGTTGGTTCTTGTGTAGTCTTTACATGGTGATTTTTCAAAGTATACTGAAACGAAGTTTATTACACTTCATTAGTATGACAGATAGATTTACACTTATACCTACCAGAAGTTCTATACGTCAAAAAAATACCCCATACAGAGGTTATTTACAAAAGGTTGCTAATGTTACCCCTAACATACTATACAAATTTAAATTGTGCCCTAATCAAACAAAAGTTGTTTTCCAGTATAACTACAATGAATATTGCTTAATTTTTTTATCTATAGGATTTATTACCGATTCGCTCTCCTGAAAAGTAATTGAAAAATGCATACCTGTAAAGTAAATTAAAAACAAATCACTGTTTTAGTTTGCGCAGCTACTTTGTGTCCTCAACTGCCTGGTATACGGACCATTATTTGATACAGTTTAAAAGCCAAATATTGAATTGCGTGGTAATCGATAATTCCTAGATAATTTCACTAAGAAACTATAAGTGTAAAATCAATTCCTAGTTCGCGCTGAGAAGCATGAAGATTTCAGGCAGAGATATTTTTTTAGCAATGAGTAACTGTCGAAAACTTCAGACCTATAGGCCGGCTCTAATTTGTACCTACCATTCCCAAGACGAAGAGAATGGTATACTTTTGACATTGTCTGGAGTCCCGCCCAATATTCTGAAAAATGATTTTTTAAAACTTAATTTCTGTATGCAAACTCTCAGTGGCCATTACTTTTTGACCAATACATAGATTTGCTTCTGTAATAAATCATTTAGTTTGTTGGGAAGTCAGTTTTACGCAAAAGGTCTCAAAAAATACATATCCGAATTTTTCGATTTGTGCTCATTTAAAAACAAAAAAATCTTTATCTGAAATCATCATGCTTCCCAGCGCGATCTAGGAATTGATTTTAGACACAAAATTTATTGGTAAAATTTTTTAACAATTCAACGTAGATTCCGGTTTTGGTTACGATTTTTGTGAATAAAAAAATTGGCCCACCTTACTGTTCATATCTCTAGGCGAGACCTTACTGAAATTCATACTGCAACAACAACATATGTAACAAATCTCATCTTCATACCTCTGATAGTTCATGAGTTATAGCCCTTTTAATTTTCAAGTTGAATGGGCGGTGCCACGCCCCTTTATCCAATCACAACCAAATATAGCCACCGACTATCAACAGGTCAACAGTACCACTTGGTAAATTTTTCGTATCAATCGATCTATTAGAAAAGCCGTTAGAGCGATTTTTGAAAAGAGGGTGTGGCACCGCCCACTTCCTCCCTGGATGTAATTAATACTGCTCCAACAACATATTTACCAAATCTCATCTTCATACCTCTGATAGTTCATGATATATAGCCTTTTTAATTTTAAAGTTGTATGGGCGGTGCCACTCCCCTTTATCCAATCACCAAATATAGCCTGAGACTATCTACAGGCCAACAGCACCTCATGGTAAAATTTTTGTATCAATCGATCTATTAGAAAAACCGTTAGAGCGATTTTTGAAAAAGGGGTGTGGCATCGCCCACTTTCATCCTGGCTGTAATTAATACTGCTCAAACAACATATATACCAAATCCCTACTTCATACCTCTGATAGTTCATGAAATATAGCCTTTTTAATTTTCAAGTTGTATGGGCGGTGCCAATTACAACCAAATATAGCCTGAGACTATCTACAGGTCAACAGCACCTCATGGTAAAATTTTTGTATCAATCGGTCTATTAGAAAAGCCGTCAGAGCGATATTTTAAAAAAGGGGCGTGGCGACGCCCACTTTTTGAAAAAATAAAACCTTTTAAACCTCACGGAGCCCGAGACCTTTCCAACGAATGCAAAACCGTGGAAATCGGTTCGTGCGTTCTGGAGTTATAGCGTCAGGAAGGAAAACCCGACTTATTTTTATATAATAGATATTCCGACATCGACATAGGCAAGGGCGTCCAAATAGACCGAATTCGCTGTCTGAGAAATGTTGTATATTGGAATGGATGAAAATGAAGCAGAAGGCAACGAAAACTTTGTTGGATGGACACGGAGAAAAATACTTGATGTGACGAACTATTAACGGAGCTTAAGAGACCGATGAGATCTTGAATATCGTTGCCGAAAATGAATATATTGTTCGCTTATAGCATGTGTGGGATTGCTCGCCGTCCTGCATTAAGGCCGCCCACCGTTGATCGAAACATTGTTTTCAGCCCCATTTTCCAAGAAAAATGGTCCAATGATGCTTCTATTCCACAATCCACACCAAACTGTCACTCACTGTGGATGCATTGGCTTCTGTACAATAACGTGTGGGTTTTCCGAGCCCCTGATGGGGCAATTACGTTTGCTAACGTTTACTTACTTACTTACTTTACTTAAATGGCCCATTCAACTTACGAACGGTTCATGGTTCATACATTTGAGGCCTGAAGTAATAAAGAATTCCTCACGCTTCGGTCTTCTGCGTGCGTTCTCCAGTTTGTCCTACCAGATGGTGGCACGTCGCCAACCGCTTGGTTCTTCCAACGAAGTTTGGATCTCCCCTGCTCTGTGCCGTCCTTTAGGTTCGCCTTAAAACACATTTCTCGCTGGAGCATTTACATCCATCCTGGCTAACATGTCCCAGCCATCATAGTCGTTGGATTCTGACTCTTTAAGCTACGTCGATGTTGTGGTAAATCCCGGTGTAAAGTGGTGTTACTAAAATTCTGCCGAAGTCCGTAAAAACATCTATTAGCGACCACTATTCTCCGCTTGATATCTTGGCTGACACTATTTTTCTTATTGACGAAATATCCGAGTTACGTTAATTCATCTACTACCTCAAAACAATAATTGTCAACGTTCACGTGCGTCCCCATCGAGAAGACTCTTTGTTCGTCAAAATCATTATTTTTGGTTTTGTTTTTGACCGCTAGACCCATTTTTGCTTACTTCTTTTCTAGTGATGAGAAAACTGCAGTAACATCCCGCAGATTTCGGCCAATGATGTCTATGGCATCGGCATAGGCTAGTGGCACATGACTCTTGTGGAATATAGTGCAAGACATGTTGACACCGGCCTTTCTCTTCACCTTCTCCATAACTATATTAAATAGTGTACATGACAAGCTATCACCCTGCCTGACACCTCTTTCCGTGTTGAATGGTTCAGAGTGATCCTTACAAATCTTAATAGAGGATTAAGTATTTTCCAAGGTACAGATGCAAAGTCAAATCAAATTTGCAGGAATACCAAACTCCGACATGGCCTCATATAGCCTATACCTTATCAGAGAGTCGAAAGCAGCTCCATAGTCGACAAAGAGGTGGTAGGTGTCGATCTGCTTTTCATGAGTTTTTTCCAGGATTTGCCGTAAGGTGAATATTTGATCCGTCGTAGATTTACCAGGTCTAAAGCCAATTAGATATGATACTAATTCTCTGTCAAGATTTTGAGCGGAAAACGGCTGCCAATTTCAAAATAGCCTTTAATTTAAAAATAAACTTGTATTTGGCCCACCCTGTATTTAACTGTATGCTTTTTAAAACCACTTAATTTCTTTAATGTAATGACTTTTTGATTTAAAATAGCATTTAACGAAAACAACAAGAACATTGTTGTGTCTATGTATATATTAATTTCCCGGCCACTTTTTTCCATATCTGGTTTGCAGTCAAGTGTCACATTTGTAGTGTTACAGCCTGTGACACATAATCTCATTGGATATTGTAAACACAACCAAATAGCAAACTGTGAACAATCACAGTGTGATGATGTTTTTTTTTTCGTTGTTATAACCTTTGGAGAGTAATAAAATATTTAAAATCCATTGCCTGCAACACGATAATCCCCACCTACTACATGACACTCATATAGAGCTCGTGTAAACGCCTAAAGATATGCCATACAATTGATCGTATTACTTAAACGTTACAACATTTTAGCCAATAATCCAATCCCTGTGGCATTTATGACATGCATACACATTGGCATTTACATTACAATAAACAAATGTCAAATAGCCAATACATGATGTAGTTACATGTTGTTGTTGCTGCGTTAAAATGAATGAATGACAACAATAACATAATTTAAAAAATATACAAATTTAATGTAGCGCAATTTAAAAAAAAAACAATAAACTTTTTACCACTCTACTTCAATCTCGTGGTAATAATTAAATTTCGAGTGTATTTTAAACTCATAACTATTGATGTTATTCTACATTTATTGGAAAATTTTAGCTTATATTTTTTTATTTCATAGCAATGTTAATTAAAAAGTTTAAAGACTAACGGAATGAATGCCAATGAATAAAAACGGCTATAAATGAACAATTTTTATTTTGATTAGCATTATGACCAGCGACTTTTATCTATAACGGATGTAAATTTTTTTTAATGGAAGAGCATTGTGGTAATTAATTTTACAATAAAAAAGAAATTTCTATTCATTGCCAGAGTAAAAGTTGGCACAATAGTTGCCAGCTTTATGATGTGTATTGTGGAGCAATTACTATTGAATTTAAGTTGGTGGACATTTTGCTAGGATGAATTAAAAATTACTTTCAAGATTTCGCTGACAGGATTTCAAAATCGAACAATGTATAGGGAGAATACGATCATACTAAATGTGTGTATTGGAATGGGAATTTGAGTCTTTCTGATTGGTGTTCATTTGGGAATAAACAGAAGCTCTCTTTGGAGGTTCCCAAGCAGCTCACAACGTCCGAGAGATCACGTATTCCCCGGGCAATGCTATTGAATATCCGTTTAGTGGTAGCAAGTTTGAAAAGGCGAAATGTTGAGTAACATAAACGGCATGCTACCACCGATGCGTCTTTGGAAGTAGGTAATATAAGCTACTAAAGCTCAACACAGAGGCTCTCTTAGTGGCCTTGGCAGCTTCAAGAAACTAGAATCGGGCGAGGTGGCCTGATAAGCAAAACAATTATTATGAAAACATGAAGAAATAAAAAAAACAAGAACTTCTCCCAAATATTGACGACTCCCGCAAACGTTATAAGGACCATGATTTGCATGATATACACCTCGAATGTCCGAACTCTATACAGAGATGGTGCCTCTATCCAAGTGGCGGATGTCCCTGACAAATACAAGGCTGACATCACCGCGATACAGAAAATGAGATGGACGGGACAGGGATGCACACGACGAAATCACTGCAAGAAACTTTGACACCTGGTCTCGCGGTTTAACCTTGCAAGTGATCGTATAGCCACTATTGGCATCCGGGCGAAATATTTTTTCATTACGCTGATTTGTATACACTCCTAGACGGAAGACAAAGACGATGTCATTAACGATGCATTCGGTGAGCACCTGGAGGTGAGCCCTGCACATGACATTAAAATTGTTCTGGGAAATTTTAATGCTAAAATAGAAAAGGAAGATGCTCTTGGATCAGCAGTCGGAAAATTCAGTCTACACAACGACACCTCCGATAACGGATTCAGACTGGTTAGTTTCGCGTCGGCAAGAAACATGGTTGTGAGTGGAACCAGATTCCCGCATAAAGATATCCACAAGGCAACCTGGATATCTCCCGATCAAAATACAAGAAATCAGATTAATCGCTATGTATAATTGATGGAACCGTTATGGACGTGCATGGGAACGGCCGTGACATAGTGGTTAGAACACGCGACTACCATGCGGAGATCGCAGGTTCAAACATGGCTCCAGTCATCTTAAAAAAAAAAATTGTTATTTCATTGTCGGCTCCCCTCAATGTTGTTGACAACAACTTCGCAGTATAAGCGTCGATTCAATCGGCGTGTCTAGTAAGAGCTTCTCAAACAGTGACGTTCGCATTCGTCGATAAACAAGTAGGTGCCGTTAGTTGTGAATCTAAAAATAGAAAGCGTGTTAATTCACAACAACGCGAGAAGCTACCCCATACCTCATTCATGGGGTGCAAAGGGAAATTAAGTTTTTAAGTTATGGACGTGCGTGTGATGCGCGGTGCAAATATTGATTCGGATCATCAACTAATTGCAGCCAAGGTACGCACATGTTTTAGTAGTGCTATAAACGCTCGTAACCTAACGCAAAGTAAGCTAGACATCACAAAGCTGCATACCACTGAGGTAGCCAATGCCTACTCCAACAAACTCTCTCTCAATTACTTCAAACAAATCCCTCTAGTTCTGATGTTCCTGACACACGAATTCTATGACCACTGTTGCAACGACCGTACTGGGTTATGAAAAACCACGCTCAGGAACAAGGAGCCCCACCTGTAAGGATAGAGACGGAAATCTTGCCACGGACACTCAGAGTGTGCTGCAAATATGAAGGGAACACTTTCGACCTCTACTCGTTCCCGAAGGCAGCATAAGTGAAGAAATCACACCAATCATAGACGACCGAGTAGATTGTCCACCACCGAGTCAAAGCGAGATCAGCACGGCGACCGCAAGACTTACAAATAATAAAGCTGCGGAATGCGATGGACTACCGGCAGAGATTTTTAAAGCCGGCGGCGATGAGCTGGCAACATGCATGCACCAGCTCATAAACATGATTTGGCTCAAGAAATGCATGCCCGATGATTGGAATCTGAGTGCAGCAAAAATCTGACAGAGCCATTTAGCGAGGCTTTAGACATGGCGATAGTCTGTCCTGCTATCTCTTTAACACCGTAATGGAGATGAGGCTGCAGTAAACAGAAATGATTTCGTCTTCAACAAAAGTCACATGCTGCTCGCATATGTCGATGATATAGATATCATTGGCCGTGGATTGTGAGATGTTACTTCGGCTTTTTCGAGCATTGAAAATCAGTCGGAATGCGAAAATGGGTCTGGTGTTAAATAAGGAAAAAACCAAGTTATTTGTTTCAACGAACAAAAAGTCTATTCGTCTGGGACGCTGCGTGAACGTCGACAACTATAACTTTGAAGTAAATGATTTTATCTTCCTAGGCCCAGGCATAAACAAAAATAATAATGTCAGCCTGGAAATCAAAAGACGAGTATTGATCGTAAACCGCTGCTACTATGGCTAAGCAAGCGATTTAATGACAAAGCGCTCTCTCTAGAAGAACACAGGTCAAACTATATAACACACTCTGATCCTACCTGTGTTGCTCTACAGCGCAGAATCCTGGGTTATGACACAAGCGGATAAATCTATTCTGGGAGTCTTCGAGTGAAAAAAACTTCGCAAAATATTTGGACCCACCATCGTTAGAATAGCCTAACAAATCAAAAGTTGATTAATAATCAAAAGAAAATGGGAGAGCTTTAAAATACGCAACCATCCTACTTCACATGTGATTACTATAAAAAGGGTCCTTTAAGAGCAGGTTGTTATTTTATGTATTGAATTCCTTTACAAATAAATCTATGGCAATGAAATAATTATCGCATCAACATTTTTTTGGAAGGCAGAAAAATGCGAATAATTTATTTAATTTAAAGTTATTAAATCAAATCTGAAGGATTAGGGAACACAAGGATTCAAACTATTCCAAAAAATGTCCCGACAACCATTTACCGCAATATGTGAGTGAAAAAATTTGGAAAAATACATACTTAATGTTATATCAACCATTTGCAATAACAGTATTTTAGAGAATCTTAATTATACCTGACCTTATTAAGTTCTTAAAAAATAATCGTCGCACATGTCAATTGCTGCATTAGGAACAGAAATGTTAAACACTCTAACTTAAAAGAAAATTCTGTGCAGTATTGTGAAGTAAGTTTCTATTCCCCAATAATATATGTATATATTTCTGCACACATGTCTTTACCATGTTCGCATGCTAAGCACTTTTGGAACAGACACAACTAAGTGCCCCTAACCCCCACTGCGATAGCAGTAGGAGAACATTTGTAATTGTTTGCATAAAATATAATGCTTGAAATATACCCACAGCAGCATATGTTATCAATTTACTACTGTTGCAATGTTTGTGTGCGTATCCTATTCTCAAAGACGACAAATGCAACAATATTGCCAAAAGTTATTAAAATGAACACAAATGTAAATAAAATTCGAAACAATATTTTGATTTCACAATACATAACTAACTGGCAAATGGAAAAAAAACAAAAGAGCCAACTAATTCAATGTACAAATAAGCCAAAATACAAGTAAATAACAAAATTAAATAAAATACAAATTTGAGAAGCTCAACATTGAATAAAAATGACGAAGGAAATTGTACACTGATGAGGGAGTGGTTAGAAAAACTATAGGATTTAACTAACAGATAAGAGTAGGATTATGAATTCATAGGAAAATTTTATATATACAGTTTGTGAAAACATTGAAACTGTTGTATAGCAACAATTAAAAGGGAATTTTATAGTTTTTTTTTTATTATTTACTAGCTGACATGACAGATTTCGTCCTGCCTCCATATCATTATTAATGATGTTGAGTGCTAATAACGATTGGTTCATTACTTTGGCCTCTGAAATATTTCAATTTAAAGCGCGAGGTTTTCCCAGACAAATTCCTCTTCTTTATGTATATAACAGATTATTATACTATATTACTAGCTGACCCGGCAAACTTTGTTCTGCCATAAATTTTTTATTTTTTTTAGTAAATATTTTTGTTGGTAAATAAAACAACGATCGCGCAGTATGTGGGGTTTGGATCTATGACAAAAATTTTAATGTAGCAAGCACAAATGGAATATGTCTTAAGGGAAAGAAGTCCAAGAACATAAGAATGGAAGCCCCATATACTTACTTACTTACTTAAGTGGCCCATTACAACTCACGAACGTGGTTCACACATTTTAGGCCTGAAGTATTAAAGAATTCCACACGCTTCGGTCTTCTGCGTGCGTTCTCCAGTTAATCCTACCAGATGGTGGTACGTCGCCTACCACTTGGTCCTTGTAACGAAGTTCGGGCCTCCCTGCTAAACGTTGTCCTTCAGCTTCGCCTTCAAACACCTTTCTGGTTGGAGCATTTACATCAATTCGGCAAAATGTCCAGCCATCGTAGTCGTTGGATTCTGAATTTTTAGTTACATCAATGTCGTAGTAAAGTTCATACAGCTCATGGTTCATCCGATGGAGAAACTCGTCGCCGACGCCGATAGGTCCATATATTTTTCGGAGTACTTTTCTCTCGAATACTCCCAGGTTTTGTATGTCCGTTGTCGTAAGCACCCACGATTCGGCAGCATACAACAGAATGGGTAAAATTAGCACCAGGTATAGCTGTTTCTTAGTATCCCGAGATAAGGTGGTTTTACTCCGCTGTATTTCTTGCCTGACATTATTTTTCTTGTTGACGAAAGATCTAAGGTAGGTAAATTCATCTACTACCTCAAAACAATAATTGTCAACGTTCGAGGTGCGTCCCCATCAAGATGACTCTTCGTTCGTCGAAATCATTATTTTTGTTTTGTCCTCGTTGACCGCTAAACCCCTTTTTGCTGACTCCTTCTCTAGTGATGAGAAAACTGCTATAACATCCCGCAGATTTCGTCCAATGATATCTACATCATCACCTTCTCCATAACTATATTAAATAGTGAACAGGACCAGCTATCGCCCTGAGACTTTTTTCCGTGTTGAATGGTTCAAAGTGGTCTCTGCCAATCTTAATCGAGGATTTGATGTTACATCTGCACAGTCGAATTAGTTTTGCAGGAACACCAAACTTAGACATGGGGTCATATAGCCTATTCCATTTTGGAGAGTCGAAGGTAGCTTTTCAGCAGGCAAAGAGTCGGTAGGATTCGATCTGCTTTTCATCAGTTTTTTTTTTGTCCAGGATTTGTCGTAAAGTGAATATTTGATCTACAATTTGCCTGAGACTGTCGCACAATATATTGTAATATGTTCGAAAGGACCTTGTACGCAATTAGTAAAAGGCTTATTTCATGGTAGTAATTGAGACTCCAATCCCCGGGTATGCTTTCCTCTAGCCTGATGTTATTCATGAGCTGATGCATGCTTCTTATCAGCTGCACTCATACTACCTTAAACAATTCAAGCGAGAAACCATCGGCTTCAGCTGCTCTGTTATTTTTAAGGCGGGATAAGCTCTGGCTCGGAGGTGGATAGCTCATACCATAGTCATGGATTGGAATGGGGTCTTCTAAGGTAGATTTCTGAAATGTTCTCTCCATATCCTCAGAAAGTTATCCGAGTCCGCCACTAGCTGACCATCGCTGTCCATGCAGAAGGGCAACCCAGTTCTATGCATTCTCGCCTTAACTCTCTGGTAGATTTTTCGGGCTTCCCCTCTACTTCGGAGTAACTGTATCCACTCATCCTATCTCTTATTCAGCTCCTTCTTTTTTTTTCTGTCTCAAGAGACATGTTGCCCCTCAGCTCTTCTCCCGGTGTCGTTCACGAACAGCTCGAGTTGCCATCGGGTGCAGTTTCGCCCTGTATGCAGCATCCGTCTCTTTCGTGGCATTGCGACATTCATCATCGTACCAGGCATCTTCTTGAGACGGCTTTGAATACCCAAGTACGCTTTTCGCAGTCCGTTCTGTGGAGTCGGCCACTTTCCACTGCAAGGTAATATTATCAGGGGTTGAAGCATACCGTAGCAGGTGAGTTAGGTGGTTGGAGTAGGCGTCCGCTACCTCTGTAATCTGCTGTTTACCGATATCCTGGTTATGCCTGGTTACGTACGTTTTGCGGCATGCTTAGCCTTGTGCGTACATTAACTGCGGTAAGGTAGTGATCAGAGCTAATGTTCGCAACCCTGATCATTCGTACGTCCTGAAAACTCGACGTGTGCCTTCCATCGACTACCACGTGATCCATCTGATTCCTCGTCAATTGATCTGAAGATAACCATGTTGCCTTATCCAGTGCTGCTAACTACCATATTTCTTACCGCAGAGAAATCAATCAGTCTGATGCCATTGTTCGAATTATCGCATTAAAATCACCTAGTAGAATTTTGATATCATGACTCGGGCTACCGTCACACCGGGTTGAACCTTGAGACTAGGTGTCGCAGTCTCTTGCCAACCACAAATCCACATACAAATACAGATATCGCACGTCTTCATGCGCGAGCACCCGTGTCCCGTCCACCGGATTTCCTTTCAAGCGCTTATGTCAGCCTTGTATTCTTCGAGGACTTCCGCCAGTTGGATGGAGGCACCTGGTCTATGCAGTGTTCTAACATTTCAGATGCATATCCTTAAATCATGGTCCTTAATTCGTGTGCGGTGGTCGTCAACATTTTGGGGGGTCCATTTTATTCTTTTCTTACTTCTTTTCATTGCAATAGTTCAAACGTCGGTGACGGGTTGCAAGCCCAGCGCACCACGTCGCAGTTTTATCCTCCTGCCAGGATTTTATTACAGCCGCACGTTCTGGGTCAGCCGCTGACCAGGGTATCGCTCACTCTGAGCAGACGTGCCTGGGTTTTAGGTTACGCGGGTATCAAAGGCACGTTCCTAGGCGTTACCACGTGGAGGTACTCCGTTCGCAGTAGTACTACGAATACGGAGCTCTGTGAGTAGACTTGAAGTGCAATTGGCACGGATCACTCTGGGTTTACCAAGTTAAACCGATCAGAAGCTTTACCTTGCATCAAACTCCCGACGCCCCATTCCCCCCCATTCGAACAATCCCCCTACTTAATATCGCATCAAACTGGACCGCCAACGGCAGACTATCGCACAAACCCACTTAAAACCGAGCTTATTCTGTTTGATCGAAAATATTAAATACCAAAATTTTGATCACCATTCATTGAATTATATTGAACCGGATTTATTTTGTAGCAGTTACAATAAAACTGTTGAACTCCGTGACGTATGATTTACGTGGAATATTACTCATGATAATCATACGCCACCATATAGTTTTTATGTTATGTCAAACAAACGAGCCTAAAACTTGGCATATTCTCCTATACTTACTAACTTTACAACGATATTAAATTGTTATTGCATGTAACTTGACAAAACGAATGATGCATAACTTTTTCTTCTTGGTGCTACTTTCACTTCTAGTTCTCAGAATTGAGTCCCAAAATCATGTGCTGTACTTTGATATTAAATTGACACTTTGTAGCTGTTAAATATTTAAATTTTCTCAATGTTTCATAATGATGAAGCGGTGTGATGTGATAATGTGCAACCTTTGGTTTTATGTTGATGACAAAACAAACTTAAACTTGCAAATCCGGCATAAATTCAATATGAACAATAACATTAATCATAAATCTAAAGGGTATATACAATAACGATATTAATAATAATACAAATAAAATATAATAAACTGAATAATAACCTTGTGCAAATTATACATGCATTGAGCAATTCCTCTATCAGGTATATTATTATTATCCAGCCAATCCTGTAAAAGTAAAATATTAATGTAAACTTGAATCAAAATATTTGTAAGCATTGGTCAATTTATAAATTATGTTTTGAGACAATTTAGTAATAAACAGAAAAACAGGAAACAGGAAGTCTAAAGGATGTGTATAAAATATAAAAACAGATTAATTAATTGTATTGTATTTAAAATTATCCTATATATCTTTACAACAACACCAATGACAAACTAATTAAAAACTTATAGAAATTAGTAACATATTTTGTATAATTGAAAAGGGAAACGGAAAATAGTAAGGGAACGAAAACAACGAAACGACATGACATGATGACATGCCACGACGACAACAACAAACAACCAAAGAGAAAACACAGCAAAGTTGGTGACAAAGTGTTGAAAAATGTGCGAGAATGAAATGTGGGTGTGTGCATGAAATGTGTGTGTGTGAAAATGCGGGGGAGTGTTCAAAATGAAAGGCAGAGAATGAAAAAAGAAAACGACAACAATTTGTTTAATAGTTTATAGCAAATTACGGTAAAAATTGCTTTTGTATAATACTCGTTGCGATATTTATTTTTTGTTTGTTTTTTGGTCGAGCAAATACAAACTTTTCCCTGTTGCACTTTGAACTTTCGACACTGACGTCTTTTGACGTAGGTGGCGACCATCCGCAGCCACCTTAACGGTGTTTAATTAACAACAATGACCTATAATTTAATAAGTTTTACACAATAAACTCAAATAACACAAAAAAGAAAACACCCTCACAGTGTTTGTGTTAATTTTTTTTTTACCGGGTTTTTATAAAGTTTTCATGTTGGCAACGGCGACTTTTTGCATTTATAGCGATAACAAAAGAGCCACGAGTGTTGGGAATTAAATGGAAATAAAGAGGAAAACTATAGCTTCTGTTCGTTGAAGTACACACTTATGCATAAGTTTTAGTGTTCCTTTAAATGTATAGTTACGTTACGTAGCAACAACTTGTAATTGAATTAAATAGGTAAGCAAATCACACGAATATATCGCGGTGTAATCAGGGTTCACAATAATATTCAAATTGAATAATACCAGAGATTTTTGCTAAATTTGACATTACGGGAAATTTATTAAAAACTAGGCGAATTTAAAACTATGGTGGTCGCAGTATTAGGGACAGGTAGTTAAAATTTGAGAGCATGTAGTACTCTAACTACTGTCCTAAAATCTTACCTATAGGATGTGTTCAGCTATACTTACTTAGAATACTACGAGAAACATGTTAACCCTCTAGATCCTCAATATAAAGGCCTATTTGCCTCTTTTGAGGACAAGAGTAAAAAACTACAAAAGGGTTTGCCAATAAATTCTACTAGAAGTCTTCGAAAAGATACAGTGCTAAAAACTCCATACGATCATGTGCAGATAAGTCAATCGAACAAACCTTCAAAGGAACAGAAACAAATATATGCCTGCGGATACTAAATACTTGAGCTGAAAGGAAAATGCAATGCTTCCGATATTCTTGAAAAGAAGATTTTTCTGGAGATAAATACAGTAAACGCCATTAAACTGTACAGGGTGCAGTGCGTAGAGACAAACGAAAATGTATAGATTGTATCGCAGAGTAGGCTGAAAATCTTACAAATTCCTGCGCACAGTTTTTCAGGTCACCAAAAAACTTTTTGAACGCAAATTACACACTGAACATCTAACAAATCATATGTCATCTGACTGGAAATTTTCTCAGCACCGACCACCAACAACAACAAAAGTGGAAAGAACAATTTTTCATAGTCTTAAATAACACAATAGATTCTGTGACTGAACTTCCGAATAGTAAAGCCGACGGTACAGTTGTTATCCCTGCTGAAATATATAAGTGCGATATATATAAATATAAAATATATAATTGCTTCCGTTGGGGATGTAAAGTGAATCTTGAATCTCAAGCCGACTCACAACTTCCTTCTTGGTGGCACCTGGGCAACGGTGTTCGTGATACTTTTTTTATCATGATTAGCGGCAGATAGTGATTGACGACCCCTGATGGTTGGGCTAGCCACCCGCTCTCAGGTCTTTTACTGGCTATGAAAACACAAAAAAGAAAAAGTAGCAAACGGAACCCCCCAAATGTTGACGACCCCCACAAACTTAATATGGGATATGATTTAAGGATATGCACCTGGAACGTCCGGACTCCCAATAGAGACGGTGCCACTATCCGACTGCCGGATGTCCTCAAAAATGTAAGGAGATGAGACTGACAGGGCAAAGATGCTCGCGAAGTAAAAATTGCGACATCTATTACAGCTGCCATGCCAAAAAGCACGAATTTAGATGTGGATTTGTAGTTGTCGAGAGACTCAGACATCTTGTCTCGCGATTCAATCCTCCGCAATCCGCTTCAAGGCGAAATATTTCTACATCACTCTGATTTGTGATCAATCCCCGACGGAAGATTAAGACGATGATTTTGAACTGGGTTTATTTTGTAGCAGTTACAATAAAATTGTTGTACTTCGTGGCGTATGATTTACGTGGAATATTACTTATGTTAGTCATACGCCACCATATAACAATATAACAAAAGAGCGTAAAACGTGACAAATTCCCGTATACGATACTTACTAACTTCAAATCGATATTAAATTATTATGGCATGTAACTTGGCAAAATGAATAATGCAGAACTTTTTCTTTTTGGGGCTACTTTCTTGTGCAGTTCTCAGAAGTAAGTCCCAAAAACATGTGATGTACTGTGTTATGAGACAATTTTGTAATTCCGTCACGAATTGTGCTTTGCTGATTGAATGTTTTTTCCAGACTTTTGTACTAAATCCAATATATTGTTGGCAGGACAGCACTAAATTTAAAAATTTACATATCCAGGACTCTTATATAATCCTCTACTCTAATGTATAACTTTAGTTTAGGCCACGCGCCTCCATAATTCACTCACCAAACACACACATACACACTTTTGACATAAGACGATGAGATTATAGATGCATTTTACGAGCGCCTAGAGGAAACATACGACCGCTGCCCTGACCACGACATTAAAATTGTCTTGGGAGACTTTAATGCAAAAAATAGGAAGGGAAGATGTTCTTGGTCCATCAATCGGCAAATTTTGCATACCGACATGTCAGACAACGGGTTTAGTGTGGTAAGCTTCGCAGCGGGAAGGAACATGGTAGTGAGAGGAACCAGATTACAGCACAACGATATGCAATTAAATTGGTCATGTGGTAATTGATAGCAGTCATGCATTAAGTTTCATGGACATGCGTGTGATCTGTGGTGCTAATATGGGCTCGGATCATTACCTGGTTGCAGTCAAGATGTGCACAAGATTGAGCAGAGCAAAAAACGCATGTAACCAGACACAAAGAAAGCTGGACATCGCGAAGCTGCAAACCCCAGAAATAGCCACTGCCTACTTTAACCAGCTGTCCCAACTACTACGACACAACACCTCTATTTCTGACGTTCCCGGTACACAGTGGAAACATATTGCGTATTCCATGGCAACCGCCACATTAACCGTACTTACTTAATTTCCCTTTACACCCTATGAATGGGGTTGTGAATTAACACGCTTTCTATTTATAGATTCACAACTAACGGCACCTACTTGTTTATCGACGAATGCGAACATCACTGTTTGAGAAGCTCATACTAGACATGCCGATTGACTCGACACTTATACTGCCAAGTTGCTGTCAACAACATTCGAAGGGAGCCGACAATGATAGAAAATTTTTCTTTTTTTTAAGATGACTGGAGCTAGGAGTTGAACCTGTGATATCCCGCATGGTAGTCGCGTGTTCTAACCACTATGCCACGGCCGGTCCCACATAAACATTAACTGTACTAAGATATGGAAAACGGCGCTCAGACGAATACGGGTACGATGAAGAATGTCGCATAGCGTCTGAGGAACTGAATGCTGCTAATAGGGCAACGCTACAATCAATTGTAATCCGTGCTGTTAGGGACGGCTCAAGCAGACAGTAAAACAGGCGAGACAGCTATTTAAGTACAAAAAAAAAGTCAGATGAAGGAATGGGAGAACGAGGATATAGAGCGATACAGGGATGGAGGTGAGGCCCGAAAATTTTACCAGAAAGTAAAAACAAAAGGCTACGGTAATGACTCCCCTCCTGTAAGGACAAGGATGGAAATCTGGTTACTGATACTTCCAGCAACTGCTGGTTTCAGATGGCAGGGCACGGCTTTGATTGCCCACCACCATGTCAAGCCAAGGTAAGTAGAGCAATATCGCGGCTGAAAAATAATAAAGCTGCCCATGCCGACGGCCTTCCGGCAAAGCTCTTTAAGTCCGGTGGCGAGCAACTGGCAACGAGCATGCACCAGCTCCTACGCCAGGTTTGGCTTAACGACTGCATGCGCGTTGAATGGAATCTAAGCGTATTATGTCTTGTGCTAAAAATGGTGATCCAAGTGTGTGCTCCTACTACCGCCGGATCTGCCTTTTACCCATCGTATATGAGGTCCTGTTGAGTGTGCTATGTGAAAGACTAAAGCCAGTGTTATCCAACCTGATCGGGCCTCATCAGTGTGGCTTAAGACCTGGTTAATCAACAACTGCCCAGATATTCACACTTCGGCAAATCCTGGAAAAGACCCAAGAGAAACAGATCGATACGTACCATCTTTTCGTCGACTATAAAGTTGCCTTCTACAGCACGAAGCGGCAGAAATTACTCTAAGCCATGGCTGAGTTTGATATTCCAGCGAAGCTGATACGCCTTTGCGGAATGACGCTGACTGACACGAATTCTTCAGTGAAGAATGGCATGGACCTTACGTAGCCACTCTATACCAGATGGGGCCTTAACCAAGGCGACAGCCTATCGTGTGACGACCTCAACATAGTTATGGAGATGATAATGAGGAAAGTTGCAGTAAACACGAGTGGCACGATATTCAACAAAAGCCACATGCTACTCGCGTACGCTGATGACGTAGACACCATCGGTCGAAAACTGCGGGATGTGACTGCAGTCTTCTTAGGTATACAAAAGGAATCAGCGAAAATGGATCTAATGCTGAACGAAGACAAACGAAGTTATTAGCATCAACGCACAAAGAATCGACTCGTTTGGGAAACTGCGTTAACGTTGATAACCGTATTTTCGAGGTGGTAGAAGATTTTATCTACCTAGACTCTGCCATCAGTAATAAAACTAACATCATCCTCAAAATCCGGAGAAGAATCCTGCTTGCTTATAAATGCTACTACGGACTAAGCAAGCGATTTAATGGCAGAGCTGTCTTTCGACGAACAAAAAACTCCAGCTATACCAGATACTGGTTCTACCTGGCTTGATGTATGGTTCAAAATCCTGGGTTATGACTCAAGCTGATGAATCCGTTCTGGCAGTATTCGAAAGAAAAATACTTCGTAAATATTTAGCCCATCATCGCAAACGGAGAGTATCGACGTCGTATGAATCATGAGCTGTAAAAGCTGTACCCTGAAATTGACGTGGTCAGACGCATTAAGGTACAGCGGTTTCGTTAGCTTGGTAATGTTGTACGCATAGGCGAAAATGCTCCAGCTCGACACTTACCAGCTGTCTGCCGATTACAAAGCTGCATTCGACAGTCAGATACGACAGCAACTGGTATATGCTATGGCTGAGTCTGGTATCCCTGCGAAGCTAATAAGACAATGCGGGTTGACACCGACCAAAACACAGTCTGCTGTGGCTTCCGACGAAGCAGTTTTCTACTAATCGAGGCTTTAGAAAAGGCGACATCTGTCATGGTATCTCTTTAACATCCTAATTGAGATGATCATGCGATGGCTGCAGTAAACATGACTGGTATCGTCTTCAATAAAAGTCACATGCTGCTCGCGAATGCTGATGATATAGATATCATTGAACGAGGACTGTGGGATGTTACTGCGGCCTTTTCAAGCTTTGAGTAGCAGTCTTCAGACTTGGATCTGGTGATAAATATTTCAACTAACAAAAAATATACTCGTTGTGTGAACTATAACTTTGAAGTGATAAATAATTTTATCTACCTTGGATCCGCCTTGAACAAAAATAGTAATGGCAGCCTGTATTGATCAGACGATTAAACCACTGCTACTATGGGCTAATCAAAGGATTTTATGACAAAGCCCTCTCTCGACGAAAAAACATCCGACTGAATACGTTGAATATCGTGGTCGTATGATCCATGAGCTCTATACCGACATCGACATAGTCAATCGTGTTCAAATAGACCGAATGCGATGGCTGGTACTTGTTGTACGAATGTATGAAAATGCTCCAGCTCGAAAAGTTCTCGGGAATAAACACAATGGGGGGCGCAGGAGGTTGCGACCAAAACATCGTTGGATAGACCAGGTTAAGGTCCCCTATACGATACTTACTTAGTTCAAATCGGTATTAAATTATTATGGCATGTAACTTGGCAAAACGAATGATGAAGAACTTCTTCTTTTTGGCGCTACTTTCTAGTGCAGTTCTCAGAATTGAGTCCCGAAATCATGTGTTGTACTGTGTTATGAGACAATTTTGTAATTCCGTCACGAATTGTGCTTTGCTGATTGTTGACAGGACAGCACTTAATTTAAAAATTTAAATATCCGGGACTTTTTTCCCTATAGTAATTGGTGTCGCATCTAATACCATAATTTAAGTTCAGGCCACGCGCCTCCATAATTCACTCACCAAACACACACATACACACTTTTGACATAATCCCACAACAACAACAATACAAAAAAGACGTAGAAGAAAAAGGAGAAAAACAACATTGTCCACACACACACACACACACACACACAATTGCTGTAAATAGACAACAGCACTGAAGAAGTACAACCACTTACTACAAGTACACAAAAAGGGTAAAGAAACGAAAGGAGTCAAAATCAGGATTATTTACCACTACATGTAATAAGTACTTCAATTTACCTTTTTAACTTTTATTTTACTTAGTCATACATGACATCAACAGCAACAACAATAACAATAGCTACAACAACAACACAATAATCAACAACATTGTAAACCCTCAGGAATAAACTGCTTGCGACCGACCATTCTCTCCCGACAACACGTTTACCATCAAGCTACACTTGCGACTACTACTCATTTTCAAAAGTCATGTCAAAAGGAAATTCACTTAGTTTTATATCCGCTGTGATTCATCCTTTGCTGCATGCTTCTGTAAAGCGTACGCAGTGTACTAGTGTGCGCAAGTGAAGTGTAACATGAAGTTGCCCGTATTAAGGTAAATCCGAACAAGTGCTATGTACTCGTTTACGTCTGTTTGCACTTAATACTTAATCATGATATGTGATAATATCGTCGGAGCAGAGCATGTGATATAGTCGGAGGTGTTGGCTAAATTGATATTTTCCTAATGTAGTCGTTGTTGTTGTTGCTGCTGATGTTGTTGTTGTTGTGTTAGTTGCCACACGCCACGCATGTTGATATACATAGTTCATGTTTATATTGTTTGCTGGCGCGGTAGGGGGACTTTGGGTTGGGTGGATATATGTAGATAAGTTTGTATAGCTTAGCACTCACCTGAAATTGCAACATGAGGAACATCACAACAAATACCAAAAACAAACATAATCCGATTATCGGAAAGCTGACAAGATAACGGAATGCACGACGTTTCCAAGCAGGCGCCTCCATGGGTTCCAATCGACCGGTAACATTGTTTTCAACAAGTGGACCCTTTTGAAAGCAAAAACAAATACATAAAAAGGAAAGAGAACAGATTAGGTTAAACACGTGTGGGTTAACACAATATTACTTATACATAAATACATATAAAAAGGTAAATTGTTTGTTGCTATGCTATGTTAAAAGCTAATTGGTGTTAAAGAGACTAAATTTTAAATTCGATTTACTTAAGCATTAGAAAAGCTTACACATGTACCATTTATCATAATATAAGTATTTTTAGAGGAAAGAAGTTGTCATAAATTTCAGTTATATATCTTTTATTTTTTAAAATTTGACAAAACGATGTTAAAGTTATAGTTAAAACTGAAAAAATTAAATTTAAGTGTAACGCAAAATCTGCAAATTCTATAGTTATATATCGCTATAGTTCAAATTGTGTGTGTTAGTTTTATATAGACACAGGATACAAATAGTCCCAACATTGAACACGTCCAGACCTAAGTTAAATGGGGCCATCACTGTGGACGAAATGGTCCATCTACTTCTTAATTGCCAGCAACAGAAATTCATCTATCAGTGGCCGAATTCCAAGCTCTTCGGGCAGCGTCCAGACGAATGGACTCTTTGTTCGTTGAAACAAATAACTTGGTTTGATCCTCATTTATCACTAGACCTACTTCCGCCGACTGCTTTTCAAGGCTCGAGAAAGCCGCAGTAACATATCGTAATGATAGGTATCATCATCATCGGCATACGCGAGCAACATGTGGCTTTTGTTAAATATGGTACCACTCATGTTTATTGAAACCTTCCGCATGATCAACTCCATTACGATGTTTAAGAAATCGCAGGACATATTATCGCCTTGTCTAAAGCCTGCTGGTAGAAAATGGCTCTGTTAGATTTGTGTCAATTTTCACTGAAGACTTCGTGGCATCCTGCAAAGTCGTATTTGCTTCGCGGGGGATACCAAACTTAGCTATGGCACCTAGCAATTTCTGTCTTATCGGACTGTCGAATACAAGTTTGTAGTCAATGAATATATGGTAGGTGTCGATCTACATTTCTTGGGTCTTCTCCAGAATTTGTCGTAGTGTGAAAATCTGGTCGGTCGTGGATTTACCAGGTCAAAAGCCACACTGTTTAGGTACAATCACGTTCCCTAAAATGGGCTTTAGTCTTTCACATAACACACTAGACAGGTCCTTGTATGCGATGGGTAAAAGGCTAATTCCGCGATAGTTGGTACACACACTAGGATCGCCTTTCTTAAGCATGGGACATAGGACACTCAGATTCCAATCATCGGGCATGCACTCCCTCAGCCAAATCGTTTTTATGAGCTGGTGCATGCAGGTTACCAGCTCATCGCTTTAAAAAGCTCTGCCGGTAGTCCTTTGGCTCCCGCAGCTTTATTATTTTTAAGCCTTACGATTGCCATACTGACCTCGTTTTGGCTCAATTGTGGACAATCAACTCCATCGTCTATGATTGGTGTGATTTCGTCACTTATGCTGCCTTCGGGGACGAGTACAGATCGAAAGTGTACCCTCCATATTTGCAGTACACTCTGAGTGTCCGTGGCCAGCTTTTCGTCTCTGTCCCTACAGGTGAGAGGACCTGTTCCAAAACCTTTATTTTTACCTTTTGGTAGAACTTTCGGGCCGCACCTCTATCCCTCCATATTTGCAGTACACTCTGAGTGTCCGTGGCCAGCTTTTCGCCTCTGTCCCTACAGGTGAGAGGACCTGTTCCAAAACCTTTACTTTTTACATTTTGGTAGAACTTTCGGGCCTAACCTCTATCCCCGTAGTTTTCGATATCCTGGCTCTCTCTTTTCTTCCGCAGTCGCTATTTCCGCCTGAACAGGCGTTTCATCTCCCTCCTTTTCTTTTTATAACGCTTCGTCACTGTAGTTTTGCCTTGTTTGCAGCATCCATTTCCTCAGACATTTCGCGCCATTCATTTTCGTACCAGGGCTTGTCTGATCGTGGTTTTTTCATAACTTAGTACGATCGTTGCGGCAGTGGTCATAGAATTCGCGATATGGTGCCACTGCATGTCGGGAACATCGGAACTAGGGGGGTTTGTTTGAAGTAAAAGAGTGAGTTGTTTGGAGTAGGCATTGGCTATCTCGGTGGTGTGCCGCTTTGTGATGTCTAGCTTCCTTTGGTTACGGGTGTTTTTAGCACTATTTTATCGTGTGCATACCTTGGCTGTCACAAGGTGGAGATCCGAGTCAATATTTGCACCGCGCATCACACGATCGTCCATAATGCTCGGGACAATCCTTCCATCAATTACACCGTGATTTATCTGATTTCTTGTATTTTGATCGGGAGGTATCCTGGTTGCCTTGTGTATATTATTATGCGCGAGTCTGGTTGCACTGACAACCATGTTTTTTGCCGACGCGAAATTAGCCAGTCTGAATACGTTTTAGGGAGTGTTGTTGTGTAAACTGAATTTCTGTGCACTCTATTCTAGGGATTTCCTTCATATGCTTTTTTTAGATTTTCGAAATGTGTGTCCTATTTAGGTCCATTTCCTTCTTGATATTTGGCGTAAAATTGGTTCTTCGTTTGTCATTCTCTATAGCTCTGTGTTTGTTATTGTGTTAGGCCAGAATATCCGACATATTATACGCAGGCACTTGTATATAAAAACTTGCAGTTTCTGTGATATATTGTATGATACCATCCATGTTTCACTTCCTTATAGAAGCGTAGATTTAACACAAGCATTAAATATTATTATATTTGTTGTTTTTTTAAGCTGTGTTGACAGCCACAATTTGTTAAATCACTTCAATTGAGATATATTGTAAATTTTTTTTCACCACTGTGCGGTGTGAGAAAATTTTGTGTGTGAACCTTTGTCGAAAACTAGAATGTCATAACAATTCGTTATCGATAACTCTTCTGACAGACAAATTTTTCGACAGATTCCTTGTGTCTGAATGCGATTATACACACTTACTGTGGTATATACTGACTTACGTATGAGTAATAAATAAAATTCCACGTAACTCATACGCTCTAGCATGGATAAACTTCATATCGTCACATAATATGCTATGACCTTAACAAAAAGGTTATTGCGACACAATAACGTTTAACTCACAATACCTAGCTAATTTTTTGCTTCCTTGTAATAAAAACAGATTAAGCTAAAAATAGTTATATTTGAACAGCCAAACCCCAATGACGAGATATAACCGTGTTAAAATATAGAAAAAGTGCTAAAAATCTACCATGAGCAAAAAAATTCGTAAGGTCATTAAAATGTTATTATCCCTGCTCTGCGCAATCTTTCAGGTTCGCCTTCAAACACTTTTCTCGCTGGAGCATTTACATCCATCCTAGCAACCCAGCCATCGTAGTCGTTGGAGTCTGACGGGTAACGATTAAAATTAACACCAAGCATAGCTGTTTCTTAGTAGTTCGAGATAAGGTGGTGTTACTAAAGTGCTGCCGAAGTCCGTAAAAACATATATTCATCTACTACCTCAAAACAATAATTGTCAACTTTCTCGCTGCGTCGAGTGAGCTCTTTGTTCGTCGAAATCATTATTTTTGTGTTGTCCTCATTGACCGCTAAACCCATTTTTTCTGATTCCTTTTCTAGTGATGAGAAAACTGTAGTAACATACCGCAGATTTCGGCCAATGATGTCTTTATCATCGGCATAAGCTACTGGTATGTGGGTCTTGTGGAATATGGCACCAGACATGTTGACACCAGCCCTTTTTCATCATCTTCTCCATAACTACATTAAATAGTGTACAGGACAAGCTATCGCCCTGTATGAGACCTCTTACCGTGTTGAATGGTTCAGACTGATCTTTACCAATCTTAAACGAGGATTTGCAGTTTTCCAAGGTACATCTGCGAAATCGAATTTACTTTGCAGGAATACCAAACTCAGCCATGGTCTCATATAGCTATTCCTTATCGGAGAGTCGAAGGCAGCTTTGTAGGCGACATAGAGGTCGTAGGTATCGATCTGCTTTTCATGAGATTTTTCCATAATTTGTCGTAGAGTGAATATTTAATCCGTCGTAGATTTACCAGGTCTAAAGCCGCACTAATATGTTCCAACTAGTTTCTCTACAATTGGCTTTAGATGTTCACACAATATGCTCGAAAGGACCTTGTACGGAATTGGTAATAGGCTTATTCCACGGCAGTTCTTACACTCACTACGATCTCCTTTGTTGAATATGGAACATAACAGACTGAGACTCCAAACTCCGGGCGTGGTGATGCGTGCTCCTAATCAGCTCCTCCCCGCCTGTCTTAAACAATTCAGCAGGGAGACCATCGCCTCCAGCCGCTTTGTTGTTTTTTAAGGCGACAGGTGGACAGTTAATACCATCGTCATGGATTGGAACAGGTTCTTCTGGAGTGGTGTCCGTATCTAGTAAATTTCTGAAATGATCTCTCTATATCTTTAGAACGTTATAAGGGTCCGTCACTAGCTGGCCATTACTGTCCTTGCATTCTCGCCTTAACTTTCTGGTAGAATTTTCGGTCTTCCCCTATTCTTCGAAGTAACTTTGTGCATTCATCCTGTCTCTTCTTCAGCTCCTTCTTTTTCCATCTAAAAAGACGAGTTGCCTCCCGTCTCATCTCCCTGTGCCGTTCGCGAACAGCTAGCGTTGCCATTGGCTGCAGTTTCGCTCTGAATGCAACATCTGTCCATCTCGTGGCATTGCGGCATTTATCATCGTACCAGGCATATTCTTGAGACAGCTTCGAGTACCTAAGTACGCTTCTCGCAATTCGTTCTATGGAGTCGGCTATATATTGCCACTTCGAGGTACTATAATTAGGGGTTGGAGCATTCCGTAGCAGTTCAGTTAGGTTGTTGTTGTTGTACCAGCTGGTGGTTAGCTGGGGTGATAATTCTTTATGCCGATTTTCAATTTATCGGCACTCGATCGGGCATATAATCCGATTGTCATAGATCATTGTTGGTAACTCTGTTTCGATCCTTTATAGATAACAAGGTTTGTGTCAAGGATTGTTAGGTGTTGTTGTTGTGAGTTTAACCGCCAAATTCCACCAGAGATGGCGCCAGCTGCATTGTTGATTTATATGAGATGTTAATAAATCATTTTCCTTTTTCCTTGGTCCTTGCGCAATCTAGATTTTTGTAGTGGAAGCGACTATGATGAGTTTTGTTGGCTGGAGAACTCGAAAGTATTTGAAAAGTAATTAATTTTTCATCGATGTTGATTTGGACAGTGCCCCAGCCGGGAATCGAACCCGGCACCTTCGGATTGCAAGTCTACGTCGCTTCCACTGAGCTATTGAAGTTTGGTGGTTGGAGTAGGCGTCCGCTACCTCTGTAATCTGTTGTTTACCGATGTCCAGCTTTTGTTGTGCTTGGTTACGTACGTTTTCCGCCATGCTTAGCCTTTTGCGCACCTTAACTGCGGTAAGGTAGTGATCTGAGTCAATGATCGTAAGTCTAGAACACTCGATGCGTACCTTCGATTGACTACTACGTGATCCATCTGATTCCTCGCCAATTGATCTGTATATAACCATGTTGCCTTATGAATACTTCTGTGGTCAAATCTAGTGCTGCGAACTACTATATTTCTTGCCGCAGATAAATCAATCAGTCTGATGTTTCGGTTTGCTCACTGAATTTTCCTATGGTGGGCTAAAATACGGTCTTCCTGCCCATTTGATCATTAATACGCCTAGTATAAATTTGATGTCATGACTTGGGATACGGTCATATACATTTTCTAGGCTCCCGTAGAACTTGTCTTTGTCCTCACCGCTTTTCTCTTCTGTAGGAGCATGGGAACATATAAGTGTTATGTGGAAAAAAAGACACACATTAGCCGACAAGAAACGTCGAAATTTCGTAGCCGAGATGTAACTGACACCGAGATGAAATTTCAAAGTTTCCACTTTAATATTGCTCCAATACTGACTAATAGTAATCTGCGCATTTGTTTGTCATTATTCGTGTTTTACGTGGATGTGGCAAACATTTAAATGCAGCAATATTTTTATCTTCACCTATCGGTTCATATGTGAAGCTAAACCATCAACGGGCCAACATAAACCTACACAAACATTATTTTTAAAATGGGTCAAACCGTTTAGGAAGTGTTCAGAGACAAACGCTCGAACTTAATAATTGTATTTGTAAATATAATAATAATAAAATTAAAAATAATAAGAATAGTAATAACCTTCATTGAAATTGCTTTAAATGTAAGTCAAAATTTGTATCTCTTTCAGCTAGAATATTTATATTGAAAAAAGGTACAATTATTAATTTTTTTTTGTAGGTAATGTCTCTTGTTACAAATCAACCAATAGTTTTCGTTAATATCTTACCTTATACAAAGGTCTCGGCGGTTCTAGTAATTCAGGCGGCGTCGATAAGGTACCCCAACGAAAAGCTAACTCAACTGAGTAGCGCTTCCATGCCTCCAAATACAGCGAAGCCCAAGCCACATTGAATAATGAAAATAAGACGTGACCCATATCCTGAGCCGTTTGATTCTTGCCCCACAAGAAGGCATACAATATCGTACCAAAGACGGCAGGAACACCTAAGGCGCAGGTGTAGTGGCCTAGCCAGGCAAAGTATAAAGCCACCTTAACACCAAAATATTCAGCAATGTCATCTGAAAGCATAAAAGATAAATTTGAAAAAAAAGGAATAACATAAAATACTTCGTTAGTACTCAGACAAATAAAAAGAAAAATCAGTATAATATCCTATATTCTTTAAAATGTGTACTTATATATTGTTTTTAAACATTACATTCCGAGTTTCTTATTATTAACTATAAAAAAGTTTTTCGTATTTAAGTAATTTTCCAAATATTAAATGAAAATGTGTTCGTTCTATTTTCTATTTTTATAACATCTAAAAAAATGCTTTGTTTTCATATAAAATGTTGGCCGGTTCCATAATCTTCTCTAAGAAATCTAATGCCAATTCATATTTTTCTTCAAAAACAAACTCAATTATTCTTTACAAAATCTTAAGTCTGCCTTTAAATTTCTCGTTACTAAGTATCTATTATTATTTTCTCTTTAAACTTGACTTTAACTTTTGTCTGACTTTAACTTTGCTTTTTTTTCAACTCACCCAAAGGCTGTGGTGCCACCACCTGCTTCACCCAGCTATGTTGTAAAGATGATAATGTTTTCGTTTCATGCAATGGAAATATTTGTGTTATCAGTCCTGTTTCCTGCCAGGCAGCCACTATGCTCTGACCCTCTTCCAATGCCGCCCGACCCTGCAAGGCCTCTATGTCCGTCTGGCCGGCACGCAAACCTTGCAGGACCTGCAACACCAGCCACTGGCGCTCCTGTGAGGTAAAGAGTGAGGTATTGCCGTCATCACTTTTGATTTGCTGGAAGCAATGACTTTCACGGGTTGTAAATTCACGTAAGGCACCACCCAAGTCAGGACGCAAACGTTTAGGCAAACGAGCCTCTTCCGCTGCTTTGAACAGACTACAACAAAAACAGAATAGACAAAGAGAATGCACATATTAATGGACTTCCTTCCGGTTAACATAAAGACAAACAAACAAAACACAACCAAACTCAAGAGATTCAGTTATGAATGCTTGCTAATGATATTTACATATTTGTGGGAGCACTTATATAAAAAGCATTTCGCCTTGAACTTTCGTGGGCCTTCACTTGAACAACCAAACCCAAACCGGCCGGTGGTTGGGAGCGTATGCGGCCCAACAACCATCTCAAAGCCTCATCGGGAGCATCTTCGGGAAATTCAATGACCACATCACACTGGGTGGGAATTTTGTTGAGCCACAAACGGCGCGGTGTCATCAGATGGCCGGCATAGGGTACTTTACGTCTCAGCTGACGGGAAGCTACAATAGGGAAAAGAAAGGAAACAATTTAAGGATTAGTTTTACAAATCACAAAAAGTTTTTAATTTGTCGTAATAATTATGTAATGTCCTATTGTTTTATTTCATATGATACACCAACTTTGTGCACCACAGATTCTGTTGCAGGCAAAGGACATCCGTCAGCTCTTACATTGTTGACAAGTTTAGTTGGAAACAAAGACCAACCCATTTGTAAAATATTTCTTTGGTACAATGGTGCATTTTCATCACATGTGGCGGTTTGTCCACAATGTTGTTGTAGAGACAAAGACAAACTTGTATGACATAACTGCAGGACAATTAGGAATGTTGTGGTTGTTGGAAAAAAAAGTTTGCAGGGATTTAGTAACATATGTAAATATAATATATGAAAACAGATTCATGGGGAATAATTGCTTGGGCGTCATGAGTATGATGCTTGGTAAAGTTTCTGATCGGTTTAACTTGGCAAACCCAGGGTGATCCTTGCCAATTACACATCAAATCTACTCACAGAGCTCCGTATTCGTGGTACTACTGCGGACGGATTACCTCCACGTGGTGACGCCTGGAAACGTGGTTTTGACACCCGTCAGAGCACGGCTAACTGTGAAAGGCGAAATCTAAAATCCAGGGACATCGGCTCAGAGTGAGCGGTACCCTAGTTGAGGTCTGACCCAGAATGGGCGGCTGTAATAAAACCCAGGCAGGACGAGAAAACTGTCACGTGGTGCGCTGGGCTAGCAATCCTCTACCGACGTTTAAACTATTGCAATTAAAAGAAGTACAATAATAAAAAAAGGACCCCCCAAAATATATACGACCAACGCAAACGAATTAAGGACCATGATTTGAGGATATGCAGCTGGAATATTAGAACACTGTATAGACCAGGTGCCACCAACCAACTGTGGGAAGTCCTCGAAGAATACAAGGCTGACATAACCACTTTGCAGAAAATACGGAAGACGTGCGACATCTACTACAGTGGCAATGCGGACAAGTACGAGTTTGGATTTGTGGTTGGCAAGAGATTGCTACACATAATCTCACTGTTCAACCCGGTGTGTGAACAAATAGCCACCATAAGAGCCAAGACAAAGTTTTTCAACATAACACTACACACGCCCATGCACCGACAGAAGAGAAAAGCGATGAGGACAAAGACGAGTTCTACGCGATCCTAAAAAATGTGTATGCCCATAGCAGGAGCCATGGCAACAAAATTTTACTAGTCGATTTTAATGCTAAAATAGGCAGGGAGACTGCATTTGAGCCTACCATCGGGAAATTCAGTCTGCACACCAATACGTCGAACGATGGCATCAGTATGCGGCAAGAAATATGGTAGTTAGCAGCACTAGATTTGACATTAACAATATTCATAAGGCAACCCGGTTATCTCCAGATCAATTGGCGAGGATTTAGATAGATCACGTGGTAGTCGATAAAAGTTACGCATCGAGTGTTCCGGACGTACGAGTGATCAGGGGTGCGAACATTGAAGGTACGCACAATTCCAAACATTGCGAAAAACTACGTACCCAGGCACAATGAAAGCTGGACATCATTAATCTGCGGACCACAGAGGTAGCGGACGCCCACTTCAACCACCTTACCCAACTGCTACGAAATGCTTCAACACCTGCCAATATTACCTTGCAGTAGTAATATATAGCCAACTCCATAGAACGAACTGCGAGAAGCGTACTTGGGTTCTCAAAGCCGCCTCGTACAATGATGAATGTCGCAATGCCACGAGAGAGACGGATGCTGCATACAGAGCGAAACTGCAGCCAATGGCAACTCGAGCTGTTCGAGAACGGCACAGGGAGAAGAGATGAGAGGCAACTCGTCTCTTTAGAACAGCGAACGGCGAGAGCTAGCACTTGGGCAACATGAGCGAGAGAGCCACACATGTATTCTCACACACATTGAGCGAAAACAAACAAATGCATTCAGTCTCGCTTGAGTATTCGTCCGACGTGGTTTTGTCGACGCTTGTTATTAGCATGACAATAACAGAAATGCATTTTTTCGGTAAAGATGAATTCTAATATGTTAATGTGCATTGACACGCGCATGGCAGTAATATGCATTAATTATTTCCTGGATTTTTATATTATAATTTTGGTTATAGTTATAAAAAAAACTATATAACAATTTCCTTCACTACAGTGAGAGAGAGAAGAGAGCAACTCACAAACTCATATTGTGGTTGTATTGGGCTGCCGATGACTGCTTTAGAACAGCGAACCGCGAGAGGTAGCCCTTGGGCAACATGAGCGAGAGAGCCACACATGTATTCTCACACACATTGAACGAAAACAAATAAATGCAGTCAGTCTCGATTGAGCATTCGTCCGACGCGGTTGTGTCGACGCTTGTTATTAGCACGACAATAAAATAAATGCATTTTTTAATTCTAATATGTTAATGAACGTTATCACGCGCACGGCAGTAATATTTTGTAATTATTTCCTGGATTTTTATATTATAATTTTGTTTGTAGTTATGAAAAAACTATATAACAATTTCCTTCACTACAGTGAGAGAGGGAAGAGAGCAACTCACCAACACAAACTCATACTGTGGTCGGATTGGGCTGCCGTTCACTGGTCTAAAGCCAATAGTAGAAAAACTAATTGGACCTTATCAGTGCGGCTTTAGACCTGGTAAATTTACGGAGGACCAAATATTCACTTTACAAAAAATCCTAGAAAAAAAACTCGTGAAAAGCAGGTCGACACCTACCACCTTTTGTCGACTATTATGCTGCCTTCGACTCTCCGATAAGGAATAAGTTATATAAGGCCATGTCTGAGTTTGGTATTCCTGCAAACCTGATTCGACTTTGCAGAAATCTTCGGTTAAGATTGGTAAGGAACACTCTGAACAATTCAACACTGAAAGAGATCTTAGGCAGGGTGATAGCTTGTCCTGTACACTATTTAACATAGTTATGGAGAAAGTGATGAGAAAGGCTGGTGTCAATATGTCAGGCATAATATTCCACAAGAGCCACATGCCGGCATAGGCTATGCATATGATATAGACATCATTGACCGAAATCTGTGGGATGTTACTGCAATTTTTTCATAACTGGAAAATGAATCAGCAAAAATGGGTTTAGTGGTCAACGAGGACAAAACAAAAATTAGGATTTCGACGTACAAAGAGTCCTCTCGATGGGGACGCACCGTGACCGTTGACAATTACACTATGTCACAAAATTTCAAAAGTTTCTGTATCCGGGACTTTTAATAATTAATTTCAATGTAAAATTTCACGCTGAATTCAAATCTGCTCGCAGATATGTGAAAAGTATAACGGTTTTTGAGATATCAAAACCAAGGGCAAAAAATTTTTGTACGATATTATTCTATCATGTAATTGTCTGAAACCGGAGCAATTTCTACGGAAACACGGAAAAAAACTTAATTAAAGGCAGTGAAAGCTTGAAAAATCATTAAAATTTTTACAAAAATCTAACTTAGAAGTGCCATAACTTTGTCATTTATGATTGGATTTTTAACAGCTATCGTTTTTTTAAGAAAACAAATTATTATCTTATATTTTTGCCCCTGTTTACAAATATCGGTGGACAAAAACCAGAGATAATAGCATTTTAGTAGACCTACCTTTTTTCAAAACACTAAAAATAGAAATTTGACCATATCTCAAAAACCGTTCTACTTTTCACAGATTTGAATTCAGCATGAAATTTTACATAAGGTTCAACTATTTAGAAGCTGGGATCAAAAATTTGTTGCATTGTGTCATTGTTTTGAGGTATTAGATGAATTTACCTACCTCGGATCTTCCTGCAATCAAAAAGTAGTGTCAGCCAAGAAATCAAGCAGAGAATAGTTCTCGCCAATAGATGTTTCTACGGACTTCGGCAGCACTTTAGTAACACCACCTTATCTCGGGAAACTATACGTAGCTAAAAGAGTCAGAGTCCAACGATTACAATGGCTGGGGCATGTTGCCAGAATAGTTGTAAATGCTCCAGCGAGAAAGGTGTTTGAAGGCGAACCTGAAGGACGACGCAGAGCAGGGAGACCCAAACTTCGTTGGAAGGACCAAGTGGTTGGTGACGTGCCACCATCTGGTAGGACTAACTGGAGAATGCACACAGAAGACCTAAGCGTGTAGAATTCTTTAATACTTTAGGCCTTTAATTGATGAACCACGTTCGTAAGTTGTAATGAATCACTTGAGTAAGTAATTATGTATTACTTATGCTATTAAAACACTAGAGTAGCTCGCTTAAATCCCCATTTTCTCCGAATTTTTCTAAATTCTTTGAAATTTGATGGTTACCGAAATGCGTTCGAAAATTCTCCTAACAATTACAAGTTTCGCATTTTGTTATTTCACTTAATTAAATGTTCGCTGACTCTCACTTCATCATCAACCAGTGGTCGATAAAATTCTTTACTATATTCACACTGCTTAATAAACTTTCCTCTTTCTCGGTCTCCTTGTTTTTCAGTGGAATTCAATGTAAATGAGACTATATTAGAATTCCGTTTAATTTTGTTTTCCATCGAATTTCTATATTAACTCTGAATATGTGAATTCAAAGACATGCAAATTAATTTTATCATCTATATATATAATATGAGTTTTATTCGTAGAATAATAATATTTAATTATATTGGATATAAGAATGTTGGTATATTTATTATCAATAATGAATATTACCATAGTTTCTTGAACATTGCAAATGTTACAAATTTGATAAATTTCGATGAGCAAAATGTGTCATCTGCATTATAAACTAAAGCACAAAATATAACGCAGACCAAAAGGCATAAGTTCTTTTTAGTTTCTAAATGTCCTGTTTTTTATATAAATATCTTCAAAAAAAATTGAAATATAATAACACAGTACAACACATGATTTTGGGACTCAATTCTGAGAATTGCACGTAAAAGTAGCCCCAAAAAGAAGATGTTCTGCATCATTCGTTTTGTCAAGTTACATGCCATAATAATTTAATATCGATTTGAAGTTAGTAAGTATCGTATAGGCGAATTTGTCACATCTTAGGCTCTTTTGTTTGACATAACATAAATACTATATGGTGGCGTATGATTATCATAAGTAATATTCCATGTAAATCGATCGCCACGGAGTACAACAGTTTTATTGTTACTGCTACAAAATAAACGCAGTTCAAAATCATTTGATTAATGGAAATGTAAAACTGTTGCTTATCTAGGGAAACGTAATATGAACAGATTAAATGAATTGTGATTCTTAATTTTTTTTAAATTTGTTATAGCTAAATCGAACTAGTGGTTCTCAAGTTATGTCAAACAAAAGAGCCTAAAACATGACACTTACTTACTTCAAATCGATATAAAATTATTATGGCATTTAACTTGACAAAACGAATGATGCAGAACTTCTTCTTTTTGAGGCTACTTTCACATGTAGTTCTCAGAAATGAGTCCCAAAATAATGAGCTAAAAAATTTTGTACTGTGCAAATAAACAATATCAATGGAATCTTGACAAAGTTTTTATCTGTAAAAAGTATTCCACATCAGTTTTAATTTAGAATATAAATTGTTGGTATTTATCCCACTGACGATATATAAATTGACAATAATTATTTACTTTTCAATGGAACTAGTAACTAAGAAAATCATCCTATATTACTAACCGCATGACTTCAAGAGCTAACCAGAAGTTTAACCACTTTTTTCAAGTGAATGACTTTGAGTAAACAAAAGCGTCTTTGTTTCAAACCCCTAGCCGATACATTCTGCCCATTTCACACCGATGATTTTACTCTCCCTCTCTCTTCCCCCACATAATGATATTTAAACACTTGGACTCACTTTGCCACCACCTTTACCTTATATGGTTCACCTCACAATTTCGTCTATGACATTAGCTTTTATCAGTGCTCTTAGGTTCATCGAAAACTATTTACAACATACACACACACATACACCGAATGAAAAACCAGACATATCATTGGTCCATATTGGCCAATAGGCTACCAAATACATACATGCACACAGCTTTTACTCACATGAAGTGATAATGAAGTTTTCTATTCCTAGTGGCCAACATGATGTGAATAATTAATGCTGCTACATAGAATATGTATGTGTGAATATTGCCTGACTAGTATGTAAGAAGAATTGAAAGTGTGTGAGTGTGTGTGTATTTCAATAGGATATTACTTACACATCCTGACTTATGAAGAGGCACACAAATGAGTGAGTCAGTAGGTTTTATTTTAGCATTTATGACCGAGCACTCAAGTGGCAGAACATGTATAAAGCCTATATGAGATTACAATATGTGTAGTGCATAGAGTTTTAAGGTCATTTATCAACATTGTAGATATTGATTGAGTAGAAGAATACAGTTATGGTTGAAATAGGGTGGTTTGTTGTCCGTGTGATTTGGGTTTTAAACGAAGTTTCTGGCAAAATACAAAAATCTAAAATTCAATTTAAATCTACAATATCGAACGTGTTATCTATCCCAAGGTTATACAAATGCAGCCACATTCGAAACATGCTATGTTTACCTAACTTGAATACACTCACCCATAGAGAGAGGTATGAGGTGATACGAGAAAAATTGATACGCATTAAAGCAGACGAGTTGGACCCCAAGTATCTCAAGGCAAAAATCGTTTCAGAACTTTACCAGACGATTGAGCCATGTCCTTCACTGATCCATAAGAAAAACCAATGAGAAAGTTTTAGTCGGGAAAACCGACTAACATATACCCTCACCTTCAGTAAATCATAAAATCGTGATATTATTACACGATTTCTTAAGTGGGCGGAGTGGTACATTTGTATGGGAGGTTCCAGAAGGGGCGTGCCTAGACTTTCAGTTTTTTGCTCCAAAACTTTATCCTGCTTTAGTTTTACTAAATGTAGAATTTGGGTACGATCCCCATAAAGTGGGCGGTACCAGATGGATCTTGGATAGACTTCATTTTCTTCCTCCATACTTTATGCTGCTATAGCTTTACTTAATACAGAGCTTGGACACCACCGCGATAAGTGTATTGATATAATTACTCGATTTTGTAAGTGGGCGGAGTGGTACATTTTTATGGGAGGTACCAAAAGGGGCGTGGCTAGACTTCCAATTTCTTTTCCAACACTTTATCCTCATTTAGTTTTACTAAATACAGAATTTGGGCACGATCTCGTTGGGTATTTTGATATTATTACTCGATTTCTAAAGTGAGAGAAATGGTACATTTGTATAGGAGATACCAGAAGGGGCGTGGCCATGTAGCCTATCTTCAATACCGTACTTAGTTTTGGGGAAATATTAACTTGTGCAAAGTTACAAAACATTTGGTTTCCTCTTTCGAAAGTTATCGTGCGTACTAGCTGGACAGGCAGTCAGACAGACGGACATGGCTCTTAAAAAACTTAATTTCCCTTTACACCCCATGAATAAGGTATGAGATAGCTTCTCGCGTTATTGTGAATTAACACGCTTTCTATTTTTAGATTCACAACTAACGGCACCTACTTGTTTATCGACTAATACGAACGTCACTGTTTGAGAAGCTTCTACTAGACATGCCGATTGACTCGACACTAATACCGCGAAGTTGCTGTCGACAACATTCGAGGAGAGCCGACAATGAAAGAAAATTTGTCTTTTTTTTAAGATGACTGGAGCCAGGAGTTAGACCTGTGATCTCCTGCATTGTAATCGCGTGTTCTAACCACTATGCCACGGCCGGTCCCGACGGACATGGCTCAAAGGACTCAAAAAGTCATGAATCGAACTTGGTTCAAAGAAACTTAGGGTCTAACGTGACTCTTTCTATGTGTTACACTTTTGGGTCGTATCAAACGATATATACCGTATCAAACGATATATATACCCATAGGGTGAGGGTATAATTACGTACTTAATTACTAAAGTGGCCCATTACAACTCAAGAACGTGGTTCATAAATTTTGGGGCCTGAAGTATTAAAGAATTCCACGCGCTTCGGTCTTCTGCGTGCGTTTTCCAGTTAATCCTACCAGATGGTGGCACGTCGCCAGCCAATCAGAGCTTCCAACGAAGATTGCGTCCCCCTGCTCTACGCCGACCTTCAGGTGCGACTTCAAACACCTTTCTATTTCATTTACATCCACCCTGTCAACATGTCCCAGCCTTCGAAGTCGTTAGATTCTAACGGCCATATTCATAAAAAATTTCTAAAGTAGGTATGAAGCGTTCTCTAGCTAAAGTATTCTTTAGCTCTAAAAAAAACTTTAATAAGAAATTGTATTCATAAACGTTTTTATCAGCACTTTAGCTTTATGTATTCAGGTGGCAACGTATTCAGGTACCAAATATGTATTTGCACTTATAATAACTATGAACATTATTGTAGCTCAATTTTTCACGTTAAAGTAAAAATTATATTAAAAAATGTGATTTTCTTTTCCTCATGTTGAAATTATAATCGGATACCGATTACATTGTTTCCTTGTTTTGATTGTTTATACATCACGAATATTATTTCATTATTTACAAATTATTTTTGAAGAATTTTGTATTATATTATTCATGAATGAAAAGTGTATATTTAGATACTTTTCTATGTGCGTAATGATTACGAAGAAAATATCCTACACAATGAATACATGCAACAACTCTTTCCAATAGGGAAAATGTCAAAAAACTCAAAATAAAGATCTCAAATTCATAAATATACAAAAAAAATTGTACAAACGTCAAGTTATAGCACGCTTAAAGTGAAGACAACCCTACTTATTGAACTTATTGAAAATGTGAATCGTTTATGAATATTGTTTTCACGAAAATTGCTTAAAAATGGTTTATGAACCTCTTATAAGTTTTTATGAATAAGGCCGTAACTCTTTTCGCTACGTCGATGATGTGGTAAAGCTCATACAGCTCATAGTTCATCCGATGACGAAACTCATCGTCGACACGGACAGGTACATATATTTTTCGGAGTACTTTTCTCTCGAATACTCCCAGATTTTGTTTGTCCGTTGTCTTAAGAACCACGGTGCCTCCCCATCGAGAGGACTCTTTTTTCGTCGAAATCATTATTTCTGTTTTATCCTAATTTTTGCTGACTCTTTTTCAAGTGATAAGAAAACTGCAGTAACATCCCACAAATTTCGGACAATGATGTCTATATCATCGGCATAGGCTAGTGGCATATGGCTCTTGGTGGTGCCAGACTTGTTGACACTAGCCTTTCTCATCATATTCTCCTTAACTATGTTAAATAGTGTACAGGACAAGCTATCACCCTGTCTGAGACCTCTTTCGTGTTGAATGGTTCAGAGTGATCCTTACCAATCTTAACCGATGATTTGGTGTTTTCCAAGATACATCTGCAAAGTCGAATACTCTTTGCAGGTATATCGAACTCAGATATGGTCTCATATAGCCTATTCCCTATCGGAGAGTTGAAGGCAGCTTTGTAGTCGACAAAAAGGTGGTAGGTGTCGATCTGCTTTAAATGAGTTTTTTTCCAGCATTTGTCGTATGATGAATATTTGATCCGTCGTAGATTTACCAGGTCTATAGCCGCACTGATATGATCCAATAAGTTTTTCTACTATTGGCTTTAGACGTTCACACAATTTGTAATAGGCTTAATCCACCGTAGTTCTTACATTCACTACGATCTCCTTTCTTGTATATGGGACATAACAGATTGGGACTCCAATCCCCGGGCATTCTCTCCTCCAGACAGATGGTCTCCATGAGCTGGTGATGCTCCTAATCAGCTCCTCTCCGCCTGCCTTAAACAATTCAGCAGGGAGACCATCGGCTCCAGCAGCTTTGTTATTTTTAAATCGGGATATTGCCACATGTGTCTTGCTCTGGCTCTGAGGGGTGTAGCTAAAACCATCGTCATGGGTTGGTGAGGGTTCATCTGAAGTTGTGTCCGTATCCAGTAGATTTATGAAATGTTCTCTTCATATCTTTAGAAAGTTATCCGGGTCCGCCACTACCTGGCCATCGCTGTCCTTGCAGGAGGGCAACCTTGTTCCACGTATTCTCGCCTTAACTCTCTGCTAGAAGTTTAGGTCTTCCTCTCTTTTCGGGACAACTATGTGCACTCATACTGTCTCTTTTTCAATTCCTTCTTTTTTTGTCTAACGAGACGAGTTATCTTCTCCCTGTGCCGTTCACGAACAGCTCGCGCTGCCATTGGATGCAGTTTCGCCCTGTATGCAGCATCCGTTTCCCTTGTAGCATTACGACATTCAACATCGTACCAGACATCATCTTCAGATGGCTTTAAGGACCTAAGTACGCTTCTCGCAGTCCGTTCTATAGAGTCGGCTATATATTGCCAATGCGAGGTAATGATATCAGGGGTTGAAGCATTCCGTAGCAGTTGAGTTAGGTGGTTGGAGTAGGCATCCGCTACTTCTGTGGTCCGCAGTTTACCTATGTCCAGCTTTCGTTGTGCCTGTTTACGTACGTTTTTCGCCATGCTTAGCCTTGTGCGTGCCTTAACTGCGGTAAGGTAGTGATCGGAGTCAATGCGCGCACCCCTAACGTCCAGAACACTCGATGCGTGCCTTCCATCGACTACCACGTGATCTATCTGATTCCTCGTCAATTGGTCTGGAGATAACCATGTTGGTGGGGTCAAATCCTATCCTGTGATAAGATTTGAAATGCAGAGTAGACAAATCCCTTCTTGTAGCTCCCATACAAAATTACCTATATTTGTATGGTAAATATTTCTTTCAAAACTTTCAAATCGACAACTGACGAACTTTTAAATTTGGTCAGTTTTATTATCTTAGTACACAGTTAACACATTTCAACACAAGTTCTGCCTTTGACAACAAAAATATTTTATAAACAAGAAAACATCAACAATCTTTAAACCTTCAACTACCATATTTAGCGGGAAATATTAAAAATTTCTGTAACTATTTTTTTCAACTTCAAAAATTCCCTGTCATTCTTTGATGTTAATTATACCATTATATGGGTAAATGTCAGTTATGTGCAAGACAATTTCTAACATTTTAATTGTTTCCCCTGACGCAGCAAATACTTGCAGGATTTTTTCACAAAATCTCTTACCTTACCTCAGTATTTATATGTAGTTTGTCAAGTTGTCGTTATCGACCACATTTCACACAACATTAAGAAAATTCCAAAGACAGTGACAACATTTCCTTTGTGGGTCGCTATCCTGTCACGAATTGATAACAATAAAAGTTACCATAAAAGTTAACCTCGCTCTCTACGAGTACAGCTGTCTCTCCCCTGCACAAAGACAAGAGTCCTATATATTCTTCTTAATACCCCTTCCCATTAAAAGAAATGTCCCAGAAGAAGAATTTCACCTAAAAGACAATAATGAAGAAATATTTGTGTGTGTGTGTGGATATTTGTTAAGTACTGAGTAGCGAAAATACTCCTGCATTATCTAAGATGCACAATGCATGGCCACACGAAAAGAATGCCATCCCATAGGGAATAAGGTTGCATGCCATAAAGGGGAGGAGCTTTATAGTCAGCAGAAGCCATGTGAATAGCAATTGGTATGATAAAACTTTTAATTAGACAACTGCAGAGTAAGAGACGAGGGGGCATGGAAAAAATAGGAAAATAGTTCAATAGAGGTGGCGCCACAACTGCTGGTGGCGGTTAAAACAACAGCATCAACAATGTTGGAGAAATTGCTCAAACAGGGACGTGGAGGTGGGCCTAAAAGGAGACGAGCACAGAATTAGAAAAACAAAAACATTACACACACTACATAGAATATATTATTCTCATGCATTAACACAACTTTTAAAAAAATATGTTTCCTTTCAGTACTACCCATCTTGAATTTCCTACGTCTCTGTTTTGTTTGCCGGTATTAAAACCAATTCACTGGCACATAAACATTTCACTATTTTCCGCAAAATTTGCATAGTTTGCACAAGCTGTATGCAACGTAACCAAATGATAATGGATTGGAACAAAAAGTAAGAATAATGGTCTGTATGAAGGCACTCTGATGCAACAAAACAACACGAGCGTAAACAAACCGCCATACAATTATTTCTAAAGAAATTCGATAAAAAAAAAAAAAAAACAATTTCATCAGAAGAGTTCAATGTAATAAAGTTTGTATAGGCAAATTTATTCGCACTTAATTCTTGAAGACCAAATGTTTTGTCTGCTTATTTTCTAGAAACGTGCGACTTTTGGGTTATGTTTTCTTAAAGAAAATACTGATATACATGTGATTTATAGCTCATTGCTGGACCATGTTCCTCAATGTACCATGACTTCGTAGGCAACATTGTGTAGAACATTCTTAACTTGATAATAGTTGAATGAACAATAATTGCTAAAAAAAACCTTGCACTCTCAGTAGAATTGTTGATTAAAACATTTAACATTAACTAAAGATGGCAGAACAAGTTTTCATTGAGCAAAATAATTTAAAAACTTGTTTCTTAGCTCAAGTCAAAAAGACGAGTTTTTCTGAAAAACAATAAGTTAACTAGGTTAGGTTAGATTAATTCGGCAGCCACGTTGAACACAGCTCACTTGGGTCCTAGTATGAGTCCCGTTGTGATACCATTTTAAGATTTTCGCACCAAATGTTCATATTCTATTCGGCCAACGTCGCTGTCAAGCCATTTTGTTGCTCTGATGAAGGCATGGACATTCCGCAAATCGCCTACGGATAGACAGGTATTGTCTAAAAGTGTCCGATGACCAAGCTTTTCGTATCTCAGGTCACCAAATCCATGGGCAGTGACATAGAAGATGTTCCGTGGTCTCATCTTCTTCCTCATCATTTCAGCTTCTACAAAAATCGTTGTAGGGTAGTTTCAGCCTCTTAGCGTGTTTACCAACCGGCCAGTGACCAGTTATTACAGCTATGATGTTCCTCAGGTGGACTCTGGACAAGTTCAGCATAAATCGTGTCCTCTATGCATCCATTGTAGGCCAAATTTGTTTGGTCGTCGTGCAGGTGGGTTCTCTTGCCCATCTCTCTTCAGCAATGAGGTTCAGTTTTCCCGCAATGAGCTGTTTCCCCCTTGTGAGAGGGATCCCAATGAGACCGTAAACTTCGCCCGAGTTCACGATTGTGGCGGCCTTTGCCAACGTATCGGCCATTTGGTTTCCATATATGTCCCCATGTCCCGGAACACACGTTATGGTAACCGTCAAATGTCTCGCTATCTCCTCAAGTGACGACCGGCATTCACGAACATTTCTCGAAGTGGTGTACACGTTTTCTAGGGATCTGATAGCCGCTTTACTATCAGTAAGAATATGAATATTGCCGTCCAATATCCCAAGATACTGAATTTTCTCTACTGCTATTCTAATGGCCGCTATTTTGGCCTGAACTATGCTACAATGGTCTGGTAGCCTGATTGATATACTCAGATTCAACTCTTCCGAAAAGATTCCACAGCCCGCTCTTTCCTTTGATTTTGAACCGTCCGTGAAAATTAGGATGATATCCTCCCCAAAGTTCAGGGCATTATCATTATCATTATAGTAGGACCTATCCGGGATGTTCCTTATAAAACCCGGATCGAATAGAGGTTCAGGTATGGTGTTATCTGTGTGGTAGATCGCATTGATTAGGTTCAGAATTTTGGCATGTCCATAGTTTCTGTGCATCCATGCTTTTGTGGCGTCTAAACGCATTGCGGTATTCGCCGCTATTTTCCTCGCCTCAATGTCCGGGGGTAACCAGTTTAGGATCGTGAACAGTGCCTTAATTGGAGTAGTTCTAAGTGCCCCTGTTGTCATGATTGTCATCAGTCTCATAATGCGTTCGAATTTCAGCCTTTAGGGACGCTTTATCTAGCGCCGGCCACCAGACTGCCGATCCGTAGAATAAGATTGGTTTAATAACTGATTCGTATAACCAGTTTAGGTTCTTGGGGCTAATTCCCCAATTTAGGCCGATTGCCTTTTTGCAGCAGGTTAGAACCGTTGCCGCTTTGCTAATCCTGGTCTGAGTGTTCAGATTCCAATTCAGGTTACTGTCCAATGTTAGCCCGAGGTATTTGGCACTATCAGAGAGTGTAAGTGCGACTCCATTTAATCTTGGTTTGGCAAATTGAGGGATTTTGTATCTCCGTGTAAATAGCACCAGTTCTGTTATACTCGGGTTTACACCCAGTCCACAGTCATGACACAATTTAAAAAGAAGTTTCAGCGCAGATTCCAGTAGCTCGGAGAGTAGTTTCGGATCTTTGCCGGTGACTATTAGTGCCACGTCGTCCGCATATGCGACGGTTGTGCAGACCGTTTGTTCCATCTTCCTCAGGAGAGTGTTAATGTTGAGGTTCCATAGTAGTGGAGAGAGTACTCCTCCTTGTGGAGTACCATGAACCGCCACCTTGGTAGTATTTGACACGCCCAGACTGGATCCAATGCGCCTAAATTTTAGTAGTTTATCAACTAAGGCGATGACCACTGGGTTAATCTCCAGTTGTTCCATTGAGTCAATTACAGATTCAGGTTTGACATTATTAAAGGCTCCCTCAATGTCCAGGAAGGCAGCGAGAGCGTATTCCTTGTAGTTCAGGGATCTTTCAGTAAGGCTAGTTATCGAATGGAAAGCAGTTTCCGTGGATTTGACCTTCGTGTAGGCATGCTGACCGGCCGTGGCATAGTGGTTAGAACACGCGACTACCATGGGGAGATCGCAGATTCAAACGTGGCTCCAGTGATCTTAAAAGAAAAAAAAAATTTCTTTCATTGTCGGCTCCCCTCGAATGTTGTTGACAGCAACTTCGGAGTATTAAGCGTCGATTCAATCGTCGTGTCTTGTAAGAGCTTCTCAAACAGTGACGTTCGCATTCGTCGATAAACAAGTAGGTGCTGTTAGTTGTGAATCAAAAACTAGAAAGCGTGTTAATTCACAACAACGCGAGAAGCTATCCCATACCTCATTCATGGGGTGCAAAGGGAAATTAAGTTTTTAAGTTAAGTAGGCATGCTGAGCCCTGGACAGGGCCTCCGGTTTAAGAGATGATCTGATATATACATCAATTATTCTCTCCATAGTCTTAAGTAAGAAGGAAGATAGGCTGATCGGTCTAAAATCTTTGGCTTTAGTGTGAGATGCCTTACCCCCTTTAGGGATAAATACAATTTTGTAGGTTGTCCACCTCGTTGGAATATACGACAGTTTCAGACATGCTTTAAAGACAGCTAGAAGCCAGGGCATCAATACTTCGATATTCTTTTGTAGATCCGCGGGTATAATTCCATCGAGTCCTGGTGACTTAAAAGAGTGGAAACTTTTGATAGCCCATTGAATTCCATGTTCAGTAATCCGTATGTCTGAGATATCATAGTTATGGTCGACCGGGTTTGCTATAAACTGGTAGTCACATTCCCGACAACTGGGAAGTGTGCTTCCATTAGCACTTCCAGAGTTTCGAGGCTGCTTGTGGTCCATGTACCATCTGGTCTCTGTACATACGATGGTATTTTTGGATTCGAGGATAAAATCTTGCGTAGCCGACTAGTTTCCGAGGAGCTTTCTACATTACTGCAGAATTTTCTCCAGATGATGAGAAAGGCTGGTGTCAACATGTCTGGCACCATATTCCACAAGAGCCACATGCTACTAGCCTATGCCGATGATATAGACATCATTGGCCGTAATCTGCGGGATGTTACTGCAGTTTTCTTATCACTAGAAAAGGAGTCAGCAATCAAAGAGTCCTCTCGATGGGGACGCACCGTGAACGTTAACAATTATTGTTTTGAAGGAGTCCATGAGTTTACCTACCTCGGATCTTCCGTCAAAAAGAAAAATAATGTCAGTCAAGAAATTATGCGGAGGATAGTGCTATCCAATAGATGTTTCTACGGACTTCGACAGCACTTTAGTAACACCACATTATCTCGGAATACTCAGAAACAGCTATACCAGGTGCTAATCATACCCGTTCTGTTGTATGCTACCGAATCATGGGTGCTTATTAAAACGGACGTACAAAACCTGGAAGTATTCGAGAGAAAAGTACTCCGAAACTATATGGACCTATCTGTGTCGACGGCGAGTTTCGCCATCGGAAGAACCATGAGCTGTATGCGCTTTACCACAACATCCACGTAGCTAAAAGAGTCAGAATCCAACGACTTCGATGGCTGATATATATTGCCAGGATGTATGTAAATGGTCCAGCGGAAAGGTGTTTGAAGGCGAACCTGAAGGACGGCACAGAGCAAGGAGATCCAAACTCCGTTGGAAGGACCACGTGGTAGACGACGTGCCACCATTTGGTAGGACTAACTGGAGAACACACGCAGAAGACCGAAGCGTTTGGAATTCTTTAGTTCTTCAGGCCTCAAATTTATGAACCACGTTCTTAAGTTGTAATTGGCTGCTTAAATAAGTAAGTAAGTAAGAAAAATGCTGATAGAGCAAATTTCATGGATAGAAGATCATATACCAATTTGACCCCGTATAAACATTATGTTATGACTAACGTACTTCCTTAGACGTCATAAGTGACAGAAAATATTCGCTCACAACTTTAATTTGACAAATTCGTGGATGGAAAATGTTATCTATTAAAATAAAAAAGCTAGATTCATCTTGGGTAAATGACGCTCATTTGACTTAACTTTGAAAAACTGCTTCGGTGGCTTTTTCCATGCCATCAGCCATGGCGATGAGGGTATTTATTATTTGTTAAGAAAAAGGTAACGCATCAAAATAGATGAGTTAGACCCCAAGTATCTTAAGACGAAATTCGTCACAGTACTATTTAAGATGGCTGATCCATGTACGTCTGTCTGAATAACTCCAGTAAAACTCCACCTTAGGTAAGATACAAATATTGCTCCCTTACGCTAATGAAGCCCAGAGTGATACATAAATTTTTCCAATAGCAAATACCGTCTAGCTATCTAGCCAATTTCCTTTTTCAATTAATTTTCTGACCAAGGTATTTCCTGCAGGTCTTCGATGCTTGCTGTATGGTTTTTGACTACCCAAGTTCTTAGTCCATCTAATGCCGAACAACATAAAAGGTGTTTTGTTGTTTCTTCATCCTCATCTATGCAGCAACTACGGAGAGTGGAGCCTCTATAGTCTAATCTAAGGGCTTATTTTCCAACAAAACAAGGATTATTGATAATCCTACGACTGCAGATGTCCTACCTCCCGGCAAGTTAAGTAGTTACTATGTTTACTTGTTGATCGGTCCATTGCCCGATGTATAGACGACAAGGGCGGAATCTTCAAACCAATACTTTTTTTGTCGGAAAAATCGGCCTGAATTGCCTTAAAAAATATAAGGCTGACATCACCTCCATCCAGGAGATGAGATGGACAGCACAAGGATGCTCGCGACGTAAAAATTGTGACATCTATTACCGTTGCCAAGTCGAAAAGCATGAATTTGGATGTGGATATGTAGTTGGCGAGAGACTCTGGCATCTTGTCTCGTGGTTCAATCCTGTTAGTGATCGAATAGACACAATCCGCATCAAGACGAAATATTTCTTCATTACGCTGATTTGTGCTCATGCTCCGACATGCTACACTGGCCACGACATAAAAATCGTTCTGGGAGATTTTAATGCAAAAATAGAAAGATAAGATGTCCTTGATCTAGTGTCATGGATGTGCGCATGATCCGTGGTGCTATTATTGGCTCAGATCATTACCTGGTTGCAGCCAAGGTACCCACAAGATTGAGTAGAGCGAAAAACGCACGTTACCAAACACTAAAAAGCTGAGAATCGCGAAGCTGCAAACCCCAGAAATAGCCATTGCCTACTCCAACCAGCTCTCCCAAATACTACGACACAACGCCTCTACTTCTGACGTTCCCGATACACAGTGGCAGCATATTGCGCATTCCATGGCAACTGCCGCAACAACCGTGCTAGGATATGAAGAATGTCGTATAGCGTCTGAGGAACAGGATGGTGCTCATAGGGCAACGCTACAGCCAATTGTAACCCGGGGAAACTTTTAGAAAATGGTACAAGGAGACAGTAAAACAGGCGAGACAGCTATTTAAGCGAAAAAACGTCAGATGAAAGAACGGGAGGACGAGGTTATAGAGCAATACAGGGACCCGAAAATTTTATCAAAAAGGAAAAAGAAAAAGGCTACGGTAATGGGCCCCCCTCCTGTAAGGACAAGGATGGAAATCTGGTTACAGATACGCAGAGTGTGCTGCATATATGGAGAGAACACTTCCAGCAGCTGCTGGTTCCAGCAGGCAGCGCACGTATGACGCCAACTGTCCACCACCAAGTCAAGCCCACGTAAGGAGAGCAATATCACGGCTGAAAAATTATAAAGCAGCCGATGCCGACGGACTTCCGGCAGAGCTCTTCAAGTCCAGTGGCGAGGAGCTAATAATGAGCATGCACAAGCTCCTACGCACGGTTTGGCTCAACGAGTGCATGCCCGATGATTAGAATCAAGGCGTATTTTGTACTCTGCGGGATCAGCCTTTTGCCCACCTCATATAACGTCCTGTCCAGTGTGCTATGTGAAAGACCAAAGCCAGTGTTATCCAACCTGATCGGGTCTTGGCTTTAGACCTGGTAAATCAACAACTGACCAGATATTCACACTTTGGCATATCCTTGAAAAGACCCAAGAGAAACAGATCGACACGTACCTTCTTTTCGTCGACTATAAAGCTGCCTCCGAAAGCCCGATATGGCAAAAATTACTCAAAGTCATTGCTGAGTTTGGTATTCCAGCGAAGCTAATACTCCTTTGCGGAATGACGCTGACTAACCCAAAGTCTTCAATGACGTAGACATCATCGGTCGAAAACTGCGGGATGTGACTGCAGCCTTCTCAAGTATACAGAAGGAATCAGCGAAAATGGGTCTTATGGTGATCGAGGACAAAACGAAGTTATTGAAATCTACAAGCAAAGAATCTGCTCGTTTGAGAAACTACGTGAACGTTGACAACTATAATTTCGGTCATCACCAAAACAAATAATGTCAGCCTCCAAATCCGGAGAAGAATCCTGCTTGCTAATAAATGCTACTACGGTTACTGAGAACCTTGCAGAACTTGGTGTGACTAAATAGAGAAGAAGCGCATAAGTTCGGAGCGCTTATAATATTTTTCTACGTGCGGTATATAGTACAAGAGGATTGCAAAGAAGTGCCAGCTAACTAAGTAAGTAAGTATTCTTCACCAATCTTCTAGTGACACAAAGTGACAATTGCAGATAGTCCTTAGCGATTGTCTGTATCCGCTTTACAGCAGTATGATTTTTTGACTCTCTTCTCGGCTCACATGGGATTTCCAAAACAGTTTCCTATCAAGGATACTCCCTAGATATATACTTGACTTGCACTGTCTGCTACAATTGCACCCCAGAAAATAGGATAAGCTCGGTTTTATGAGTAGTTTATGGATTTCTAAGTAAGACGGACTTTCACCTCACATTTCTAGCTGATGCTAAGAGTTCAAGTCATTGTTTGGAAAGCGAATGTCTTGGAGAATCCCGATAGAAGCATATCGAACTACTGTAACAACTCCAAAAATTCACAGTTTTGTGGTATTTTACCATCTATGGCGAGCAATACCGCACTAAGATAACACACTTTGTTGTATGACATTGACTCCCCAGATGTCGGTGACAATTGGTTTCAACAAGATTGTTCTAAGGTACACACATTCTTTTGAGTTATGTGAATTCAAAAGTTCACATAAATAAGCTAGGTACGTTTACAGATTTTGATACCAACAAAATGTACGTAATTTACGAAATACAGGTTGACAATATTGGATGAAGTGATCGAAAGTGATCGATCGGGACCGGCCGTGGCATAGTGGTTAGAACACGCGACTACCATGCGGGAGATCACAGGTTTAACTCCTGCCTCCAGTCATCTTAAAAGAAAATAAAAAAAATAAAAAATTCTTTCATTGTCGGCTCCCCTCGAATGTTGTCGACAGCAACTTCGCAGTATTAGTGTCGAGTCAATCGGCGTGTTTAGTAAGAGCTTCTCAAACGGTGACGTTTGCATTCGTCGATAAACAAGTAGATGCCGTTAGTTGTGAATCTAAAAATATAAAGCGTGTTAATTCACAACAACGTGAGAAGCTATCCCATACCTCATTCATGGTGTGTAAAGGGAAATTAAGTTTTTTTTAAGGAAGATCAAAAGTTGAAATTTCCGAATAGACATAGTTGTGGCCAACGATTGAATGATATTATATTTAAATATTAAATGTCCGAGATTGCTCCCTCTAATAAAGATAAAAATATTAAGGAATCCAGAATCCGATTCCATTAAAATCCATATTAAAATTAAAAAAATAAATATTCCAAATGAAACACCCTTTACAAGTTTTCTTAGCAAACAGTGGCTATAACAATAATTTTTAGAGGAGAGAATCAAACAAGTTTGTTGTATTTCCTTAAAAAAAACGTGAATTTTTTGCAATACAACTATTGTCTGCACCAGCCAGCCATGGAACATCTTTTAAGCAATGCCATACCGCACACTGCTCCGGCCACACCACGTTATTTAATTCAACAAATGAAAACACTTTTTCCAAATGAAAACACATAAATTAAATGGACATCGTGGAGCAAAGACAGCGCACGTGCAAGCTTTACAATGTTTATTGAATAACGTTTGTTGTCATTCTGCCAGCCGTGTCATAAGCATATGTATCAGTGAATATATATATATATATACTAGTGGGCCCGGCAATGCTTCGCTATTGCATATTAACTTGTAATATATTTCACACTTAGGTCTACAAAGTACTTTGAAAACGGCACTAAAGCTCGACAAAAATATGTTGAGTTTATTTACTTATGTAACTTATTTAAAGTAACTCCTTAACATTAAAGTTTACTACTTAAGTTTTATTGTTGTTAATGCTAATAAAAATGTAGATTAAGTTTTTTCAGTATGTAGGGCGAAAAACCACTTCTTTCACAAATCGGAAACATACATATCTCTAAAGATCAAAATTATTTATCTTGATCCGTAGTAGCGTGAACCATCTGTATACTAACTATCTCTTTGGTCATAAAAAAACATTTTTGTTATGCCTTATCCTACTTACCGCAAATGAAAATTCCGTTTGAAGCTTCATGCCTTTAGCCATAAAAAATTCTTTTGTCATGTCTTCTTCTCACACGGATCAAGAATAATCCGTAATACTGTTTTTGTATTGAACTCGTATTACCATTTTTTGAGATAATTCGGTCACCAACGTTTGGCTGTATCGCATGTTACAGCGTCGTGTTAGAACCATTTCTCCTTCAAATAATGTTCAATGACATGATAAATAAAAAAATCAATTGATCGTCCATTGGCTCTACTTCTTCTACCAGTTGGATTTTATATGAATGTAGGCCAAGGTCTTTCCTCAGCATTTGCAGAGACCGAGTTCCAGAGAATGAAGTCGGTTCGATAAATTCGAGTCCCCTGTCATACTAACGTCTACAGCGTCGATGGCTTCTATTAGCTGCTCAGATGCATCATTACATGCACCCTCAACTTCATAAAGGGCTCCATAAGTTTGGCGAACAGAACGTGCATTTTGAAAATAAATTTGCATGATTTGTAAACTTTGTTCTTGTTTAGTTTTTACATGGTGATTTTGCAAAGTATACTAAAAGAAAGTCTATTACACTTCATTAGTATGACAGCTTGATTTACACTTATACCTATCAGAAGTTCTATATGTCAAGAAAATACCCCATGCATAGGTTATTTTCAATTGTTTGCTAATGTTACATCTGATATACTATAAAAATTTAACCATTGTAGTATAACTACAATGAATATTGCTTAATTTTTCTATCTATATGATTTATTACCGATTCGCTCTCCTGAGAAGTAATTGAAAAATACATACCTGTAAAGTAAATTAAAAAAAATCACTATTTTAGTCTGCGCATCCGCAACTGCCTGGTGTACGGACCATTATTTGATACAGGTAAAAAGTTAACTATTGAAGTGCGTGGGCAGCGCCTCGGCACTTTTAACTTATTTTATTCGAAATAGCCTGATCATTAGGGCGAATTAATTAGTTCGCGTCAAAAAAAAAAAACAACCTGTTAACCGTATATCAGTATTGGAATGTACGAAGAATTCTTAGAAAATTTCACTAAGAAACTATATATCTAAAATCAATTCCTAGTTCGCGCTGAGAAGCATGAAGATTTCAGGTAGAGATTTATTTTTTAGCAATGAGCAAATATTCTGAAAAATGATTTTTAAAAACTTAATTTCTGTATGCCAACTCTCAGAGGCCATAACTTTTTAACCAATACATAGATTTGCTTCTGTAATACCTCATTTAGTTCGTTGGGAAGTCAGTTTTACGCAGAAGGTCTGTACAAATATATATCTGAAGTTTTCGGTTTGTGCTCATTTAAAAACAAAAAAAATCTCTATCTGAAATCTTCATGCTTCCCAACGCGAGCTAGGAATTGATTTTAGACACAAAGTTTACTGGTGAAATTTTCTTAAAAATCATCGTAGATTCCGATTTTGGTTACGATTTGTGCGAATAAAAAAATTGGCCCACCTTACTGTTCATATCTCTAGTTGAACAGCAATATACTGTGGAATTTTGACAGTTGTAACCGTTTGTTTTAAAAAGGGTGCAGCCCATTTCCACCCTTACTGTAATTCATACTGCAAGCCCTTTTAATTTTCAAGTTGAATGGGCGGTGCCACGCCCCTTTATTCAAGCACAACCGAATATAGCCTGGGACTATCAACAGGTCAACAGTACCACTTGGTAAGATTTTCGTATCAATCGATCTATTAGAAAAACCGTTAGAGCGATTTTTGAAAAGAGGGCATGGCACCGCCCACTTCCTCCCTGGATGTAATTTATACTGCTCCATCAACATATATAACAAATCTCATCTTCATACCTCTGATAGTTCATGAAATAAAGCCTTTTTAATTTTCATGTTGTATGGGCGGTGCCACGCCCCTTTATCCAATTACAACCAAATGAAGTCAGGAACTATCTACAGGTCAACAGTACGTCATGGTAAAATTTTTGTATTAATCGACCTATTATAAAAGCCGTTAGAGCGATTTTTGAAAAGGGGGCGTGGCACCGCCCACTTCCATCCTGGCTGTAATTAATACTGCTCCAACAACATATATACCAAATCTCACCTTCATACCTCTGATAGTTCATGAAATATAGCCTTTTTAATTTTCAAGTTGTATGGGCGGTGCCACGCCCCTTTATCCAATTACAACCAAATGTAGTCAGGAACTATCTACAGGTCAACAGTACCTCATGGTACTGTATCATTTGTATCAATCGGTCTATTAGAAAAGCCGTCTGAGCGATATTTGAAAAAAGGGGCGTGGCGCCGCCCCTTTAAGATGTAAGCTATCCTATCTTTCAAGTTGGATCAAACCGAACACGGTGTGCAAATTTGATTCAAATCGGTTAAGTAGTTTAGGAGTCCATCGCGGACAAACAACGTGACACGTAATTTATATATATTAAGACTAGTGTTGTGGTTTTTAACTGAGGATATTATTCACATCCACACATGTGTTAGCTGTCATTTCCTTTTCCGCGTTAACTTCTTGTCGCTTTATTTTTCGTTTTTATTTTATACGGCTGAAGGTGATTCTATTAGCAATTGTTTATTATTGTGAGATTTATTATGTGAAAACAGGTTAGGCGTATGACGTCATTTTGACTTCTTCACTACCACCACCAACATTAAGGATAGAACGCATCTCAATAAGAACTTTACCCAACGGTGCGAGCTTTACCCGCACAAGCTTTTGCCTATGCATGTGTCCACGGGACTCAACTACACAGAATTATTGCTGTTGGTTAAAGTGTCAACCATGTTCTGTGTACCTCCAGTGTTAATATTTTTAATATTATTACTTTGATATTTATAATTTTTATTATTGTTTTTTTTTTTTTTTAAATTACAAATATTTGCAATATTTGTATATAATTTATAGTTCAAATAAATATTGCAAGTATTTTTTGTTAAATTTACTTTGCTATATGTTTTTTTTGTAACTTTCTTACATTCACCCAAAGCAATATAATTTATTGCAAAAAAATTTTAGGTTTCCTCACCATGTGTTACATAGTTTGCTGTAAGTTTGTATATGTATGTATTACAGATTGACACAATCTCCGAAGGATTATACAAAGTGTACAGCAATCTGTAAGAGTATGTGTAAATCTTTGTATACTCATACGAAGATCAATGCGAACATGTCCTAGAATGTAATCGCATGTGACTGCCTCAAGGTATATTACATAAATCTTTTGATTCCTTGGATAGATAATAACACAAGTAAGAGAATACAAAACACACAAAAGTAACGAAAGGATAACATTATCTTGTGTCTAAGCCTCTGAGATTTGTATTTGAATTTAAATTAGAATACGAAGCAAAACAATAGTAACCATATGTTCAACAGTAGCAACAGCAACTGTAAGTCTGAAAATAGACACCTACACAACACCACTCAAGAAACCCGCTACACAACAACAAACTGTACTTTTAGTGTGTTGGCAAGAGAGGGGAGTTTAACAAAAAATGCTTTAGGTTTTTTTTTTAATTACAACAATATTCCATTCCCATAGACGCAATAAAACATATTTAAGAAAAGGCAAAATATTAACATTCGAAATATTCATAATATAATATATATAATACTTATAATAACCAAAATATTCAAATATTTCAAACTTTCAAAAACATGCAAAATATTCAAAATATTTGTTTGTATTCAAAATATTCAATTTACTCAAAATAATCAAAATATTCAAAATATTATTTCTAAAATACAATATTGTCAAAGTATTTGAAATATTCGAAACATTCATATTATTCAAAATATTTTATATATTCAAATTATTGAATATGTTAAAAATATTCCAAATATTTCTCCCAGCCAAATTTATTGCTTTCTTATTTACATATCCATTTGCCATTTAATACATTTGCTTTCATTTTTAAGCTTTTATCGCTTTCCCATTTTGTCCTTACGAGCGACGTAGATTGAATTACATTAGTTTTTTAATCGTTTACATTGCATTTGCATTCCGTCGTTTTGATTTGCACTCTTTACCTGATGACCTTTAATGGTGATTAATGAAAGTTTCATGATATCAAACAGTATTGCATTTCATGTGCTACATTACAAATGACTTGCACAGGACGAAGAGTAATCATGGGTCCTTAGTAGATAAAATATCAATTTAAAGCTGTAATTTATCATTTTTGAAGATGATTTATTTCAGAATTTACATATATTCAAATTGTAAATGAAAATCAATTTGTGACAGCAGAAGTAGCATATATTTATTTATACAATTATGTAGGAATTTGGTATGGATGGAAGGAAGCAAATGCTCGAATTTCGTATTCAATTGGCATTACACAATAGAGCCTAAATCGTGACAAATTCCCCTATACGATACTTACTAACTTCAAATCGATACTAAATTATTATGGCATGTAACTTGACTAAACGAATGATGCAGAACTTCATCTTTTTGGGGCAACTTTCACGTGCAGTTCTCAGAATTGAGTCCCAAAATCATGTATTGTACTGTGTTATTGTGCTCTCTCATAATTTAATTCTTAGGTTTGGTATTAATTTTGTTTATCGCTATTAATTGTTCGATAAAACATTAATATGTTTATATGAAAGTTACAGATGTATGACTTACGGGTTTTTTTTATCAAAATCATAATCGCCTCCAAATACACCAAGTGTAAAATTTCAGTTGGGCCAGCACAAGCATGTCATTTTAATTTCTTCTATTGGATTATAAACCGCAAGTAGAAAAATATTTTATGAACTTCGATCTTCTGCGCTTCTTCTACAATAAGTCACACCAAGTTCTGCAGGGTTTTCTGAAAACTAGGATTTCCAACGGAGTTTTGTTCGCCTTCTTCTGTGCCGTCCATCAAGTTCATTGTCGAAGACTTTGCGAGCTAAATCATTTTCATCCATGCACACAACATGACCTAGCCAACGCAACCGCAAAACCTTAATGCCTGACCACGTAAATGTCAGAGTACAGCTTGTACTGATCATCTCTAATACTGCCAGAACCGATTCATCCGCTTGTATCATAACTCAGGATTCTGAACCATACATTAAGACAGGTAGAACCCGTGTCTGGTATAGCTGGATTTTTGTTCGTCGAGAGAGATCTGTCATTGAATCGCTTGCTTAGTTCGTAGTAGCATTTATTAGCAAGCAGGATTCTTCATCGGATTTCTAGGCTGACATTATTTGTTTTGTTGATGGCGGAGCCAAGGTGATAAAATTATCTACCACCTAGAGTAGATTCTTTATTCGTTAAAACTAATAACTTTGTTTTGTCCTTGTTCACCATTAGACCCATTTTAACTGATTTCTTCTGTATACCTGAAAACCCTGCAGTCACATTCCGCAGTTTTCGACCGATGATATCTACGTCATAGGCGTACGCGAGTAGCATTTGGCTTTCGTTGAATATCGTGCCACTGATGTTTACTGCGACTTTTCGCATTATCATCTCTATCGTTATGTTGAAGAGGTCACACGATAGGACGTCGCCTTGTTTAAGTCTTGTCTGGTATAGAATGGCTCCTTGCCAGTCTTCACTGACTTCGTGTCAGTTTGCAGATCAGCTTCGCTGGAATACCAAACTCAGCCATGGCTTCGAGTAATTTCTACCGTATCGGACTGTCGAAGGCAGCTTTATAGTCGACGAAAAGTTTGGTACGTGTCTGTTTCTCTTGCACATACACATAGCACACTCGAACGGACCTTATATGCGATGGGTAAAAGGTTGATACCGTGGTAGTTGGAGCAAACACTTGGATCACCTTTTTTCAGCACAGGGCATAATACGCTTAAATTCCAGTCGTCGGGCATGCACTCTTTTAGCAAACCCGTGCGCAGGAGCTGGTGCATGTTCGTTATCAGCTCTGCCGGAAGTCCGTTGGCACCGGCTACTTTATTATTTATCAGCCGCGATATTGCACTTCTTACCTCGGCTTGATTTAGTGGTGGACTATCTAAGCCGTCGTCGACAATTGGCGAGATACCTACACGTGCGCTGCCTTCTGGAATCAGTAGTTGCTGGAAGTGTTCTCTCATTATATGCAGCACACTCTGCGTATCTGTAACCAGATTTCCATGCTTGTCCTTATAGGAGGGGTCTCGCCTCAATCCCTGTATGGCTCTATATGCTCGTTCTTCCATTCCTTCATCTGACGTTGAAAACTATCATAGACGACATAATATAACAAATATGAATATACAGACGAAATTTCTAAATGGCTGCGCGTCGAGGTCAAAGGTGGCGGGGAATGGGAAAAAATCAACAACAAGCTCCGCAACTGCCATGAAGTCAAATTTTCTCCCACCGCCCTAACTGCCCAAAAGGTGCCCCTAAAGGAGTTGGGGGTCGGTCATACATTTGACTCCCCTAGGGACACCTGAAGGGATGTTGGGAGCAAATTTAATAAAAAAATATTATTGTTTTTATGGGAGCCTCTTAGGGGACGAAGATGGGGGATAGGTCTGCTTGGGAAAATGTTAGAAGGGAGAAATGACTTGGTGTCGGTCATAAAAGTTACCCTTCTAGGGCCGACTTCGGGAAAATAGAGCTGTGGGAGCATATTTTATAAAAAAAAAATTTTTGTTGCTAGCCCTCTTAGAGGGTGAAGACGAGGAGTAGGTATGTTTGAGTTTCTCGTTAAAAACCGAGGTCTCGATTTTCAATTTTTCATGGTTTCTTGTGTACGTTTTCTTAGAATTCATTGTACGTTAGATTACGATTTTGATAACCGCTTGGTGCATTTTTTTACTCCATTTAAATTGACCCTAATGAATATACCGACAAAATACTTATATTCGATCTGTGGGTGGACGGGTAATGAAGGAAGTTTGCAGGGGGATTTTTTAATTTCGGTTATTTTGAGCGGAGGTTGCGTGTGAAAAGTGAACTGTACCACTATAGAGTTACTAAACACATGAAAATATAGGTAAAACGTTTGTATAATTTATATTTTCCATCAGAGGATAAATTAAAATCACGATGCAAAAATTTGAGGGTCGTTACCTCGGGGATGAATGAAACCGATTGCTCCACTATGTCACAATTTTGTTTTTTACAGTGATTTGTATTTTTTTTTGTCAAAAGTCGAATCAAAAAACATGAGAAATCATGTGTAAAAATACATTTGGGATAGTTTCTGCCTTCTCAGACCTATATTAAAATTTTAGGGGGAATATTTCCTCGGAACAATTAAACCCTCTAGCTTTTACTTGTATGGGACATTTTAGGCCCTATTATGAAAAACATCTTAAAAGTCAAATTTCCGTATACATATTAATATTTTACTTTTGTATAGTACAATATTTATTAATTTTTTTCATATAAAAAATTACATCTCAAATTTTGAGAAAAAATTATTTTCTTCTTATCCTATTTGGAAATAGTTTTCATTTTTCATACTATTTCCATATTTAAATTACATTAGCAATTTTTTTTTTACACATTTTTTACACATTTTATTACACATTTTATATGATATACAAGAATCAATATTAATCATATGTACGTTCACTAGACCATTAAAATGTCATTGAACGCTAAGAACTTGTGAAATATGGTTATTATTAATGGATAAACAATAAATAAACAATCATGTATGTATAAAATAGGAAAGCATAAGATGGATATTAAACATGTACAAGGCACTCAAAAATGGGTTACAAGCTGCTCTTTGGCTAATCGACTACACAATCATGTTTTCAAATAGCCATATAACAAACAACATTGATTGATTTCTTAACAGTTAAATATCAAAAGCAATGAGAAAAAATTAAATCAACGTTAAAGCTCGAAAAATTTGTGATTGGCAGGTCACATTAGGAAAAAGTTATTAGATATAGTTTTATATAAACCCGGAAACACTTAATGTGTTCGGTCTGTTAATCTATATATATAAAAATGGTGGCAAAAATGTATAGTAATTCATCAATTGAGAACGGCTGGGCTGATTTTGCTGAAATTTTTTTTCAGTTGTTCGTAATTGCCAGGAGAAGGTTTATGTAAAAGAAAATTTTGGGAAAATCCACCGGAAAAGCCGGAAAATTGGAAAAACCGATAATTGCTTTTTTGTATGGAATTTTGTGTGCAATTGTTACGAATTATTTTTCGAATGGAAAAATAAAAAAATGTTGGAAAATTCGGAAAATTTCGAAAAATTTTAATACTATTTTTCGACGAAATTTTGCTTTTTGTCGTACGATTTGATAGTTTTGAACGATGTAACTTGCGAAAAATTTCGGATAATTATTCCGAAATTACTTTCTGAATGGAAAAATAGATAAATTATCGGTGGAAAACTCGGAAAGTTCCGAAAAAATAAAAAAAATTGATTTTTTTTTTTGGCAATATTTTGCATTTCATCGCCTGATTTGAGGTAAATCGCAAATTAAATTTTTGTCGGTTTTCGTATGGAAAAATAGAAAATTTTGGAAAATGACAAAAAAAATTCTCTTTTTTTCGACAAAATTTTGCATCTTTTCGTATGTTTTGGTAATTTTGGGCGATGTAAATGTGAACAATTTCGAACAATTATAACTCTTCGAATGGAAAAATAGAAAAAATTCTTGATGGAAAACTTGGAAAATTCAAGAAAAAAATCTAAATATTTGGATGCCTTTCACGAAATCATCCATTGTATCGCTTGATTTGATGATTTCAGACGACGTAAAGGTGCAAATTTTCGTTGTGTTGCTGAAAAATTTTGGATTATTGAGAAATATGTAAATATAAAAATAGTGTGAAAAATGTATAGAAATTTATCAAGAGAGAACGTTGGCCCAGTTTGCTCTATTATTTTTTTTTCAATTGACCGTAATTGGCCGGAATTTTTTATGCCAGAAAATTTTGGGAAAATCTTTACGAAAAGCAATTGAGTGCATTGAGTGCAATTGTTACGAAATGGCTTTTCTAATGCAAAAATAGAAAATTATTAGCGAAAAACTCGGAAAATTCCGGAAAAGCGCAAAAAATTAGATATTTTTTATCGACGAAATTTTGCAGTTTTCGAAAAATTTGATGTTGGTTGGAAAATTTAACGAGATGAATAAATAATATCTCTTTATATAAAAATGGTGTAATAGTAATTCATATAGTCGCTTTTCAATTGAGAACGGCTGGACCGATTTTGCTGGAAAATTCCGAAAAAATTCGAAAATTTTTAATTTTTTTTTCATCGAAATTTAATTTTTGTCGTATGATTTGATAGTTTTGGACGATGTAACTGCGAAAAATTTTAGATAATTTGCCGACATGACTTTCCGAATGGAAAAATAGACAAATTCTTGGTGGAAAACTCCGAAAAACTCGAAAAATTTGGATTTTTCCAATAGGACATGGTTGTTTTTAGGGAGAGTTATTTACTAGACTAATGCCTCCTATTAGACAATCAAACTTTGGACGACGTACGCGTCGTGCTATAATTAGTCAGAACGTCCGTAATAATCAAACGCAAAAGTAACGTACCAAAAAAATGGAATGGAAACGTGCCCATATTGCACAGTTGCGCGCTGCACAATCACAACCTCAAATTTAACAAAATGTTACTAGAAGAAGATCAGTCGTAAATATAGACCTTTGAATATGATTCCACAATCGCCTACAAAGATCTTCGCTGCGTTGATATCGGTTCATTGTCTGTCGTATGCCAGCATTGCAATGCATTTAATCGGAAATTCCCGGCTTATGCTGCGCTGATGGCAAGGTGAAATTGCCGTTTTGACTCATCCTCATTCGATCAACCCAGCAACAATCCGAGTTAAAAGGTAATGGCGTCTCATTACACAGTGGAACAGTGTAAAAACGCACGAACGTAGTTATGCAGTTCAGATAGTATTACTGGAGCTGAGTAAACTCCTAGCTCAGGTAAAAATATTTTTTTCACTTTTTAAAAATAGGTCGCATAAACATTCCTCCCATTTTGCTCGAAATTGTTTCCACACATTCAAATTCAAGGGCAAATACATCATCGAGCTGGCACTTTGTTACCACTACCAAACGAAGATCATAAGTTCCTTCAGATCAATTTCGTTGGTGATTCGGCGATCGAACAAATTTTCTGTATTGGATACAATTATAGTGTTCAAATACTTGAATTTTTCAGAAAACCGGTTTCCGGTTTATACGAAAAATACCTTTTTCCAACAATTCGGTTTTCGAATACATGATTTAGTAGATTTAGGATATTTTAACTTAACATATAAGTGCAACCTATATTATATACTCACAAACTTTAAAGGCGTTTGTAAAATTTTCATTTTACACATACCTTGGTTTAGAATTAAGGTATCCATTTGATCACATGCATGTTAACCACGTTTTCAAAATACCTACTGGCGCTTTGTAATGGCCAAATTCCTGTTGATGTTTCAACTGATTAGATGACGTTGACAAATTTTTTCAAAGGAGAGGAAGACCTTATCCCTCGAATTTCTATTATTCCAACCGATTTTCCCTTACAATTCTAGCGATTTCAATTCCCTATTCGATTGGCTTTTGCGATGACAAGCAATAAATCGCAAGGCCAATCATTGGAAGTTTGTGGGATCAATATCGAAATTCTCAGTTTTTCGCGTGTTAGCAAACTGTCTTCATTGTTTGTTTTAGCGAAAAACATTGTTTATTTTGTTGTGAAGAGCGGCCTTTCACTGATTTCGATTAAATTCAAATAAGTCACAATAAAATTAGAACTTTATGTGTTTTAGTATTACTCTGGAGTTTATATGAAGGCGCAAACTTGGAGTCAGAAGTTGTATGGCAGAACAACGTTTGCCGGGTCAGCTAGTTTAATATAAAAAATGTATAAAATTAGATTTATTATTTTGCAGGAGAAGCAAAAAACTTTGTATCCAAAAGAACACACTTGTCTCTATAATCTCTATATTTGATCACAGCACTTCAAAATGTTGTGTGGATATGCAGCTTGTTAAAATACATCATAATCAAGTATAATATCGATTTTGATTTTTCTGTTAGTAAGGGTCTTTTCTATTTTAGCTGACGATACGCTAATTATCAATTTAAAAATGTGTGGTCTTAAACTTACTTAAATTTTTAGACAGTTAATCAAACATCTTCGTATTTTTATTTTTCCCGCTAAATTCCTGCCATCCATAACGTTATCTTTCATTTTAACTAACACCGATAGATAGATATTCATAACATCCCCGCCGACCTTGAAGCGACACCGAATTGTGTGCATTGCATAAAAAATTTATATTAGATTTGATATTAAACATTAGACAATTGATAATGTCACTCACGTACTGTACGTATGCTAATGAAAAATTTGTCTCACATTTCCCACGAAAATCTTTATATAACTTCCAAATGTGTGTCATCACTTGTAAAATGAAAATATTTCAATGACACCAACAATTAAATAAAAAAATCTTAGCACAAGTTTAGAAATCGTAGTTTCTTAACATTGTGTGTGTGTGTGTGCTTGTCTGTAAAACAAAATTTCTTGCCCTGTCATGAAGCATGTTTAAGCACATTTCACGTTAGTTGCACTCGTTTGGCTCGTTATGAACGATTACAGTGACTGAATGTGTGATGGTCACAATGTACTCGTAACCCTGACTTTTCACCCGGTTCACTAAGACTTGTTATGCTTGAACCCCGAGGAAAGCATAGTTAAAAAGAATCTTGGGTATCTTAACTTAAGAGGAAGCATGTCTTGCATTAGAATCACGTGGTAGTAATTATAACGTGTATTATCTTTGTGATGATAAAACAACGTAAAACTAAAAGACTGAGTTTTTTTAGTTCATAATAGGTGCAAAGTAAAAAAATACAGTGTTTTTTCCACCAAAGTGTTTTAATTTTCAGCTTATGACAGTTTTTGTTCATATTAAAAATACTCTGTCGAAGAAAGACAATGGAAGCAGTGCGTACAGTCACACATTTAACTAGACTGCAATTAATTTTAATAGCCTAAATGTTTAAGGCAATTTTCGCATTAAACCTTAAGGATTAACTTTAACTTTCACATATCTTAAAAGATATTGGCTCAGTTAAAAGTAATTATAGGCCACTAAAACTTATTTTCCATTTACTTGAAATCATACGAACAGAGGTCTTTAAATAGTTTTACTTTAGCACTTACAATATAAATTACTGACTTAATAAAAGTTAGCGGATAATAATAAACGATAATTCTAACTATATGAATATTATTTATACGATGTGTCTACTATGCCATCATATCAACTTAAGGTATTTGATTTTTAAATTAATTGAAAATATAAACCATTATAATTAAACATCTTTCAAGAAAAAATATTTACTATAGGCAAATTTAGTGGCACATTCACTCATTTTGTTTTCAACATGTCAGTGATGTAGTAACATGGTGATTTTGGGACTCAATTCTGAGAACTGCACATGACAGTAGCCCTAAAAGGAAGAAGTTCTGCAACATTAGTTTTGTCAAGTTACATACCATAATATTTTAATATCGGTTTGAAGTTAGTAAGTATCGTATAGGGAATTTGTCACGTTTTAGGCTCTTTTGTTATATTGGTATATGGTGGCGTATGATTATCATAAGTAATATTCCACATAAATCATACGCCACGGAGTAAAACAGATTTATTGTAACTGCTACAAAATAAACCCAGTATAAAATCATTTGATGAATAGATAAGTGAAACTGTGTCTTATGTAGGGAAACGTTATGAACAGATTAAAGGAATTGTAATTCTGATTTTTTTTTTTTAAATTTGTTTCAGCTAAATCGGACTAGTGCTTAAATCATGACAAATTCCCCCATACGATACTTACTAACTCCAAATCGATATTAAACTATTATGGCATGTAACTTGACAAAACGAATGATGCAGAACTTCTTCTTTTTGGGGCTACTTTCACGTGCAGTTCTCAGAATTGAGTCCCAAATCAATGAGCTCAAAAATGTTGTACTGTGTAATCTAATAAATCTATTGCTCATACGTTTAGTAAAAGACAAAAAGGTAGAATCTTAAGATAATAATCCAAATAAAAAAAATTTCATTACTGTACAAAAAAACAAAATCAAGCATCCCAACTGCCCCTAGAAGGGTAAAATGTATGACCGACCCCCAGTAATTTTTCCCTCCTAAAATTTTCCTCAAACATACCTGTCCCTATTTTATTCCTCTAAGGGGGATTCCATACAGAAACCTAGTTTTTAAAAATTTTGCTTCCACCGCTCTAACTGCCCCATAAGTGACTATAGATGAGTCAAATGTATGACCGACCTCCTATATTTGCAACCCCAACAGTATTTTGGAACATAACTATACTCTATCTTCAACCCTTAAGGTCGTCACCATACAATTTTTTTTTATTTTTATACTATTACCCTTTGACGGTATATATCATTTGATACGAGATAAAGTGTAACGAATTACTGGAGACGAGTTAGATCCCAAGTACCTAAAGACCAAATTCGTTTCAGAACTTTTTAAGACGATTGAGCTATGTCCGTCAGTCAGGCAGGCTAGATGGCTGGTGAGCAGCGGCAGGCCCCCCGCCGCATACGTCGTTATTAGTTTCGCTACTCTATCTTTAGCTTTATTAAAAGACGAATGCGGTGGGTGGCACGCCCGCCCCCCCCATTTCTTTGTCATCTGCACCATGCTTTTTTTTATTTTTTATTATATGGAAAAAAAATTGGGGTATTTTTCATACCTGCAAATTTTACCTAAAATAAATGAAAAGTTCCCCAAAATTTATGGGGGATTTTTCATATGAAAAATTCCCCAATTTTGTATGGAAATTTTTTGGGTAATTTTTCGTTTTTTTTTTGGGCATTTTGCATTTGGGGCATTTTTCATAGAGCCACAGGAAATGAGATGGACGGGACAGGGATGCACACGACAAAAGAACTGTGACATGTTTTACAGCTGCCATGCAGAAAGACACGAATTTGGATGTGGTTCCATAGTCGGCAAGAGACTTTGACACCTGGTCTCGCGGTTTAACCCTGTAAGTGACAGAATGCCACCATTCGCATCCAGGCGAAATATTTTAACATTACGCTGATTTGTGTACACCGCCCGACGGAAGACAAAGACGATGACATTAAAGATGCATTCTATGAGCGCCTACCCTTCACATGACATTAAAATTGTTCCGGGAGATCTTAATGCTAAAATAGGAAGGGAAGATGCTCTTGGGTGCTCAGCAGTCGGAAAATTTAGTCTGCACAACAACATCTCCGATAACGGATTAAGACTAGGTAGCTTCGCGTGGTAGTGAGAGGAACCAGATTCCCGCATACAGATATCCCCAAGGCAACCTGAATATCGCCCGATCAAAATACAAGAAATCAGATTGATCACGCGGTAATTGATGGAAGGCTTGTAATTGATGGTGCGAGTGATGTGCGGTGCAAATATTGACTCGGATCACCACAAAGTTGCATCTAAGGTACGCACGCTACAACGCTCGTAACTAAACGCCACGGAAGCTAGACATCACGACGCTGCATACCACCGATATAGCCAATGCCAATGCCCCCTAATTCTAATGTTCCCGACACCCAATGGCTGCATATTGCGAATTCTATGACCACTGCCGCAACGACCGTACTGGGTTATGTAACACCACGCTCAGACAAGTCCTGGTACGATGAGAAATGTCACGAAATGGCTGAAGACAAGGATGCTGCATATAGGGTTAAACTGCAGGCTATGGCAACGCGTACAGTGACGGAGCGTTATAATGAGCAGAAAAGAGAGATGACACGCCTCTTCAGACGGAAAAAACATTTATGGAAGAAGAGAGAGCCAGTATATCGAAATTAACGGGGATAAAGGTGAAGCCCATAATTTCTACCAAAACGTTAAAAGCAATGGTTTTGGAATAGGGATCCCCACTAGAAGAGACGGCGACGGAAATCTGGTCACTGACATTCAGAGTGTGCTTCAACTATGGAAATAACACTTTCGATCTCTACTCGTTCCCGAAGGCAATACAAGTGAGGAAATCACACCAACCATCGACGATGAAGTAGACTGTCCACCACCGAGCCAAAACGATATCAACTCGGAAATTGCACAGCTTAAAAACAATAAAGCTGCGGGAGTCGATGGACATCCGGCAGAGCTTTTTAAAGGCAGCGGCTATAAGCTGGCAACATACATGCACCAGCTCATAAATACGATTTTTCTCAAGGAATCCATGCCCGATGATTGAAATCTGAGCGTTGTATGTCCAGTGCTTAAGAGAGGCGATCTTAGTAGGTGCACCAACTATCGCAATATCTGCCTTTTACCCATCGCATACAAGGTCCTGTCTAGTGTGTTATGTGAAAGACTAAAGCCCATTTTAGCGAACATGATTGGACCATATCGGTGTGGTTTTAGACCTGGTTATTCGCACTACGACAAATCCTGGAGAAATCTCAAGAAATGCAGATCGAGGCCTACCAACTGTTCATCGACTACAAAGCTGCATTCGAAAGTCCGATACGAAAGAAATTGTTAGATGCTATGGCTGAGTTTGATATCCCCGCGGAGCTGATACGACTTTGCGGGATGACACTGACTGACACGAAGTCTTCAATGAAAATAGGCACATATCCAACAGAGCCATCTTCTACCAAGCTAGGCATCAGACAAGGCGATAGTCTATCATGCAAAGAATGGAAATGGTCATGCGGAAGACAGCAGTAAACACGACTGGCACCTTATTTAATAAAAGCCACATGCTGCTCGTGTATGCCGATGATATATATATCATTGGCCGAGGACTGCGGGATGCTACTGTGGCTTTTTCGAGCATTGAGAAGCAATCGGCAGTAGTGGGTCTGGTGATTAATGAGGACAATTCCAAGATATTTGTTTTAACGAACAACGAGTTTATTCGTTTGGGACGTTACGTAAACGTTGACAACTATAACTATGAAGTGGTAGATCATTTTGTCTACCTCGGCTCCACCATAAACGACAATAAAAATGTCAGCCTGGATACAAATGAAGAGTATTGATCGCAAGCCGCTACTAATATGCAAGCAATGACAAATGATAAAGCCCTCTCACGACGAACGAAGATCCAACTCTACCAGACACTGATCCTACCTGTCTTGCTCTACCGCGCAGAATCCTGGGTAATGATTCAGGCGAATCAATCTGTTCTGGGAGTCTTCGAGAAAATAAATACTTCGCAGAAAAAAAATACTTCCGTCATCGTTAACGGCGCGATATTAGCTGTACAACGATATCGACGTTGTCAAGCGGGTTGTTATCTAAGCTTGGTGTTACAAACTATCTACGGAGCACAAAAGACCAAAGCGCTTGGAAAACTTTTCTACGTGCGGGTACTGATAGATAAATTTTTGTTGTTTCTGCCATTAAAGAAGAAGTACTTTAAGTCGGAAACAGGAATCGCCCACCATATCCAACATCCGTCTGGACAAGAAAAAACTTAATTTCTCCGAAACTGCGAACTACCTATACCTTATCTTGGACAGAAATACATAGCAGATCCCACTAGGCGTTCAAAGCTTTATATGCATGCAGGAAAGCTATTGGGGAAACCTGGGGACTCAAACCGAAAGTAACACTGTGGATTTACAACGCTATAGTGAAGTCAAAAAGAGCAAGTTCCAACAAATGACTCGTGTTCAACGTTTCTCCTGTCTATATGCTTAGCGCACGGAATTCACACATCCTCTATGAAACAAGAACGCCTTCCAGATAGGAGTGGGCAGAAAACAAAAACGCTTTGTGTGGACCACTAAACATCTTGACTGATGGGTCCAAATAGGTTGATATGGTCGGTTATGGTATCTACTTCACACATCTAAGCATGAGCATAAGAACAATGATTTCAGACATCTGCAGCGTATTCCAGTTAGAAATAATTGCTGAAAAAAGTATCAAAGGAGGATATTCTTCTCCTCACGGGCAGTCAGGCGGCGGTAAATTCACTAAAGTCCCACAACGCCAAATTGAAAGTGGTCTGGGCCTACCGGACTCGTCTCAACGAGATATCTAAGAATAACAGAGTTCTGATTACATGGATACCTGGACACAGCGGATTTGAATAGGCCCAAAAGGCTAAGCCACATGGAACACGAAGCACTTTGCCCTATGTCTAGCTGTAAATGCACTTTTGTAAATTTAACATTGAGAACGGTAAAACACATACATCGCATACGCTAAACGCATCAGTTGAAGGTATGGCACAAGTGCCCAAAGGGTAACACAATTAGTCCATAAGGATCATAAGGATGAGATATTCTACTTTCACAAATGGTTCATATTAAATGTTAACATAATATTGACTAAAATTTGAATTTAATTTAATTTTATTTAACACTGTCTCCTTCTATACCTATTAAGTCCTTCCAGTTAACTATCATAATTCACACTCCCCTTCAAATTTCAGTTACAATCAACACAATTTAATATTTCCAATATCTTTGAAAACCTTATCCTTCCATTTTATTCCCTGGAAACCAATAAAAAATTATCAATCAATCCACAGAAAAAAAAACTATTTGGCAATGTAAAAGGAAAATGTGAAATTTAACCATTTAATATTTCATCGCACACACTCATAAATATAAAATGAATCCAATTATTCACTGTCAGCGTCGTGGCGCAAAAATAATAATGAAGACAACCGGACAGACAGTCAGCCAAATGGATGCATGTAAATCAATTTCAGTTGTGTAAATAAAACGTAAAAATCATAGAGTAAATGGAAAAAATATAAATTCATTTGCTACGAGAAACGGGAGGAAAGCGAAAAAAATTACAATATATATTCGCAGAAGCTACGACAAGTTGTTCTCTCCATCGTACACATCGCCATCGTTAACATTATAGCCGTAGTCAGCATCATCATCATTATCATCGTCGTCGTCGTCGTCATTTGATAAGTGAATAGTACTTTGATATTCAGTTTCCGGTGTCTATCAAAACTTGGTTAACATGAAAATTTATACACATCCTGTAACAGAAGCATATAAACGTAAATACTAATACACTTAAACAAACGCTGCCGCAGCTCATATAACTTATGCGTTGAGTTACGCATACATTTACACAATGTGAGTTCGTTTGCAAAATTAAGTGCTTACAATCCATTACAATTGCGGCGGGGAGGTAGACGAGAAAGATGATCAGTTTTTCTTACTAGCAAGGGCAACAGCAGCGGACTTGATACAAACTATTAAAAGTCAATTGTCACTATATCCTAGATAATCCTTTATAATTAATTAAAATATCATATTTCCAAAAATACGGAATCCAACTGAGAGGTAGCTGATTTCAAATGTCTTAGTTATACTTACAGCCAAAATTTATGAAAAATTTAAATTAATTCCAAATTTACTATTATTCAATAATGCGTTCCACGACATTACTTCACAAATTGGGAACGCAAATTCAATTATTATCAAATTTTTTTACCAAACCAATTTGTTATTATGTTCAATTTTATTATTATATTGAGTTTAATAATATGTCAGGTATTGACATATTTAAGCCTAATGTTCACCACAACCCAACTTCCAGGTACCAATTGTGTAAAAATAAATATGCATTTTACACCGGAGAAGGGAATACTCAATCAATAGGACAGAAATTCATTGCGTGTATGCAAATGACAATATATGCAAACGAATATTAATATATATATACATACTTACTTACTTACTTACTTACTTAAGTGGCCCATTACCACTTACGAACGTGGTTCATAAATTTGATGCCTGAAGTATTAAAGAATTTCACACGCTATGGTCTTCTGCATGCGTTCTCCAGTTAGGTGGCACGTCGCCAAACTCTTAGTCCTTCTAACAAAGTTTGGGTCTCCCTGCTCTGCGCCGTCCTTCAGGTTCGCCTTGAAATACCTTTCTCGCTGCAGCAATTAAATCCATCGTGGCCACATGACCCAGCCAACGTAGTCGTTGGATTCTGACTCTTTTACCTACGTCGTACCTACGTCGATGTCGTGGTAAAGCTCAGACAGCTCATCGTTCATCCGATGGCGAAACCCGTCGTCGACACAGATAGGTCCATATATTTTTCGGAGTACTTATCTCTCGAACACTCCCAGGTTTTGTATGTCCATTGTCGTAAGCACCCACGATTCGGCAGCTTACAACAGTACGGGTAAAATTAACACATGGTACAGATGTTTCTTCGTATATCGTGATAAGTTGTTGTTACTATAGTGCTGCCGAAGTCCGTAAAAACATCTAATGGCTAGCACTTTTCTTCGCTTAATTTCTTGCCTGACATAATTTTTCTTGTTGACGGAAGATCCGAGGTAGGTAAACCCATATACTACCTGAAAAAAATATTTTTCAACGTCGGCGGTGCGTTAACATCTAGAGGACTTTTTGTTCGTCGAAATCATTATTTTTATTTTGTCCTCGTTGACCGCTTAACCCATTTTTGCTGACTCCTTTCCCAATGATGAGAAAACTGCAGTAACGAACCGCAAATTTCGGCCAATGATGTATATATCATCAGATAGGCTAGCGGCATGTGGCTCTTGTGGAATATGATGCCATGACATGTTGACACCAGCCTTTCTCATCACCTCCTCCATAACTATATTAAATAGCGTACAGGACAAGCTATCAACCTGCCTGATACCTCTTTCCGTGTTGAATGGTTCAGAGTGATCCTAACTAACCTTAACCGAGGATTTGGTGTATTCCAAGGTATATCTGCAAAACGTATTAGCTTTGCAGGAATACCAAATTCAGACATGGCCTCATATAGCCTATTCCTTTTCGGAGAGTCGAAGGCAACTTTGTACTCGACAAAGGATTGGTAGGTGTCGATCTGCTTTTCATGAGTTTTTTTCCAGGATTTGTCGTAAGGTGAGTATTTGATCCGTCGTAGATTTACCAGGTCTATAGCCGCACTGATATGTTCCAATTAGTTTTTCTACAATTGGCTTTAGACGTTCACACAATATGCTCGAAAGGACCTTGTACGCAATTGGATTTAGTCTTATTTCACGGTACTTCTTACATTCACTCCTTTCTTGTATATGGAACATAACAGACTGAGACTCCAATCCCCGGGCATGCTCTCCTCTAGACAGATGTTCTCCATGAGCTGATGCATGCTCCTAATCAGCTCCTCCTCGCCTGCCTTAAACAATTCAGCAGGGAGACAATCGGCTCTAGCCGCTTTGTTTTTCTTTAGGTGGGATATCTCGCTCTGGCTTAGAGGTGGACAGTTAATACCATCGTCATGGATTGGAGCGGGGTCTTCTGGAGTGGTGTCCGTATACAATGGATTACTAAAATGTTCTCTCCATATCTTTAGAAAGTTATTCGGGTTCGTCACTAGCTGGCTATCGCTGTCCTTGCAGAAGGACAAACCTCTTCTCTTCTCAAAACTCTCTGGTAGAATTTTCGGACTTCCCCTCTACTTCGAACCTACTCTTTGCACTCATCCTGTCTCTTCTTTAGTTCCTTCTTTTTCCGTCTAAAAAGACTAGTTGCGATCCGTCTCTTCGCCCTGTGCCGTTCAAGTTGCCATTGACTGTAAGCAGCATCCGTCTCTCTCGTGGCATTGCGACATTCATCATCGTACCAGGCATCTTCTTGAGACGGTTTGGAGTACCCAAGTACGCTTCTCGCAGTCCGTTCTATGGAGTCGGCTATATATTGCCACTGCAAGGTAATATTATTAGGGATTAGAGCATTACGTAGCAGTTGAGTTAGGTAGCTGGATTAGGCATCCGCTACCTATATGGTTTGCAGTTTATAGATCTCCAGCTTTCTTTGTGCCTGATTACGCACATTTTTCGCCATCCTTTGCCTTGTGCGTACCTTAACTTTGGTAAGGAGTGATCGGAGTCAATGTTCGCACCTCTGATCACTCGTACGTCCAGAACACTCAATGCGTGCCTTCCTCCGACTATCAAGTAATCTATCTAATTCCTCATCAATTGATCTGGAGATAACCATGTTGCCTAATGAATATTTTTATGGTCAAATCTAGTGCTGATAAGTACCATATTTTTTGCCGGGCTACGGTCATTTACATTTTCTAGGCTCTCGTAGAACTTGTCTTTATCCTCTTCGATTTTCTCTTCTGTCAGAGCATGTGCACATATAAGTGTTATGTTGAAAAACTTTGTTTTGATTTTTATGGTGGCTATTCGTTCACACACCGGGTTGAACCTTGAGACTAGGTGTCGCAGTCTCTTGCCAACCACAAATCCACATCTATACTCGTGCTTGTCCGAATGGTCACTATAGTAGATGTCGCAGGTCATAATGCGCGAGCACCCGTGTCCCGTCCACCGAATTTCCTGTAAGGCGGCTGTCAGCCTTGTATTCTTCGAGGACTTTCGGCAGTTGGATGGAGGCACCTAGTCTATACAGTGTTCAAACATTCTAGGTGCATATCCTCAAATCGTGGTCCTTAACTCGTTTGTGGTGGTCGTCAACATTTTGGGGGGTCCGTTTTATTCTTTTCTTACTTCTTTTCATTGCAATAGTTTAATCGTCGGTGGCGGGTTGCAAGCCCAGCGCACCACGTCGCAGTTTTCTCCTCCTGCCAGGATTTTATTACAGCCGCCCATCTAGGTGGCTGACGCTGACCAGGGTACCGCTCACTCTGAGCCGACGTGCCTGGGTTTTAGGTGTCGCCTCTTACAGTTAGCCGTGCTCTGACTAGTGTCAATGGCCCGTTTCCAGGCGTCACCACCTGGAGGTACTCTGTCCGCAGTAGTGCCAAGAATACGGAGCTCTGTGAGTAGACTTGAATTGCAATTGACAAGGATCACTCTGGGTTTGCTAAGTTTAACCGATCAGAAGCTTTACTTCGCAACAAACTCCCGAACACTAAACATTACAAAAAAAATGTATTATCTTAAATTTTTTTATTACTTTTAGTATTTTTGATATCTTAATATTTTACAAAAATATTCTGGTTTCGGTATATTTGTTTAGAAATTGCTATGTACCCATCTCTGGATTCATAGATGTTATTTCATACATGCGTATAAGCTTTACCTGTTTAAATTAGTTCCAGGCAAATTATTATATTCAATTTGAAAAATATTACCAGCGCCATTGCGGCCCCACCTGTAATGGTTATAAATGGCTATGTATGTGGTACCATCTGCACAATTACTTTACTGTCTGTGGGTGATTTTATATTTGTCACAGTAAACGAATTTACATTTTATACTGCCATGGAATTTATATGTACATACATACATACATTTTGTTGTATTTGCTTATTATCTACGCATTAACATATATAAATAGATGTATATAACCATGGCAATAGTGTACACTTATTTTTAATGTTAGTGCGTATATATGTAAATGTACGACTTTGTACTTGATCGCAGACAGCAAGCAGTATTACCTCCTTGTACATCGATTTTTTTGTATTTGTATGTCATACATATGTTCGTATTCAAGACGTTACCATTCTGAGTTTCTGACATTCTGACAAAAAAGGAAATGAATTTTAAATATTCCACAAATCGTTGTATCGTCGATACATCATAGTTTGAATTGATAGCATTTAACGGAAGTTCATCAAAGATATTGCTAAATTACTACAATTACACAGTACAACACATGATTTTGGGACTCAATTCTGAGAACTGCACGTAAAAGTATCCCCAAAAAGGAGAAGTTCTGCATCATTAGTTTTGTCAAATTTCATGCCATAATAATTGTATATCGATTTGAAGTTAGTAAGTATCATATAGGGGAATTTGTAACGTTTTAGGCTCTTTTGTTTGACATAACATAAATACTATATGGTGGCGTATGATTATCATAAGTAAAATTTCACGTAATTCATATGCCGCGGAGTACAACCGTTTTATTGTAACTGCTACAAAATAAACCCAGTTCAAAATCATTTGATGAATGGAAAAGTGAAACTGGTGCTTATGTAGGGAAACGTTATATAAACAGATTAAAGGAATTGTAATTCTTAATTTTTTTAAATTTGTTCCAGCTAAATCTCGAGTTATGTCAAACAAAACAGCCTAAAACGTGACAAATTCCCCTATACGATACATACTAACTTCAAACCGATATTAAATTATTATGGCATGTAACTTGACAAATCGAATGATGCAGAACTTCTTCTTTTTGGGGCTACTTTCGCATGCAGTTCTCAGAATTGAGTCCCAAATCAATGAGCTGAAAAATTTTGTACTGTGATATGTATTAATAAGATCACTAGAATAGTGTAAGTACCAAATACCATTTGAACTTCAATAAAGATAGGTAAATATACGAATTAGCTTAATTTAACATGAATACTAGAATTTATAAGTTATTTCGGACTATATGGGGCGTAATAACCACTCTCACTAGGATTTCTCAACGAATTATCCTACCTAATCTGCTTATACAGAGAGAGAGATTAAGTAACAACAAGAATTACTGTCTCCTTCTCATTCAAACGTATTTCCAATACACCCCATGACAATTTTTCATTTTACACTGTGTTTTGTCTACTAGCTCAGTTAATGAAAAATAAGGTTTAGTTAATTACACGACGTAAACGCTTGAGCAATTTATTTTCTTACCTTTGCCCTCGGATAACATTTCACCTTATTTAAACACCTGCAACTTGTACCTTTATAATTATAATGTTCCATAGCCAAAGGCTTATAGGGGACCTGGTAGCACAAACACAAGCAAACCCAATTTCAGTAATGTAAATACACATGTGTGTGGGTGGGAGGTCGTTACACAGATGGCAAAGTGCTCTACATTCCCTTCGTAGTATATCGTTTGAGTAACAAATGATCCATTGCTAATCCACCACTATGGCATTTCACATATGCATGATGAGAGTAAGATAAATGCCTGGAAAACTTGTACACATGTGCATATGACGAAGGCAAGCGTAAAATATGTATGTCGCCCGTATGTGTGTGCGAAATAGTAGATTTACCTGTTAACATAGTAATTATGGCAGTTAATTAATAAAAAAGTTAATTAAGTTAACGATGACAGCAAAAGTCTAGCAAAATATGGAGAAAATCTTAATAAAATGGAATTTGGATGTGGTTACACATATATAAAGGTGAAACGGCACTTTTGGTTAGATTAGATTAGAAAATTTCCAATTAATTGATAGTATTTTGTTGCCATAAATATGAAGGTAATATAGTCTTAAAGCGTTGGTAATAATCAAGTTCGAAATTTGTAAAATAAAATTAAGTGCAAACTTGATACCCTACGGCAGACTATATGACTAACAATATCTTGCGCCACTAGAGACAAATCTAAGATGATGACGTTGCTTCACATATTATATGTTGTTTAATTTAATATCCAAATAAAATATTTGAATGATATATGAATGTGATATGCTGTTAAGACGCTTGAAGGCACAAAATGAAGATACGTTAAGCTGAAACCATGGAACATTTAATCGAAATTAAATATTTGTCAATTTGTTTAGTGTATTAAAATAAGCTAATATGGAACATCAAATACTTAAATCACTATAGATCAGCCCAATCTAACGGAATATTTCCAGCTCAACTACAGGAGAACTTAAACATACATTGTATTGGTAGGAAGTAATTTTCAGGGGCTGCCTCATGCGGAGTCATTTCCAACTTTGGTTTGCTGATAACACTATGACACAAAATCAAACTTTTTGAAAAACACCCGAACGAGACTATATAGGTTCGATAGTACAACCGGAGCTGAGTAAAACCCTAGCTCAGTTTGGCTAGATTGGATACCAAATTTTTTTTTGGCCCCCTAAACTTTTCGAAATCCCTTGGACCCATTGAAAAAAGGTGACATCAAAGTTGGCCAACAGTTTCTACAGTTTTTAATCTAGCTCTTTCTCTTCTTCAACAAAGTTTTAGCTAACAGTCCGCTTAAGAAACTGATATAAAAAAAATTCTCAAAAAAATTAGACTTCCCTCGTTTATTTTCAAAAAATTTCGATAAAAATTCTAATTTTTTCACTATTTTTTATATAAGTCGTAGGGAATTCAAATTTTTTGCATACTCTATTCAGTGAAATTGTAGTTTAGGTAACACCAAATAACTTCTCTGAGCAAACCTATGCAATCTGAACAAGTCTAGGGATATTAAATAGCTCTCAAAACACACTATCTACTTTAAACAAATAAGTTTTTTAGGAGTTTTGGGCCATTGTGCAATGTTTTTACTTGCTATCTTTACCAAACTTACGTACTTATTATATAACTGAATAACTTCTGTAAACAACCAATATGATCGGAATACTCCACCCCCTTAATTGTTCACAAAGAGCATTAGGGTGTTCCTTATATGGCATTTTTTCGAATTTCGTTAAAAATATGTAATCATCGCGATGTTGGTCATCTATCTTGACCTTACGTTTCTTTTTGCCAATATTAGGAATATATTGTGAGAAATTTTGTATCGATAGTTGGACATTAGGGTGTGCCGCAATGAGGTTAAAGTATGAATTTGTTCTAAAATCAGTTTATTGCCGCTGAGTATTTTTCTTTCGTATATAGACTAAGTAGAAACAAGCCGGTCAATAGCTGAAATAAAGACCTTAAATAATATGTGTTTGCTTTTACCATATCTCTTATAGACGCCGAGATATTTGATATAGAATTTGGGGTATTTTTAAAAAAATTATTAAAAATGTTGAAATTGAATTTCGATGTAGATTATTATGGGCAATTATATATTTCAACTTTTAAAGGTTAATCAAGTTAAAATCTATATGTTTAAAAAGTATATGTGTATATTATCACTATCTCTATCAATTCTCGAGATATCAGGCGTTAAAAAACGGAATTTTACAATAAGTACAATAAGTACGTTTTTGGTAAAGATAGCAAGTAAAAACATTGCACAATGGCCCAAAACTCCTAAAAAACTTATTTGTTTAAAATAGATAGTGTGTTTTGAGAGGTATTTAATACCCCTAAACTTGTTCAGATTGCATAGGTTTGTTCAGAGAAGTTATTTGGTGTTACCTAAACTACAATTTCACTGAATAGAGTATGCAAAAAATCTGGATTCCCTACGACTTATATAAAAAATAGTGAAAAAATTAGAATTTTTATCGAAGTTTTTTGAAAATAAACGAGGGAAGTCTAATTTTTTTGGGAAATTTTTTTATATCAGTTTCTAAAGCGGACTATTAGCTAAAACTTTGCTGAAGAAGAGAAAGAGCTAGATTAAAAACTGAAAAAAATGTTGGCCAACAATTGATGTCACCTTTTTCCAAGGGGTCCAAGAGATTTCAAAAAGTTTAGGGGGCCAAAAAAAAAATTTGGTAGCCAATCTAGCCAAACTGAGCTAGGGTTTTACTCAGCTCCGGTTGTACTATCGAACCTATATAGTCTCGTTCGGGTGTTTTTTTTCACTGTTGCACTGTGTAACCAAAGTGTTTTTGACCGATCAGTCTCGCATCTTTGTCCTTAAAACATTTGTGAAATCCATATTCGAAGATATCTTCTACAGAATTTACTACCAAAATCTCAGTATGCCTACACTAAAGGTAGATCTATAGTCAGTACAATCAACAACTCCATCGATTGTACTGTAGCTTGGGCCAAAATTTGAGGGAGGTGGGATGGGGTAATCTGGCAGAGCATCGTGATCAAAGTTGGGGGTGAAGGGGAAAAAATTCACACCAAGCCCCATAACTGGCCTGGAGCCGCCCCTGGAGGAGTAAAATGTATGACCGACTCCTAATCATTTTTCCTTCATACCATTTTTCCCAAACATACCTACCCCCTTTTTCACTCCGTAAGGGTGCTCCCATACAAAATTCAAATTTTTATAAATTTTGCTCCCACTACTTTAACTGTCCCCATCGTGCCCCTAGAGGAGTCAAACGTATGACCGACCCCCAATATTTTTGCAATCCTCCACATTTTTTCTGACAATATCTTTCCTCCATCTCTAACCCTTAACGTGATCCCCATACAGTTTTTCTGGTATTTTCATAATTTTTTTATGAAATCAGCGCCTGCCTCCTTGAGGGGTAAATTGTATGGCCGACTTCTACTAGTGTTTCCCTCCTAACATTTTTCACTAACATCAGTCTCTAAGGGGGCTCCCATAGAAAAAAAATTACAACAAAATAATATTTCCGTTAAAAGTTTGTGGTTTTTTTGAGGAAAATAAATTTTTGTTTTTATTTAATATAAAAAGTCGTCTTTATAATTCGAAAAAGTTAATCAAATTAATTTATTTTTTTGTTGATGCGATGAATATTTCTTCCGATTTTCGGCGGCGACCTGAAACAAAAATATCTGTTCCTCTTCGTTACGGTACAACACGTTGCAGTAGTCCTCTATTTATTTCACGACTCTTTCGACAGCGTCATTGACAACATGTAATTTACACAATATTTATTAGGCTTGCTATCTAAGCGCTCTTCCTAGGTATCAGGATCCAGGCTGCTGTTGACAATACAAAGTGAGGGAAAAATTTTGGCATCTCATGTGTGACGTAATGGCTCAAATGTTCGTTGTTCGTGGGTGCTTGATTCCGCTACTTGCCGCAGCTATCGTCCACATCATCTTCTTCATCAATATCGCCGTCTTGTTCTTCTTTGATATCATCCTTCATTCTTTCAAATTCGTATTCCTCTTTCTCTTTTCAAATATACGAACTGCATTCTGCATTTTCCGCTTGATGTCACAGGGGGTATTCGAACCAAATGATGAAAAAGCAACGGCTTTACCACTTAGATACCAAAGATGTCCACAGAATCTCTTTACCAATCTTTGCGACACAATACAATCAAACAACTGCTTTCAAAAAAATTCAAAACATTATTTGGAATAGCTCTGGTGGTGCTAAACCAACGTAACGTGTTAAAGTTTAACCCATGAAGAAGCGTTTCGTCTTTCCCCTTTTTTTGGTTATATAGTTCCGTCACAGTACGCGCTACCGTTGACCTTAGTTATGTCTTGTCTGCAGCATCCATTCCCTCAGATAATTCATGACATTCTACATCATATCAGGGCCTGTCTGAGAGTATTTTATCATGCGCACTGGTCCAGCCACTACCACCAAGAACTCGTAAAAACAGCGTAGGTTCGAGCAGACTTACAGAAAGTGTTAAGTGAGAGAGGTATGATGGGAAGTTTCGAACACAGTGTTAAGCTTGAATGAAAATCTCAACAAATTTTTCAGATTTTGATTATTGTGAATGGGTAATGTACCAAATTATGCTTATGTGGGGTGAAAGGTGATTATATTGCAGAATAATTACAAAAAATTGGAAAATAAAACATTCCAGGTTACGTGGTACGTTCAGTGAACATATCCACTACTTGTACATTTGATTGCAAACAAACCAAAAATTCGGTCCATTGAATCATAATTCAACAGACTGGATTCTTGGGTACTCTTTTTGTATTGGTCTGTGACTGGTCACTTTGTGTCGGAAACATCAGATTTAGGAGCGTTTGTTTGCAGTAATTGAGAGAGTTGGTTAAATTAAGCATTGACATCTCGGTGGTATACAGTTTAGCAATGTCTAGTTTATTTTGCGTCTGATTACTATACTACTTAATGGCTTGTGTACCGTGGCGTCAACTTGGTGGTGCCTGAGTCTACTATATATTTGCACCGCGCATCAGACGCGCGTTCTTAATGCTTGAGGCATACCCTCTATCAATTACAACGTGATCAATCTGGTTTCTGGTACTTCAATCAGGGGATATCCAGGCTGCTTTGTGGATTTCGACTCGAAGCTAACCAGTTTGAATCCGTTCTCGGTGATGTTGTTGTGCAAACTTAATTTTCCAACTGCTGAACCAAGAGCATCTTCCCTTCCTATTATAGCATTAAAATCTCCTAGAACCACTAGACTGTCATGGTCGGGGCAGCGGTCATCCATTTTTTCTGTACTGTTTTATTATTTGTTCTACTGTGATAAAAAAATGCAACAATTTTGTAGGGTGAGGGTAACATTTACTAAATGTGGCATTTTAACGAGGCGGCATTTCTTTTTTCAGAAAAGAAAACGTTCCCTATCCCCTCCCAGATTGCTCACTGCACCTACCGTTTCAAATGTAAACGAACTTTTGATCCACCATGTAAAAATAATATTAGCGTTACTGTTGTATACGTGTTAATAATTTTTATAATTTACCATGAAAATGGGGTAAAATTTATTTATTACAATATATTAAAATCATATTAAATTATTTCTATGAAATTACCTTTGTGGAGTGTGATTAATATGTGATTACTAGAACCACGTGTACGTATATTGCTTGCGTGTGTGTGTGTTATTATATGAAACAAATTACATTTAACTGGCTTAATTAATTATTTAAACATTAATGCGATAGAATTGTATGTTATTTGTTAACAACACAATTGAACGATAATTTTAATTGTATTGTAATGGTAGAGCTTATCGCGATATAGAAGTATGAGACTCTCCAGCCATCGTTACAAATATTATAAACGGAATTACTGTGACACAGTGCGTATTAGTATTATTAATTACTAGTGGGCCCGGCAATGCTTCGCTATTGCATATTAACTTGTAATATATTTCACATTTAGGTCTACAAAGTACTTTGAAAACGGTACTTAAGCTCTACAATAATATGTTGAGTTTATTTACTTATGTAACTTATTTAAAGTAACTCCTTAACATTAAAGTTAACCAATTAAGTTTTATTGTTGTAAATGCTAATAAAAAGTTCATCAGCAAAGTCATCTCTATAGTGCCGGCATGTAGATTAAGTTTTTTCTGTATGTAGGGCGACATTCCTCTAAAGATCAAAATTATTTATTTTGATCCGTAGTAGCGTGAACCATCTGTATACTAACTATCTCTTTAGTAATAAAAAATCATTTTTGTTATGCCTTCTCCTATTGACCGCAAATGAAAATTCCGTTTGAAGCTTCATGCCTTTAGCCATAAAAACTTCTTTTGTCATGTCTTCTTCTCACACGGATCAATAATATTCCCGAATACTATCTTTGTATTGAACTCATATTACCATTTTTTGGGATAATTCGGTCACCAATGTTTGGCTTAACAAAGTGATGGTCTCACGCGCTGTATGGCATTTTACACCGTCGTGTTGGAACCATTTCTCCTTCAAATAGTGTGCAATGACATGATAAATAAAAAAATCAATTGATCGCCCACTGGCTCTAGTTCTTCTACCAGTTGGATTTTATTTAAATGTGGGGCAAGATCTTTCCTCAGCATTTGCAGAGACCGAGTTGCTAAAAAAGACGTCGGTTCGATAAATTTAAGTCCCCTGTCACACTAACGTCTACAGCGTCGATGGCTTCTATTAGCTGCTCAGATGGATCATTATATGCACCCTCAACTTCACAAAGGGATCCATAAGTTTAGCGAACAGAATACGCATTTGGAAAATAAATTTGCAAGATTTGTAAACGTTATTCTTGTTTAGTTTTTACATGGTGATTTTGCAAAGTATACTAAAAGAAAGTCTATCACACCTCATTAGTATGACAGCTAGATTTACACTTATACCTATCAGAAGTTCTATATGTCAAGAAAAATACCCCATGCATAGGTTATTTACAATTGTTTGCTAATGTTACCTCTGATATACTATAAAAATTTAACCATTGTAGTATAACTACAATGAATATTGCTTAATTTTTCTATCTGATGATTTATTGCCGATTCGCTCTCCTGAAAAGTAATTGAAAAATACATACCTGTAAAGTAACTATTGAAGTGCGAGTGCAGCGCCACGGCACTTTTAACTTATTTAGTTCGAAATAGCCTGATAATTCGGGCGAATCAATTAGTTCGCGTCAAATAAAAACGTGTTAATCGTATATCAGTTGCGGAATGTACGAAGAATTCTTAGAAAATTTCACTAAGAAACTATATGTCTAAAATCAGTTTATAGTTCGCGCTGAGAAGCATGAAGATTTCAGGTTGAGATATTTTTTTTAGCAATGAGCAATTATTCAGTTTCTTCAGACCTATGGGCCCCGGCTCTAATTTTTACCTACCATTCCAGTGTTTGGAGACCAAGACGAAAAGAATAGTATATTTTTGCTTTTTAATTGGGATCCCTCCCAATATTCTGAAAAATGATTTTTAAAAATTTAATTTCTGTATGCCAACTCTCACAGGCCATAACTTTTTAACCAATACATAGATTTGCTTCTGTAATACCTCATTTAGTTTTGTCAGTTTTACGCAGAAGGTCTCAAAAAATATACATCTGAAGCTTTCGGTTTGTGCTCATTTAAAAACAAAAAAAAAATCTTTATTTGAAATCTTCATGTTTTCCAACGCGAGCTAGGAATCGATTTTAGACACAAAGTTTTTTGGTGAAATTTTCTTAAAATTCATCGTAGATTCCGGTTTTGGTTACGAATTTTGCGAATAAAAAAATTGGCCCACCTTACTGTTCATATCTCTAGGCGAAAAGCAATATACTGTGGAATTTTGACAGTTTTAACCGTTTGTTTTAAAAAGGGTGTGGAACAGCCCATTTCCACCCTTACTGTAATTCATACTGCAACAACAACATATGTTACAAATCTCATATTCATACCTCTGATAGTTCATGAGATATAGCCTGTTTAATTTTCAAGTTGAATGGGCGGTGCCACGCCCCTTTATCCAATCACAACCAAATATAGCCTGGGACTATCAACAGTACCACTTTGTAAAATTTTCGTATCAATCGATCTATTAGAAAATCCGTTAGAGCGATTTTTGAAAAGAAGTGGGTGTGGCACCGCCCACTTCCTCCCAGGATGTAATTAATACTGCTTCAACAACATATATACCAAATCTCATCTTCATACCTCTGATAGTTCATAAGATATAGCCCTATCGATTTTCAAGTTGTATGGGCGGTGCCACACCCTTTATCCAATCACAACCAAATATAGCCACTGACTATCAACAGGTCAACAGTACCACTTGGTAAAATTTTCGTATCAATCGATCTATTAGAAAAGCCGTTAGAGCGATTTTTGAAAAGAGGGCGTGGCACCGCCCACTTCCATCCTGGCTGTAATTAATACTGCTCCAACAACATATATATATAAATCTCATCTTCATACCTCTGATAGTTCATAAGATATAGCCCTATCGATTTTCAAGTTGTATGGGCGGTGCCACACCCTTTATCCAATCACAACTAAATATAGTCTGAGACTATCTACAGGTCAACAGTACCTCATGGTAAAATTTTTGTATCAATCGATCTATTAGAAAAGCCGTTAGAGCGATTTTTGAAAAGCGGGCGTGGCACCGCCCACTTCCATCTTTGCTGTAATTAATACTGCTCCAACAACATATATACCAAACTCATCTTCATACCTCTGATAGTTCATGAAATATAGCCTTTTTAATTTTCAAGTTGTATGGGCGGTGCCACGCCCCTTTATCCAATTACAACCAAATGTAGTCAGGAACTATCTACAGGTCAACAGTACCTCATGGTAAAATTTTTGTATCAATCGATCTATTAGAAAAGCCGTTAGAGCGATTTTTGAAAAGGGGGCGTGGCACAGCCCACTTCCATCCTGGATGTAATTAATACTGCTCAAACAACATATATACCAAATCTCATCTTCATACCTCTGATAGTTCATGAAATATAGCCTTTTTAATTTTCAAGTTGTATGGGCGGTGCCACGCCCCTTTGTCCAATTACAACCAAATGTAGTCAGGAACTATCTACAGGTTAACAGTACCTAATGGTAAAATATTTGTATCGATCGGTCTATTAGAAAACCCGTCTGAGCGATATTTGAAAAAAGGGGCGTGGCGCCGCCCACTTTTTGAAAAAAAAACCTTTTAAACCATCCGTAAGCTATAGCGAACAAAACAAAAAAAAAGTTTGAAAATCGGTTCAGCCGTTTTTGAGTTTTAGCGAGACAACTGCACAGCAATTCATTTTTATATATAAGATGATAAAATGGTATACAATGCATACTATGGAATTACACAGTACAAAATTTTTCAGCTCATTGATTTGGGACTCAATTCTGAGAACTGCACGTGAAAGTAGAAGAAGAAGTTTTGCATCCTTCGTTTAGTCAAGTTACATGCCATAATAACTTAATATCGATTTGAGGTTAGTAAGTATCGTATATGGGAATTTATCACGTTTTAGACTCCTTTGTTATAATGTTATATAATGGCGTATGATTATCATATGTTATATTCCATGTAAATCATACATATATAAATGTATAAACAGATTGGTATTTTTTTGAAACTTTTATTGGTTTCGTTATGTTTTAACGTATTTTGTTTTCAGTTTACAATGAATTCACATTAAAAAGGTCAGTAAACTTTTTGACTATATTAATTTAAATACCAGGAAATCCATTTTAAAATCTTTCTCGCAACTACAGATGGTTTTTAGTTAAACTAACCACTCAGTTTTGCAGTATAATGTGATATATATATATTCATTTTAAGAAAAACAAATTACAAATCCAAATGTCATTCAACTTTCTAAGAAATATAATGCTTGTACAAGGTACTGCTTAAAAATTGAATATCATAAAAATAACTGTACAAAAATTTGCGTAATAATGTATTTTCGTTTTACATGTCGCTGTAGTTATTATTTAAAACATTAACTACAAGAAAACATTAAATTTATTCACATTCATATTCCTACATCAGTACTGTGATTGACGTATGATTGACATTAAAGCATTAGCAGAGTTAAATTTTAAATAATCATAAGCCACTTTTTTGGTTCACTGCACCCTTCATATCATTTTACTTTGATTTTAGCCAAAGAAAAAAAATCAATCTGTCACTGCATGAATGTTTGTGAATTATAATTTATTCTTATCATGCTCATGGAGTGCAGAAGTTATGATTAATGGTTTTATTATATAGCCTCGATACAATGCCACAAAAACCGCAAAACTGAGTTTTCTATTGAGGCGCATGATTTATGTCAAATGATAAATGTATTTTTGTGAAAAATTTGTAGCTGTTTAACAAAAATTAAGTATAGTCGATATAAAGACTATAATAGGTGCCCCTACACCATAGTGTTAGCAAGACAAAAAACTTAAAAAATATAAATAAATCTACATCGAAATTGTCATTATGTCTAAAAATTTTAGAGATTTCTTACTGCCTCAAATTAACAATTATAGAATTCACGTAAAATTGATTTTATTACGTCAAGCGTACATAGCAAGTATTCAGTTTTACCCTAAAATAAATATATATGTATATATATTCACAACATTGTAGTAAAAGTATGACATATGATTGATGCCTCGTCAGAAGTAGACACACGTAACTTACGTTTGCTTCATTGCAATTCAATACCAAAATAAATGACACAGCATTATCTTAATAAATCACACATTTTAAACTGCTTCCGTTATATAAATTTATATACTAAGAACATTTAGCCGCAAGGCTTATGATTAATGAGTGTGTGATATAAATTAATGATTTGCCATAACTATGAAAATAATAGAAAAAAACAAACATGTACATACTTTTTTGGTAGAATTGATATGATTTGATGAGTATTTTAAATTACTATGTGTAATACGTATGAGGGATGTATATATCTGAACTATTAAGTATACGCAGTAAACAATAACACTGGTTAATAGTGTGAAGTGAATTTTTTGCCGTATTTAATTGAACATAGAAACAATAAAGAAATCACAGGAAATAAATAAAGTTTTCCATTTTGATGCCCGCTGTAATCCAATGTTGGCAATTTACAATAATGAGGAATATGTACCAACGGCAGGCAATAGATGGGGATTGAACTCAGGCTACCTACGGAGACGCAGATGTTGTTTAGCCAATGGTGCAATTAATCAACCTCGACCCAGAGCAGTGGAAACATATTTCTATGACTGGCAGGTGATGTTCATCGCATTTGATAGGTTGAAATGATGATCAAACATATAAACGAGTCGGACCACGTTTTACATACGATGTGGAAATGACGTCAAAGTAACGCCAGCTACTGCATCAATTGGCTAAGCAATTGAGAGTAACATTTTATAGAAATTACTTTCAGGCTAGTGTTCCAACCGCCTTCGCCTAATTAAACCCACGGCAGGACTTCAAGTATGTCTTAAGTTTGTCGCCATTCAGTTGGCGGCGTAGGTTCAGTTGAGATTACTCCTGACTAATGTCTGATCTGCCTCTAAACATAAATCCTCACTGTTTTTCTTAAGTATCTTCGCTCTAACTGAAGACGAATACATAACGACCGGGGACAGCGTCTTGGAACGCGAATAAGCAGAACCATCCCTGTTCTAATATTTCCACTGCTTCCTGACCATCTCGAGAATTTAACGAAAGAAAACTATTACATGACAAAGAAAACTCATTGTGGATGCCCAAAATGGAGTTTCAGAGCTGAAAAAGCTTTCCGACCCAATAAACAGGTATAAAGGGAACTGAAAAACTGCAGAGAATGAAAAAGAAATCAGTCGAGTATATACTGATAACTCTTTCTTCTCCTAATTTTGACAGCAGCATTTGTATTCGGTCTTTAGCTCTCAGTAAATAGTTCGTCATGCCAAGTTTAGATAACATCTCTTTTAGCTAGTTCATTCAGGGAATTTTTAGTTGCCCCCTCCTGCACCTTCTATCGAGTTAATTTTCATTCATCCGTACAACGTGTCCACCTCCAGCGCATTCGATCTATTTGAATGTAGGCAATCTCGTCGATGTCGTTATACACCTCATGATTCGTTATGAGGTCATAGTTAACGATGATGGGTCCAAATATTTTCCCGAAGACTCCCAGAATAGATTGAACCGCTTGTGTCATTACCCAGGATTCTGCGCTGTAGAGCAAGACAGATAGGGTCAGTGTCTGACAGATCTTCGTTCATCGAGAGTGGGCTTTATCATTTAAACGCTTGCTTAGAGCATAGTAGCAGCGTTCAATACTCGTCTCGTGATTTCCAGGCTGACATTATTATTTTTGTTTATGGCGGAGCCAAGGTAGACAAAATCATCTAATCTACCACTTCAAAGCAGCATGCGAATTTTGTTAAAGATTGTACCATTCCTGTTTACTGCAGCCTTCCACATGACCATCTTCATTACTATACTAAAGAGATCGCAAGACAGACTATCGCCTTGTCTAACGCCTCGCTAGGTTCAGATTTTTGCCTATTTTCACTGAAGTCTTCGTGTCAGTCAGTGTCATCTTGCAAAGTCGTATAATCTTCGCCAGAATAGCAAACTCAGCCATAGCATCAAATAGCTTGTGTCGTATCGGACTGTCGAATGCAGCTTTGTAGTCGATAAATGGTAGGTGTCGATCTGCATTTCTTGTGTCTTCTCCAGGATTTGTCGTATTGTGAATATTTGGTCGGTCGTGGATTTACCAGGTCTAAAACCACATTGATAAGGTCAAATCAGGTTCGCCAGAATGGGCTTTGGTCTTTCAGCTAACTTCCTAGACAAGACCTTGTAATCAATGGGTAAAAGGCTGATCCCGCAATAGTTTGTACACACACTTGGATTGCCTTTCTTAAGAACAGGACGTATAACACTCAGATTCCAAACATCGGGCATGCATTTCTTGTGTCAAATCGTGTTTATGAGCTGGTGCATGCATGTTGCCAGCGATGCCATCATCTTCGCCGGCTTTAAAAAGATCTGCCGGCAGTTTATCGGCTCCTGCAGCTTTTACATTTTTAAGCCGTGCAATTCCCGTGCTGATCTCGTTTTGGCTTGGTGGTGTCGATAATTGGTATGTTTTCGTCACTTATGCTGCCTTCGGGAACGAGTAGAGGTCGAAAGTGTTTTCTCCATATTCGCAGCACACTCTGAATGTCCGTGACCAAATTTTCGTCTCTGTTCTTACAGGTGGTGATCCCAATTCCATAACCTTTGCTTTTTACCTTTTTGTAGAATATTCGGGCTTCACCTCTACCCCTGTAGTTTTCGATATTCTGACTCTATCTTGTATTCTGTGAAGTGAAGTGAAGTGAAGTGAAGTGAAGTGAAGTGAAGTGAAGTGAAGTGAAGTGAAGTGAAGTGAAGTGAAGTGAAGTGAAGTGAAGTGAAGTGAAGTGAAGTGAAGTGAAGTGAAGTGAAGTGAAGTGAAGTGAAGTGAAGTGAAGTGAAGTGAAGTGAAGTGAAGTGAAGTGAAGTGAAGTGAAGTGAAGTGAAGTGAAGTGAAGTGAAGTGAAGTGAAGTGAAGTGAAGTGAAGTGAAGTGAAGTGAAGTGAAGTGAAGTGAAGTGAAGTGAAGTGAAGTGAAGTGAAGTGAAGTGAAGTGAAGTGAAGTGAAGTGAAGTGAAGTGAAGTGAAGTGAAGTGAAGTGAAGTGAAGTGAAGTGAAGTGAAGTGAAGTGAAGTGAAGTGAAGTGAAGTGAAGTGAAGTGAAGTGAAGTGAAGTGAAGTGAAGTGAAGTGAAGTGAAGTGAAGTGAAGTGAAGTGAAGTGAAGTGAAGTGAAGTGAAGTGAAGTGAAGTGAAGTGAAGTGAAGTGAAGTGAAGTGAAGTGAAGTGAAGTGAAGTGAAGTGAAGTGAAGTGAAGTGAAGTGAAGTGAAGTGAAGTGAAGTGAAGTGAAGTGAAGTGAAGTGAAGTGAAGTGAAGTGAAGTGAAGTGAAGTGAAGTGAAGTGAACTCGCGACATTTCTCATCATACCAGGGCTTGTCTGAGCGTAGTTTTCCATATCCCAGTACAGACGGAGCGGCAGTGGCCACAGAATTCGAAATATGTTGCCACAGTGTGAAGAGAATATCAGAATTAGATTAAGTTTCTGATGCTAAGAAGACGAAGATAAGAAGAAGATGTAGTTTGAAGTAATTAAGAGAGTTGGTTGAAGTAGGCATTGGCTATATCGGTGATATGCAGCTTTGCGATGTCTTGCTTCGTTTCTTTCGCGTTCGTTCCGTTGCTGCAACTAGGTGGTGATTCAAGTCAATATTTGTACCACGGATCACTCGCACATTCGAAACGCTTGAGATATGCCTTCTATCGATTACCAAGTCATCAAACTGGTTTATTGGCTTTTGATCAAGGGGTACTCAGGTTGCCTTGTGAATATCTTTATGTAGAAATCTTACTCTACTCACTACCATGTTTCTTGCAGACGAGAAGCTAATCAGTCTGAATTAGTTATCGGAGGTGTTGTTGCGCAGACTGAATTTCCTGATTGCTGAACCAATATCATCTTCCCTTCCTATTTTAGCATTAATATCTTCCAGAACATTTTTAATGTCATGGACAGGATAATGGCTTAATATAACACCGCACCAGATTCTAGTTTGTTCGCACCAGAAATCAGTTTGGGGCTGCCAAAGTCAATAAGACAGCCTTTGTGTTGAGCTTCAGTAACTTTTGTTACCAACTTCCTAAAATGCATCTGAGTAGCATGACATTCAGGTTGCACAACATTGCGCTTTCTCACATTTGCTGCCAATGAACGGATTAGTAGATAGATAGATCACATGATCCATCGTACATTATGAGCAACATGGTGACCTCCAAAGAAAGATTCTGGTTATTCCCAAGTAAATAACGATCAGAAAACTCAAATTTTAAAATCCCCCTAATTTACCTATTACTTATAAATTAACAGATCTTAGCATATGTATCAATAAACCAAAAATTTCAACTATTACTGTATAAAAGTTGTATTTTAACCATTTTAGAGATAATTTATAAAAATTGAATCATTTTGTTACATACATTCTTTAACATTATTCAATATGTTGTCTTCGTCAATTCCTTGTAATTCTTGTTTCACAAAATTTAATATTCTCGCTGCCACTAGTCTCGGATTCCCAACGAAGATGAATTGGCAACAACATATTGTCAAAGTGATGGCAAATAGCAACACACCAGGATATAGCAAATCCCCCGCCACACTTACAACCAAAGATAATATGTCGAGTTCTACTGTCACAAATAAATAACTGATATACGAATGTTACAATCGTTCAATATTCCGTACATCTGCTTACGAATAACAAATTGCTATGTATACATGTTGGGGATCACATACATGATGAACAACAGTATATATTCGGTTATTAGGCATTCATCGATGCCAAACAAATTTCATGTACACTAAAAGTTGAAGCAGAAGACTTCAATTGGCTGGTAGAAGCTTTAACTGAAAATAATTTACTATAAAAAAATACCTCTTGAAAAATCATACAACCACAGAAAATTAAGGATTGATATGGGTATGAGCTAATTTACATCTAAATATATAAAATGTGATGGTACATATGTTATGTTTGTCAGAGCACCTGATCCTAATAATAAGATCTACATAAACCATAATCATATCATAGGTTCGGTTGCTGCTTTATTAAGTTTATATGTAGTTTGGACCCGATAGGTGGCGCTGGGGTGTTTTGTTTTATCGAAATTTTAAGGCGATATTTGAAGCGAATACGAAATTTTAAGCGATAAGAGCTACATCAGCCATTTTCACATCATAGTTTCGGTTGGTGCCCAATTAAGTTTATATTTAGTTTCGACCCGATAAGTAGCCGTAGGTTGGATTTATTTCGAAATTTGAATGTAAGGAATTCAGAACTGTATGTATGTTTGATCATGAGAATTAATTAGATGTATAAATAGTATGTGGGCCGGACTAGACACATATCAAATTTTTTTTCCAAAATGCTAAGAATTGGATTTTTTTTCATATTTAGAACCAGTGGGCCCGGCATTGCTTCGCTTCACTTATAATATATTTGACAGAATTTCCTTACTTATAAATGCTAAATTATATACTTGTAGGTCTACAAAATCGATAAATCGGCGAAATCTAAAAACCAGGCACATCGGCTCAGAGTGTGCGGTACCCTGGTCAGCGTCTGATCCAGAATGGTAGGCCGTAATATAATCCTAGCAGGAGGAGAAAACTCCGACGTGGTGTGATGAGCTTGCAACCTGCCTGTAATGTTAGAACGCTGTATAGACCAGGTGCCTCCATTCAACTGGCGGAAGTCCTCGAAGAGTACAAGGCTGACATAACCGCTTTACAAGAAATCCGGTGGACGGGACACGGGTGCTCGAGCATGAAGACGTGCGACATATACTATAGTGGCCATGAGGACAAGGGGATTTGAGGACAGCTTGGATGGGGATTTGATCAAGGTTCAACCCGGCGAGTGAACGTATAACCACCGTAAGAGTGAAAGCAAAGTTTTTCACATAACACTTATATGTGCCCATGCTCCGACAGAAGAAAAAAGCGATGAGGACAAAGACGAGTTCTACGAGAGCCAGAAAATGTATAATACCGTAGCCCCAGCCATGACATCAAAATTGTATTAGGCAATTTTAATGCCAAAATAGGCTGGGAGACCACATTTGAGCATACCATCGGAAAATTCAACCCGAAACTTCGAACAATGGCATCAGACTGATTGATTTCTCTGGTAGTTAGTAGCACTAGATTTGACCATAGAACTATTCATAAGGCAACATGGTAATCGCCAGATCAATAGACGAGGAATCAGATAGATCACGTGGTAATCGATGGATGGTGCGCATCGAGTATTCTAGACGTACGAGTGATCAGGGGTGCGAAAATTGACTCCGACCACTACCTTACCGCAGTTAAGATACGCAAAAGGCTAAGCATGGCTTAAAACGTAAATGACCAGGCACAACGAAAGCTGGACATCGGTAAACTGCGGACCACAGACGTAGCGGATGCCTACTCCAAACACCTAACTCAAATGATACGGAACGTTCCCAACCCTTATAATATTACCTCGCAGTGGCAATATATAGCCGACTCCATAGAACGAACTGCGAGAATAGTACTTGGGTACTCAAAGCCGTCTCAAGAAGATGCCTGTCGCAATGCCATTAGAGAGAGGGATGTTGCACTAAGGGCGAAACTGCAGCCAATGGCAACGCGAGCTGTTCGTGATCAGCTCAGGAAGAAGAGACGAGAAGCAACTCGTCTTTTTTGACGGAAACAGAAGAAACGGAAGAAGAGACAGGATGAGTGCACAGAGTTGATACGAAGCAGAGGGGATGCTCGAAAATTCTACTAGAGAGTTAAGACGAGAATGCATGAAACAGGGTGGCCCTCCAGCAAGGACAGCGATGGCCAGCTAGTGGAGGACCCGAATAACGTTCTAAAGATATAGAGAGAACATTTCAGCAATCTACTGTATGCGGACACCACTCCAGAAGACCCCGCTCCAATCTCAGTTTGTTATGTCATATAAACAAGAAAGAAGATCGTAGTGAGTGTAACAACTACTGGAATAAGCCTATTACCAATTGCGTACAAGGACCTTTCGACCATATTGTGTGAACGTGTAAAGCCAATTGTAGAAAAACTAATTGGACCTTATCAGTGCGGCTTTAGACCTGGTAAATGCGACGTCGACGGATCAAATATTCACTTTACGACAAATCCTGGAAAAAAAACTCATGAAAAGCAGATAGACATCTACCACCTCTTTGTCGACTACAAAGCTGCCTTCGACTCTCCGATAATTAATAGGCTACATAAGGCCATGTCTTAGTTTGGTAATCCTGCAAAGCTAATTCAACTTTGCAGATGTACCTTGGAAAACACTAAATCCTCGGTTAAGATTGGTATGGATCACTCAGAACCATTCAACACAGCAAGAGGCCTTCGGCAGGGCGACAGCTTGTCCTGTACACTATTTAATATTGTTACGGAGAAGGTGATGAGAAAGGCTGGCGTCAACATGTCTGGCACCATATTCCACAAGAACCACATGCCGCTAGCCTATGCCGATGATATAGACATCATGTTAATGCAGTTTCCTCATCACTGGAAAAGGAGTCAGCAAAAATTGGTTTAGCAGTCGATGAGGACAAGATATAAATAATGATTTCGACGAACAAAGAGCCATCAATGGGGACCCACCGTGAACGTTGACAATTATTGTTTTGATGTAGTAGATGAGTTCACCTACCTTGGTTCTTCCGTCAATAAGAAAAATACTGTCAGCCAAGAAATCTAGCGGAGAATAGTGCTCGCCAATTGATGTTTTTACGGATTTCGGCAGCACTTTAGTAACACCATCTTATCTCGAGATACTAAGAAACAGCTATATCAGGTGCTAATTTTATCCGTTCTGTTGTATGCTGCCGAATCGTGGGTGCTTACGACAACGGACATACAAAATCTGGCAGTATTCGAGAGAAAAGTACTCCGAAAGATATATGGACCTATCTGTGTCTACGGTGAGTTTCGCCATCGGATGAACCATGCGCTGCATGAGCTTTACCACGACATCGACATAGCTAAAAGTGTCAGAATCCAACGACTACGATGAATGGGACATGTTGCCATAATGGATGTAAATGCTCCAGCGACAAAAGTGTTTGAAGGCGAACCTGAAGGACAGCGCGGAGCAAGGAGTCCCAAAGTTCGTTGGAAGGACCAATTGGTTGGCGATGTGCCACCATCTAGTAGGACTAACTGGAGAACGCACACAGAAGACCGAAACTTGTGGAATTCTTTAATACTTCAGGCCTCTAATTTTGAACCACGTACCCGTTACAAACTTATTCAAACAACCAATTTTGAAAATATTGAAAATAGAAGGAATAAAGTACCCCACTTATTTCATAAGCCAAATTTTAAGATTCTACAAAAAGAATTATTAAAATCGTTTCACTAATTATTGAGTTGAGCCGTTACAAACTTATTCACACAATCAATTTTATATATATGTAGAAATATATAATAGCTCCCAGAGCGAATGAGTAATAAATTATACAAAAACCACAACTCATAGAATAAGGGACGTATGAGTGTTCGGGAATTGATATTATTAACAATTTAAAAATCAAAATATTCTAAACATTTAAAATATTGCAAATATTTTTAATAATATGAATACTTGTAACATTAACAACAATTTAAATACTCGAAAATATTAAAAATATTCATAATATTCAAGATATTCAACATTTCTTAATATTTCTAAATCTTAATATTTAATTTAATGTATTGCTATTTATAAATCTCAAGAAATATCTCCGAAGACATCTGAATACAAATTGTGCTTTTCCATTAAGGAAACTGCACACTGCGGATTTTTGTCATCCCCTTGTCCCCGGCTTTATTCAAAATATCTATTATAAAATATTATGATCCTTTGGAAGACTGAAATGTGAAACGCTTTGTGAATACTGAACACTTTGCGTGCGTTTGCGTATAAATGGAACATTATAATAATAGTTAAAACCATACACACACATGCACACACACACATTCACATTCTACTAGTAACATATCAAAAGCAAACTATGCTTCATTAGCATGAATTTTATAGTCGGATTTAAATGATGGAAAGATACTCTTAAGAGTTTGGATCCCTTCGACATACGTTAACATGGAGGGGGGGTATTGAAGAAAACACTAGTGGTGCACTATGTGTGAGTATTAGGGCGGCAGCGTAATATATGGACGATATTTTTGTTGCGAATATAAAAAATGTTCGACCGGAATATTGTGTCACTTGATGTAAAAAATATATGACGAAAATTTGAGTAAAATCGGGCAACTATTTCCTGTGCCCCTAAGAGGTCAAAGGTCAGGTTTTTTTCTTGTAATTATGTTACAGTCAAATATTGACGTGTGTGGGCGTCGCTTCGGCCCTGTTTGCTATTCTTCGTTTCTTTTAAGTGGGGCATGGCACAGCCCACTTCCACCCTGGCTGTGTTTTATAATGTACTAATATAACATACCAAATACCATTTTTTACCTCCTATAGTTCAAGAGATACAGACGTTTAAAGATCCAAGTTTTATACAACGCCCACTTATCCGATCCCGAACATTTTTTGTTGGATCACAAACTTTGCTGCAAAATTTTCAAGGCGATTGAAGAAAAATTTCCGTAATTTTGGGTCTATACAGTACTAAACAATGCAAAAAATCAAAGACAAACTTATTTTCAAATATATATATATTTGACCTTTGACCTCTTTGGGGCACGGCTTAAAGTTGTTAGATTTTGCTCAAATTTTGACGACAGCTATTTTATATAACAACTGACACAATACTCCGCTCGAACATTACCGAAATTTCAAAGTTGACCTTTAGTTGCCACCCTAATGTGTATAGATTCATATCAGTATCAGTAGTTGCTACGGTTTGTTTGTGAGTGTTAACCTATTATGCATTGAGGCCACAAGTTGGCTTACGGCACAACGACAACTTTATGAGTGGGCGGTCACCCAGTCGTTGTTCGTCGAACACATTAATGACTATGATGTCCTGCGTGCACACATACATACATATATACCGGCATATACACTTTATATTAAACTGGCACTAACACACTGGCAATTATTTCTCATCTCATTTGTGCTAACTTTTGTACTTTTTTTATACACTAAAACTAGTGTTTGGCTCTTAAAAAGTCTGTTACTGAAAATAATTTAATGGACTTTCACCGAATACGAGATGGCTGAATGGGCTTATGGGTAGCAGCAGCATTAGCAACAACTCATCATGTGGTTGAGCAATCATAAGAGCTTAGTTGCATGTGCAAATACGAATATATGTATAAGTATGTGTAAATATACTGGATATCTATGTGAACATTTGAATGTATTTCTTATTGCTATGAGTTTGTGTAAAATTTCTCTTTCTGTATGTGATGTACTCTACAAATGTGTATTTGCCTGTGTAATTTTAATGTACGTATTTTAATTAAACTAGAGGGCAAAAGATGTTAATTAAGTAAATGACCTATAAAAGGTGTGATAACACCATTTGACAGCTGCTTAAATATTTACTGCTGATTTAAAGAGATTTTTAAAAATAGTTAAATAATGTGTATATTGGAGGAAAGGTTTTGCAATATCACTATTTTGATAGAAAATGTAAATTATATGTTTCAGTGTGGGATAGGTAATGAGTTACCTAAATGGCATGCTACCAATGAGGCGTCTCAGGATGGATGGACGTAATATAAGTTGCTGAAGCTCAACATAACTACTCTCTTGGTGGCAAAGGCAATGTCCAGAAAAACTAATATCGTGTGCGGTCATCGGATGAGATGATGGTGACAAAAGTCTCCCGAAGGTTTACATTTGAGGTCAAGAGGTCATAATAAAAGATTTCTAAGTTCACAATGCAATGATTTCGACTACGTATATTTCATATCTTACTGTTAAGAAGAAATTTTTAAGAACCAACAAGTACTTTGTCGTATACAAAAAATACTTTCATCGTACCAAAAAGTGCCGTTATTGTATTAAAAAGTACTGTAGTGCCAAAATGAATTATTGCTTCACCAAAAAATTATTACGGAGCCAGAAGTGGGTTGGATTTGGGTGACTCCTCAAATCCGAAACAATTCTGGATACTGCTTGGCATTAAAATTTCCTCCGATACTATTCCTCCGAAACCGAAAACCGTCTAAACAGTTTTTTTCTCCGCAGCCGTATGCCGGTTTCTTCAAAAATGCCAATTTCGAATACCCGGTTTAACCGGTTTTTTGATGCCGGTTAACCGGTTTTTCAAAAAGCAGCATTTCACAGAACATTGCTAAGTGAATTATAGGTAAATCGACAAAGAATATTGATTATGCTTATCCGATATTTTTCATGCAAATCTCAAAAGATGCTTTTATTAAAATTTCCTTATGCAATACGAAAATTTGCTTAGAAAATACAGTTTGGAGACTGTTTCCTCTCATCTTTAAATGGATGGGATGACTTCCGAATTCATATAAAAAACTGGCAATTGTCGCTATCTCCTAAACTAAGCATTCAATCGTTAAATGCAGTTATCTCATAAACTAAGTGTCCGATCGCAGAAAGGAGCTTAAGTTATGATTACCATACAATAGTTGGGAAATCACCCAGATACAGTTGGGATCTAATTTTTAAATAGATTGGGATCTCACATCGAAATGAGTGCGAAGCCGTCGATATTCATATGAAAAACTTTAATTTGTGTTCATATTGATACCCTAATTCTAAACCATGCTAATTGTAAAATGCAAGGAAACGTATTCAAAATTTATGAGTAATATAAATTCCACTTATACAGCCATGTTCTGGAAAACAATTCGATTTAAAAACACAGCAAATTCGGTAGAAATGTATTAAAAAGTATTACTTTTTAAACGATTTTGCTCTGTTTTTAAACCGAATTGATTTCCAGGATATGAATGATATACTAAGTTAAAATTTCCTAATAACTTCTGTTTGGATGAAGAGGATATAAATTGAATGTATTAATGTATCGATATACATACTTTTCAAATATAATTGCATATTTGGTTCTATTTTACAATATCCAAAAAACCGAACGAAACCAATTAATCCGGTTTTTTTGTAAATTATGTATTCGAAACCCGATTTGTTGGAAAAAGGCATTTTTCAAATAAACCGGAAACCGGTTTTCTGAAAAATTCAAGTATTTGAACACTATAGTCATATGTCCTCATGAATTCGAATATCAATAAAATTTTTCCTTAGTACTTTTTTGGTACAACAAAATAACACTTTAGTACAATAAAAATACTGTTTAATATAGTAAAAGTAGTTTTTGTACAATAAACCACATTTTCGATACAATAAAATAACTTTTTTAATATATTAAATCGGTAAATTAAAGTAGTTCTTGATTATATAATAGTAAAGGTTTTTAGATAAATTGTATAGCAGTAGGTTTTTAGATAACATTCAGAATATCCTTTATGATACAAAAAAATACTTTTTAGCACTGACTTAAGTACATTAGTGGCGAACGTGGTTCATAAATAAGAAGCCTGAATTATAAAAGAATTCCACACGGTTCGGTCTTCTGCGTGCGTTATCCAGTTGGTCCTACCAGATGGTGGCACAACGCCAACCACTTGCTCCTTCCAACGAAGTTTGGGTCTCCCTGCTCTGCGTCGTGCTTCAGGCTCGCTTTCAAACACCTTTCTCGCTGAAGCATAAACATCCATCCTGGCAACATGTCCCGGCCATCATAGTCGTAGGATTCTGACTCTTTTAGTTACGTCGATGACGTGGTAAAGCTCATTCAACTCATGGTTCATCCGTTGGCGAAACTCGCCGTCGACACAGATAGGGTCATATATTTTTCGGAGAACTTTTCTCTCGAATACTCCCAGGATTTGTATGTCCGTTGTCGTAAGCACCCACGATTCGACAGCATACAACAGAAAGGGTAAGATTAGCACCTGGTAAAGCTGTTTCTTAGTATTCCGAGATAAGGCTGCCGAAGTCCGTAAAAACATCTATTGGCTAGCACTATTCTCCGCTTAATTTCTTGGCTGACATTATTTTTCTTGTTGACGGAAGACCTGAAATATGTAAGCTCATCTACTACCTCAAAACAATAATTTTCAACATTGACGATGCGTCCCCATTGAGAGGACTCTTTGTTCGTCGATCTCATTATTTTTGTTTTGTCCTCGTTGACCGCTAAACCCATTTTTGCTGACTCCTTTTCCAGTAATGAGAAAACTGCATTAACATCCCCCAGACTTCGGCCAATGATGTCTATATCATCGGCATAGGCTAGTGGCATGTGGGTCTCGTGGAATATGGTGCCAGACATGTTGACACCATCCTTTCTCATCACCTAACTATAACTATATTAAATAGTGTACAGGACAAACTATCACCCTGCCTAAGACCTCTTTCCGTGTTGAATGGTTCGGAGTGATCCTTACCAATCTTAATAGAGGATTTGATGTTTTCCAAGGAACATATGCAAAGTCGAATTAGCTTTTGCAGGAATACCAAACTCAGACATGGCTTCAAATAACTTATTCCTTATCGGAGAGTCGAAGGCAGCTTTGTAGTCGACAAAGAGGTGGTACCTAGGTATCGATCTGCTTTTCATGAGTTTTTCCAGGGTATGTCGTTATCTGAATATTTGATCCGTCGTAGATTTACTAGGTCTAAAGCCGCACTGATATGGTCCAATTAGTTTTTCTACAATTGGCATCAGACGTTCACACAATATTCTCGAAAGGACTTTGCACGCAATTGGTAATAGGTTTATTCCTCGGAAGTTCTTACACTCACTGCGATCTCCTTTCTTTGCTCTCCTCTAGCCAGATGTTCTCCATGAGCTGATGTATGCTCCTAATCAGCTCCACCCCGCCTGCGTTAAACAATTCAGCAGGGAGACCAAAGGCACCTACCACTTTGTTGTTTTTAAGGCGGGTGATTTCCACTTGTATCTCGATCTCGCACGGAGGTGGGCAGTTAATACCATCGTCCTGGATTGGACCAGGGTTTTCTGGAGTGGTGTCCGTATCCAGTAAATTTCTGAAATGATCTCTCCATATCTTTAGAAAGATATTCATGTCCGTCACTACCTGGCTATCGCTGTCCTTGCAGGAGGGCAACCCTGTTCCACGCATTCTCCCTTAACTCTCTGGTGGAATTTCAGGGCTTCCCCTCTAGTTCGGAGCAACTCTGTGCACTCATCGTGTGTCTTCTTCAGCTCTAGATTCACGAACGGCTCGCGTTGCCATTGGCTGCAGTTTTGCCCTGTATGCAGCATCCGTCTCTCTCGTGGCATTGCGACATTCATCATCGTACCAGGCATCTTCTTGAGACGGCTTTGAGTACCCAAGTACGCTTCTCGCAGTCCGTTCTATGGAGTCGGCTATATATTGCCACTGCGACGTAATATTATCAGGGGTTGGAGCATTTCGCAGCAGTTGAGTTAGGTGGTTCGAGTAGGCGTCCGCTACCTCTGTGGTCCGCAGTTTACCGATGTCCAGCTTTCGTTGTGTCTGGTTACGTACGTTTTTCGCCAAGCTTAGCCTTGAGCGTATATTAACTGCTGTAAGGTAGTGATCGGAGTCAATGTTCGCACCCCAGATCACTCGTACGTCCAAAACACTCGCTGCGTTCCTTCTATCGACTACTACGTGATCTATATGATTCCTCGTCAATTGATCTGGAGATCGGTGTACAGACTGAATTTTCCGATGGTAGGCATCGGAAACCGGGTGGAACCTTGATATTATGTGTCGCAGTCTCTTGCCAACCACAAGTCCACATTCAAACTCGTGCCTGTCCGCATGGCTACTTAAGTAGATGTCGCAGGTCTACATGCGCGTGCACCCTTGTCCCGTCCACCGAATTTCTTGTAAAGCGGTTACGTCAGCCTTGTATACTTCGAGGACTTCCGCCAGTTAGATGGATGCACCAGGTCTATACAGTGTTCTAACATTACAGGTGCATATCCTCAAATCATGGTCCTTAATTCGTTTGCGTGGGTCGTCAACATTTTGAAGGGTCCATTTTATTATTTTCTTACATCTTTTCATTGCAATAGTTCAAAAGTCGGTGGCGGACTGCAAGCCCAGCGCATCACATTCTTCTTTTGAAATTCTTTGCCATATGTGACAAAAAAAACTGTTATTTTGATGGTACATGATCGACCTTCTAGTTATATAAGCAAGTCGTAAGATTTTTAAAACCACAATGACTGACATGTTATCTAAACCCATTATAATGTTTGTCTGTCGTCTTTAAAAAAGATGTAACATACTGCCATATGTTATGTTCTCTCAAATATATGTACGTATGTATGTATGTTGCATTCTCCTTGAAAATGCCATTACTGTTCGTCTTCTTCAGACAAACACATATACATTGAACTAATGCCTTTGCTTATCAAGTAGTTACTACTCTCACTTTCACACAGACTATTGCCATCTGCTGATTCTAATTGTTATTTAATTTTAGCAACCATCTTCCAACAACCATTCCATTACGCTCGTCCTGCACAATTCTATTATAATTGAAATGTTTCAATCTTTAAGGAATCCATGTAGCACAGAACAATTTAATTCTAACAAAATTATGTCTTAATTGAAACACACACAAGCACATATCTCTAAACACACACACACATACATACTTATGTATGCTCTAACACACTACTGCCTTAATTCAATCCAATACCCTCTTTTTGGTGGCACTCATCCTTAAGAAGTAAATTTGCACATGCTTAATGTGTTCATGTTGTTGAAATGTAGCAACTGCTGCTAATGTATCCCTGGATACACCAATAACACTAAGGACACCATCAACACATCAGCAGCCTAACAACGCCGCATAAATGCTGTAGAAATATTAAGCATCTCAGCAGCTTCAGCTAAACTGAGCCACCATCACCTGCCAACCGCTTAAATTGAGGGATCCCATTAAATGGTTAAAATAAATAAATAAAATGGAAAATAAATTTCATTAAATTATGCCATAACATTTTGGTCTTGGTCTACAGCAACCAACCTCGATGTCGTTCTTAATTAAGGACCGCAGTGCTGGAGAAGTTAGCTAGAGGAGAAGGCGCAGCACAGGTAGGCAATGTATAATAAGAGATGGTTTTGCAGCTAAAATAAGTGAAATGACTAGAAACACTTTCTTTCTTAGCAAACACCCAGATGTTAACATGGTTGACTGGTTGTGATGTCAAAGTTTTGTATCCAAAAATTATGCTCAATTTTCGAGGCGTTGGGGATGATTTCACGTGTGTGTGTGTGTTTGTTTTCTGTTTTGACTGGCTGTCGTTTCGTGTTGTTGGTGCCATTAATCAACAATATTTTCTACGTATTGCGAATTCCTTTTGGCAGAACGTTATGTGTTTGTGTGTGTATTTCTTTTTTCTTTTCTTGTTTTTCATTGTTTATTGTTGTGACGCAAACGTAAATTACTTGGGGCAAGTATGTTGACAGATATTTTTTGGAGCAATCACTTGTGTCTGTTTTAAGATGGCAGCTAAAGGTCAGAGATCTCACAAGAAAATATGGCAAAGTCTTGTAACTGCATCTCTACCCTCATAACGGTCTTACAAGATATAAGAATTATAAAAAACTTCCCTGCAAAGATTTGGGACTTAATTCTGAGAACTGCACGTGAAAGTAGCCCCAAATAGAAAAAGTTCTGCATCATTCGTTTTGTCAAGTTACATGCCATAATAATTTAATATCGATTTGGAGTTAGTAAGTATGGTATAGGAGAATTTGTCACGTTTTAGGCTCTTTTGTTTGACATAACTCGAGAACCACTAATCCGATTTAGCTGAAACAAATTTAAAAAAAATTACGAATTACAATTCCTTTAATCTGTTAATATAACGTTTTCCTACATAAGCAACAGTTTCACTTTTCCATTTATCAAATGATTTTGAACTGGGTTTATTTTGTAGAAGTTACAATAAACTGTTGTACTCCGTGGCGTATGGTTAACGTGGAATATTACTTTTAATAATCATACGCCACCATAAAGTATTTATGCTAGGTCAAACAAAAGAGCATAAAACGTGACAAATTCCCCTTTACGATACTTACTAACTTCAAATCGATATTAAATTATTATGGCATGCAACTTGAAAAAACGAATGATGCAAAACCTCTTCTTTTTGGGGCTACTTTCACGTGCAGTTCTCAGAATTGAGTCCCAAAATCATGTGCTGTAGTATGTAAGGGATCTAGAATAATTACTTTAGTTTGGTTATAAAAGATCTGGATAAACCAAAAGCATCTTGTAGAAAGAAACACAACGAAAAATATACAAACTGGTAACCCCTCAAAATCTAAATAATGAGTTTACAATGAGGTTAACACACCTCATACACTGTCGGAATTTTCTTAGAAACATCGCCTGATATGTATGAAATAATCCCTCAAGATTTGTTTACCATAGTACGTCAGGTATAGGAGCTCAAACGTAACACACAGACATAAATGTCACACCAATTGTATGTGCGATGTCATTAGCATATCAATGAAACTTTAACAGGTTATTTCTTGGATTTCTAGAGATGTTTCTTTCTATTGTACTAATGGGCCGGGCAATGCTCCGCTAATGCATATTATTTTAAAAAAAATGGGCGTAAAAGTGGGTGCGGTCAAAAAGTACCCTATAAATCATGCCATATAAATCATGCCCTATAAATCATGCCTGTGAAAATTTCAGGAAGATCGGTGCAGAGGTTTAGTCGCCCATAAGGTACAAACAAACAAACAATCAAACAAATAAATAAACAAACACACATTCCATTTTATATATATAGATATATATAGATATTAGTTTTTGTTTAAGGAGCGAGAATTCAATTTATTGCACATGTATGCTGTAAGTATAATAACGTTCGGTTTGGCTACATCGGCCTCCAAAACGACATTCTATTTTTGTAGAGCCTGTCGTGTTCCACCTTATCCTGTGAAATACTTTATCCTTAGTATCATTCCTTTGTGCCAAAAAAGGATAATAATATAGAACCTTTCAAGTCAGCTTTTGGATTTTGAAATGCTAGAGCAGCCAATGGGAATTTAGGAGCAAAATGTTCGTTTTATGTATGCGAGCGATTCTTCGATATAACAACTTATCGCATCGAAATAAACTACACCGATACACCGATACAGAAGTCCAAGAAACTATCGTTTATTTAACAGTAAATCTAACCGAAGTACAACTTTAAAGATATCCTGAAAATTCAGACCCTGTAAAAGCGTCTGTTTGTAAACAAGCTAGACTCTTCACTCGTAAGTGATCTATCGTCTCAATTGTGCCCAAACATCTTCCAAATATTTACATTATATTTACGGATAGTTCCACACTGGGAAAATTTTATTGCAATCAGTCCATTTATTTGACCCATAAAACGATTTTTAAAAAGGGGCGTGTCATTGAGTAATTTTTCATGTAGGACCATCATATGTACCAAATCTCGACTTTGTGTCTATAATGATTTATGAGATACAGCCATTTAAAATTTGGAGCTGTATGGGGATGTGCCACGCCTCCCGGCAGTTCAAATTTCCAAAAATTCTTTCTAGCTTTATCCGCTAGAGGTGGGGAGTGATCAGTCAGGAGAAGAAAAGTGGCGAGAAAATGGTTAATTCATTGTCCGTCGTGAAGAAACATATGACTGCAACCCGATCAGGGAGATTAAAATGTCAAAATTGGCCGGAAGAATGGCTTTAGACCAACAGTCGGAAAATTTAGTCTGCATATCAATACATCGCCAAACGGAATCAGACTGATTGATTTCTCAGCAGCAAAGAACATGGTAATTAGCAGCACACGATTTGACCACAAAAATAATTAACAAGGTTACATACATATCTCCCGATCATGTTACGAGTAATCAAATAGATTAAGTGGTAATCGACGGAAGATACGCATCGAATGACTTAGACGTAAGAGTACTTAATCAGGGGTGCGAACATCAACTCGGATCACCACCTCACTGCAGTGAAGGTGCATGCTAGGCTTAGCAGGTCCAAAACACTGCCTAACTAGGCATAGAGACGAGCTAGACATCGCTAAAATGCAGAGCACTGAGATAGCCAACGCCTATTCCAACCAACTCACTCAACTACTTCGAGATGATCCAACACAGTGGCAATATATTGCCCAATCGATGAAAAGGTCTGCGCGGACCTTACTTGGATGTGTAAATCCCTCACACGATAATACCTGGTACGATGACGAATGCCGCAATGCCACCCGGTCACAAGATGCTGCATACATAGCCAATCCGCAGCCATTAACAACGCCAGCTGTCTATGAAAAGTACAGGGAAAAGATGCGGGAGGCAACTCGACTCTTCAGACGGAAAAAATGAAAGCTGAAGGAGCGGAATAGTGTGTGCATTGAAGAATACAAGAATAGAAGTGAAGCCCGAAAATGTTATAAATGGTAAGGAACAAGGAACAGGTCGTCTCTACTGTAAAGATATCACCTCGTTACTGACAACGAGAGCTTACTGAGGTTATGGAAAGATTTCTTCCGTAACCTGTTGATGACCGAAAATTCGGTTACGGAAGACTCAGTATCAATCCGAGTCGATAACATCGCAAGCTGAGATAAAAACTGTCATATAAAGAAAGAAGAAAATAACAACAAAGCCGTTATGGCTGATGATCTTCCAGCAAAGTTGTTTAAGGTTGGTAGAGATTAGCTTTTTTTTGAGCATGCATCAAAAACTTACTTTACACTCAATGAATAGGGTATAATATATCTTCTTGCGTTATTGCACAGTGCAACACATAAATTGGTGCCGCCTTCGTACCCAGCTATTTTTGAAGTATATACCGAGACTAAAAAAATCCCCAAAGGATTTGGTCCCATTACATGAAAACATTTTTTTATGGATACTCCAATATTTTCACCCCAATACGATTTTTTGACAATTTTTAGGGAGTCCATATTTCATAAACTTGAAAATTGTAAAAATATGGGAAAAAAGGCTATTTTTTCATGATATTTTCACCAAAAAATTATGATTATAATAAGTAATATTTCACATAAATCATACGACACTGAGTACAACAAAATAAATTTTGTGTGGAAAACATTATGAAAAAATATAATTTTTTCCCATATTTTTGCAATTTTCATGCACTGTATGCACTTTTTTTGGGTCGGTCTATTTGACACTTTTTTTGCTATGGTTTAGATCTACAATTTTGCCGAAGACAAAAAGAAAAATTTTCGAACGGTTAATGAAATATGGACTCCGTAAAAATGATAAAAAAAATCGTGTTAGGTCGAAAATATTGGAGTATCCATAAAAAAACGTTTCGATATAATGGGGCCAAATCCTTTGGGGATTTTTTTAGTCTTGATATATACTTCAAAAATATCTGGGTACGAAGGCGGCACCAGACGATGACCTTTGGAATGTTGCACTGTGTTGTGAGTGAGCACTCTTTCTAATTTCAAAGAAAGAAAATGTATATGACTGGAGACAAGAAATTGAAATGTGGATCTCCCGCATGATAGTCGGGTGTTTAACAAACATGCAATGGCCGGCCCCTAACAGCTCATGTAACAGCTCACTAAAAATATTTTGCTTCAGTATAACATGTCCGAGGACTAGAATCTCAGTGTGCTGTGTCCTGTCTACAAAAAAGTGAGCCTAGTAAGAGTGAAATAAGTCAAATAATAAAAGAAATAAATACAGGGAAATAAGCCTCTTACCGATTACGTATAAGGTTATCTCTATCATATTTTGTGTTGAGTCTAAAGCCAAATGTGGAAATCCTGATTGTATCTATCAATGTGGCTTTAGACCAGGTTAATCCACGATGGATCAAATATTTACTATACTACAGATAGCCCAGCCTCATCAGGCATCGAGGCCATGTCTGAGTTAGATATTCCTGCGGAAATAATTCGTCTCTGCCGATGTACGAACATAAAATCCACTGTTCCGATTGGCAAGGACTAATCTGCGTCATTCGATACTACAAGAGGGCTTACTTTTCAACATATTGATGGAGAACGTGATGAGGAAAGTAGCGGTGAACATGCCTGGCACCATATTATATGCCGATGAATTCGACATTATCGTTCGGACGATGGGACGCAAACGGCGACAATAAATTATTATTATTTAATTAATGGTATCATCGAGCAAAGTGTCCTCCCGTTGGGTACGCAGCGTGAACATTGATAACATTTGCTTTGAGGTAGTGGATAAGTTCATATACCTCGGATCGGCTATGGACAAAACAACAGTGTCAGCCTGGAAGTCCGGTTGCGAGGAGCTGATAACGAGCATGCACCAGCTCCTGCGCACGGTTTGGCTTAAAGAGTGCATGCCCGACGAATGGAATGTAAGCGTATTATGTCCTGTGCTGAAAAAAGGTGACCCAAGTGTGTGCTCCAACTACCGCGGGATCAGCCTTTTACCCATCGCATATAAGGTCCTGTCGAGCGTGCTAAGAGAACGACTTAAGCCAGTGTTATCCAACCTGGTCGGGCCTAATCAGTGTGGCTTTAGATCTGGAAAATCAACAACTGACCAGATTTTCACACTTCGGCAAATCCTGGAAAAGACCCAAGAGAAACAGATCGATTCGTACCATCATTTTGTAGACTATAAATTTGCCTTCGACAGCCCGAAACGGCAGAAATTACTCGAAGCCATGGCTGAGTTTGGTATTCCAGCGAAGCTGATACATCTTTGAGGAATGACGCTGATTGACACGAAGTCTTCAGTGAAGATTGGCAAGCACCTTACGGAGCCATTCTGTACCAGACGAGGCCTATCGTGTAATCTCTTCAACATAGTGATGGAGATGATAATGAGGAAAGCTGTAGTAAATACGAGTGGCACCATATTTAACAGAAGCCACATGCTACTCGCGTACGCTGATGACGTCAACATCATCGGTCGAAAACTGCGGGATGTGACTGCAGTCTTCTCATGTATACAAAAGGAATCAGCGAAAATGGGTACGAGTACAAAACGAAGTTATAAGTTTCAACGAACAAAGAATCTACTGCGTGAACGTTGACAACTTTAATTTCGAGGTGGTAGATAATTTTGTCTACCTAGGCTCCGCCATCAACAAAGCAAATAATGTCATCCTAGAAATCCGGAGAAGAATCCTGCTTGTAAATAAATGCTACTACGGACTAAGCAAGCGATTCAATGACAGAGCCCTCTCTCGACGAACAAAACTCCAGCTATACCAGATACTGGTTCTACCTGTCTTAATGTATGGCTCAGAATCCTGGGTTATGACACAAGCAGATGAATCGGTTCTGGCGGTATTCGAGAGAAAAATACTCCATAAAATATATGGGCCCATCATCGTTAACGGAGAGTAACGGCGTCGTATGAATCATGAGCTGTACGAGTTGTACACTGGCATTGACGTGGTCAGACGCATTAAGGTGCAACGGTTGCCTTGGCTAGGCCATGTTGTACGCATGGACGAAATTGCTCCAGCTCGAAAAATCTTCGACAATGGACGGCGCAGAAGAGTGCGACCAAAACTCCGTTGGAAAGACCAGGTTACTGAGAACCTTACAGAACTTGGTGTGACTAAATGGAGAAGAAGCGCAGAAGATCGAGGCATTTATAATATTTATCTACGTGCGGTGTATAATCCACTGGGATTGCAAAGAAGTACCAGCTAAGTAAGTATGAGCTGCACTAGTTATACCACGACATTGATGTGGTCAAGCGAATCACAATACAACTAATGCGCTGGCATGTCATGACGATTGATGAGGAAACTACGACGCGGAATGCATTCGACAAAATCTTGAAGGACGGCGAGAGATAAAGAAAAAGATCCCGACTACGTTGGAAGAACCAGGTGGAGGAATAACTGACGCTGTATGGTAGGACTGACTGGAGACGGCACGTATAAGATTTAAGTGAATGAAAATCTATATCCCTCTCTCTCTTTCTTCGGCCTCTAACTTAGACAATAAGATATAAATATCCTGTCAAGGCAAATAATAAAAATAATATGGTTGGAATAACTTCTACAAAATAAAATCCCTGGTTGTTTACTTTCATGGGCCTTCTATGGGACCGGCCGTGGTATAGTGGTTAGAACACGCGACTACCATGCGGTAGCTCAAAAGTTCAACTACTGGCTCCAGTCATCATAAAAAAAATGCAACTTCGCAGTATTAGTGTCGAACCAATCGGCATGTCTAGTAAGAGCTTCGCATTCGTCGATAAACAAGTAGGTGCGGTTAGTTGTGAATCTAAAAATATAAAGCGTGTTAATTCACAACAATGCGAGAAGCTATCCCATACCTCATTCATGGGGTGTAAAGGGAAATTAAGTAAGTAAGTAGTTTACTTTCATGACATATGAATAGTTTTTTATATCATTGATTTATATTTGTTATCAAACTGTGATAAAAAAAACTTTTTGGTCCACATTATACCCACTTCCTTATGGGCAAGGGTATAAAAACAACAAGAAAATGTGTATCAATTTTTAACAAATAGAACAAATGTAATTTACCATACCGTCTAAAGCCAGGTAGTGCAACATATTTTCGTCTTACCTAAAAAGAAGAAATAATAAATTAGAAATGTTTAAAATGAAATGTAAGAAAAATATACTAATGTAATACTGAATCTCAAGTAATAATTATTAGATTTTTCTAAAAAGAGATAACCTTACAAAACACAGTACAACACATGATTATGGGGCTCAATTCTGAGAACTGCACGTGAGAGTAGCTTCCAAAAGAAGAAGTTCTGCATCATTTGTTTTGTCAAGTTACATGCCATAATAATTTAATACCAATTTGAAGTGAGTAAGTATCGTATAGAGGAATTTGTCACGTTTTAGGTTCTTTTGTTTGACATAACATAAATACTATATAGTGGCGTATGATTATCGGAAGTAATATTCCACGTAAATCATACACCACGTAGTACAACAGTTTTATTGTAATTCTACAAAATAAACCAAGTTCAAAATCATTTGATGAATGGAAACGTGAAACTGTTGCTTAAGTAGGGAAACGTTATAAGAACAGATTTAAGGATTTTTAATTGCTAATTTTTTTAAATTTGTTTCAGTTAAATCGGTCTGGTGATTCTCGAGTTATATCAAACAAAAGAGCCTAAAATGTGACAAATTCCCCTATACGATACTTACTAACTTCAAATTGATATTAAGTAATTATGGCATGTAACTTGACAAAATGAATAATGCAGAACTTCTTCATATTGGGGCTACTTTCATGTGCAGTTCTCAGAATTGAGTCCCAAATCAATGAGCTGAAAAATGTTGTAGTGTGTATATTGGGTATAATGCTCTGCACTGAAATATCATACCTATTGTTACCCTTATCGTACTGACGCTCCTCAAAATTCACAAAGAAAAATTTAATACACTAAAAAAATACACCCAACCATAAATCAAAGTTCTCTGATTTCGGTGCAATTGTCAACAAAAATAAAAAACAACATATGTATTTTTATATATGTATCATACATATATACACATAATATATAGCATGTTATGTGTTATAAAATTGTGTGATATATAATTTGCCAAAAAATGCTATCAAAATATCATTAATATTGTCACCTTTATTTAAAACGAAATCATTATTATTCATTGCCAAACAGAATATGAATAAACAGCGAACGGAAGTTGCTGACTTAACAAATATTGTGATGTTGTACATATAACATACTATGTTAGTGCATAAGTATATGTACGTTTCATTGAGGATATGTGTTTGTGTAAATGATATTATATATATACGAGTATGTGTTTATAGCTTGTTTTATATGAGCACACCCATAAACAACCACCACATACGCCTACATAAAATGTAAAACACATGTATGTAGTCTATGTATATTAAGTTATTAAAGATTTTATAGGTTTTATATTTTTAACACATGATGAAGACATTTTCAACTTTACTAACATTCGCTGAATGTTTACAGCATTAACACCGCAAGATTGTAAAAACATATTGGACCTAAGGGGCTTTTTCTAAAATAAGTTAGTCTGTTTGTGTGGTTGGCCATAAAGAATGACCAAAGGGGACTACTACATTTGCACTTTGGTATAAAATTTTATACGAGTACATTTTTTATACTTGGTTTAGTATAAATGTTGAAAAGTCTAAAAGCTGTATGATAACTACCTAGCAGAGCATAGAAAATTTTCACTTTTGGGCAATCATATGATAAAATGTTTCTCTCCATTAAGTGAACATAATAACAAGTTACTATACATACATTACGCAGTACAACACATGATTTTGGGACTCAATTCTGAGAACTACACGTGAAGGAAGCCCCAAAAAGAAGAAGTTCTGCATCATTCGTTTTGTCAAGTTACATGTCATAATAATTTAATGTCGATTTGAAGTTAGTAAGCATCGTATAGGGAAATTTGTCTCGTTTTAGGCTCTTTTATTATATGGCGTATAATTATCATAAGTAATATTCCACGTAAATCATACGCCACGGAGTACAACAGTTTTATTTTAACTGCTACCAAATAAACCGAGTTCAAAATCATTTGATGAATGGAAAAGTGAAACTGTCTCTTATTTAGGGAATTGTAAATCTTAATTTTTTTTAAATTTGTTACAGCTAAATCGGACTAGTGGTTCTCGAGTTATGTTATGTCAAATAAAAAAGCCTAAAACGTGACAAATTCCCCTATACGATACTTACTAACTTCAAATCGATATTAAATTATTATGGCATGTAACTTGACAAAACGAATGATGCAGAACTTCTTCTTTTTGGACCTACTTTCACGTGAAGTTCTTAGAATTGAGTCCCAAATCAATGAGTTGAAAAATATTGTACTGTGTTAATAGTTACAATATATATATATATATAGCATTTAACATACTTTATATTTACAAAACTCTGAAAAAAGTTTAAATTTATCCGATTTAGATTTCTTCTCTTCGCAACCCATCATGTCAAATGGATTTGAGCGTCCATCTTATTGCAATAAAGCTAAGTCAACTCTATACACTCCTACGCATACAAAACATTTAAAATGATTTATGATTCACGCGCACCACCAAGACAAACTCTGTTCCTCTCTCTCTCTCTCTCTCTCTTTGTGACAATATCCATTTGTATCCTTGTTACTTGCGGCAACAAATACTATTTTGAAGAAAAAAAAAACGTTTGCCATTGAATTGAACTATTGCCATACTTTTGTCTTAGAAAACGACTTTCAACGACCGCATCACGCTGCAAACCATAAATCTTCAATACAATTGAAAAGAAATGTCATGAAAAGGAATAAGAACACTGAGAATACGCCACCCATCCCCCTCCAGAAAAGAAGACATATTTGCACTTCAATTGCACTTTGAGTATACTTAGAATATAACAGAAGGTGCATAAGATGTTTATAGCAAAAGAAAACTTAACTTTTTTCAATTTCAATGGGGAATAAGGCGACAAATCTATTATAAATTGTAAGAGCACATGTGGCGAGAGACACATACATATATTTCCGATAGAAGAGGTAGGTTGTAATCTAAGAAAAATTACCGTTACTACTGGTAGATATTTTAAAAGCATCAGCTGTTTTAGCGAAATATATCGAAAGCTAAATATTGTAACCCGGGCTGTTAGGGAACAGCACAAAGAGACTGGTGCCGATGGACCTATCGGCAGAGCACTTCAAGTCCGGTGGCGAGGAGCTGGTAACGAGCATGCACCAGCTCCTACACACGGTTTGGCTTAACGAGTGGCATCTAAGCGTATTATGTCCTGTGCTGAAAAAAGGTGATCCAAGTATGTGCTTTAACTAATGCGGAGTCAGCCTTTTACCAATCGCATATAACGTCCTGTCGAGTGTGCTATGTGAAAGACTAAGCCTGTGTTATTCAACCTGATCGGGCCTTATCAGTGTGGCTGTAGACCTGGTATATCAACAACTAACCATATATTTACACTTCAGGAAATCCTGGAAAAGACCCAAGAGAAAGAGGTCGGCACGTACCATCCATGGCTAAGTTTGGTATTCCTGCGAAGCTTATATGCCTTTGCGAAATGACGCTGAGTGACTCGAAGTCTTCAGTGAAGATTGGCATGGACCTTACGAAGCCATTCTGTACCAGACCTAAAACAAGGCTACGGCCTATCATGTGACCTCTTCAACATATTGACGAAGATGATAATGAGAAAAGCTGCAGTAAACACGAGTGGCAAGATATTCAACAAAAAGCCACATGCTTCTCGCGTATGCTGATGACGTAGACATCATCGGTCGAAAATTGCGAGATGTGACTGCAGCCTTCTCAGGTATACAGAAGGATTCAGCGAAAATGGGTCTAATGGTAAACGGGGACAAAACAAAGTTATTAGTTTCAAAGAACAAAGAATCTACTTGTTTGGGAAACTACATGAACGTTGACAACTATAATTTCGAGGTGTTAGATAATTTTATCTACCTTGGGTCCGCCATCAACAAAATAAATAATGTCAGCCTCGATATCCGGAAAACAATCCTATTTGCTAATAAATGCTACTACGGACTAAGCAAGCAATTCAATGACAGAGCCCTCTCTCGACGAACAAAAATCCAGCTATACCAGATACTGGTTTTACCAGTCTTGATGTACAGTTCTGAATCCTGGGGTACGACACAAGCGGATGAATCGGTTTTGGCAGTATTCAAGAAAAAAGTACTCCGTAAAATATATGGGCCCATCATCGTTAACAGAGAGTATCGACGTCGTATAAATCATGAGCTGTACGAGATGTACACTGGCATTGACGTGGTCAGATGCATTAAAGTGCAGCGGTTGCGTAGGCTGGGTTAAGTTATGCGCATGGACGAAAATGCTCCAGCTCGAAAAGTCTTCGACAATAAACTCGATGGACGGTGCAGAAGAAGGCGATCTACCAGATCACTGAGAACCTTGAAGAACTTGGTATGACTAACTGAAGAAGAAGCGTAGAAGAACGAAGCTCTTATAATATTTTTCTACGTGCGGTATAAAATCCAATAGGATTGCAAAGAAGTGCCAGCAAAGTAATTAAGTAAGTGTGAAGATCTCTTCAAAATGAAGAGGTATCAACTTAAGTATCTAACTAGTTTTTTTAAAGTATTTTTGTTTTTGGCATCCTTCAATCAAATGAATATTTTTCAAGAATTAATACCTTCAGTCTTTAATATACGCTTTAATTTCAGCCAATGAGCCCCGCAATAGTTCAATGAAGACCCACTGTATATACGCCACTTTTTGTTCAGCGACGAGGCATATTTCTCGCTAATCGCTGCTTCAATAAACAAAGTTGCCCCATTTGGTCTGATGACCGACCCTAATAGCAGTTTTGAATCGTAATAAAGATTCCCACAAGAAATACTATTTTAAATGTTTTAGGTACAATTCAATCGGGAAAACCGACTTACATATCGTCCCCTTAATAAAACAATAGTGTAGAATTTTTTTAGTGTTTTGAGAAAATCGAGTTTAAAGTTTTCGTCAAATCGGATGTCTATGAAATTTTGGAAGAAGAAATTACACAGTATTTTTTCCAATGACCTTTTGACACACTTTGTGAAAGTAGATTTTGACGAAATTCTGACCAGGCATAGAAGCAATGATGGAGATTCTAAATATGCAATAAAAAATAATGGTGTATGAGCAAATACACTATTGTTATATTAAGGGGACGATATATCCTCACCCTCAATAGAATATAAAATTTTCTAGTATATTGATTATACCATCTCCCTTAGGGATGAGGGTATATATCATTTGATACGAAAAAAAAGTGTAACGCATTGAAGGAGACGAGTTAGACCCAAGTATCTTAAGACCAAATTCGTTTCAGGACGATTGAGCTATGTCCGTCTGTCTGGCTGGCTGGATGGATGGCTGGTCAGCAGGATAACTCGAGTAAACCTTAACGGTATCGGTATGAAAATTTACCAGTATTATTAACGAACGTATGGGGTTTTAAATGTGCAAAATAGCTCCACCCCTTCTGGTACCTCCCATACAAAATTACCTATTTTTGGATAATTTATATTTCTTTCAAAACTTCCAAACGGACGATCGTAGGATATTTAAATTTGCTCAGAAATCCTAACTATTTGACACACCCCCTCTGGTACCTCCCACACGAATGACCGAATTCACCCCCATAGTCTTACAAACATATCTTTTTTGTAAGTACACTGAATTCAGTCAAATTATATGTAAGTTGTACGCTTATGCAGATATGAATCAGGAATGAATATGGACCATATCGGATCACCCCTTCTGATACCTCCCATACAAAATGACCAATTTTTGGAAAATTAATATTTCCCCCATAACTTTCAAACGGACACTCGGGGGGGTAATGAAAATTAGTCGGTTAATTCATATTGCGATAGAAGGCGAAACCTCAGAAAACCTAACTTTTTGACACACCCCCTCTGGTACCTCCCATACAAAGGACCGAACTCACCCCCGTAGTATTAAATACATATCATTTTTTGTAAGTACACTGAATTCAGACAATTTTTCGTAAGTTGTACGTATAAAAATTTAAGTCAGGAATGAAAAAGGAGTGTATCGGTACACCCTTTTGGTACCCCCTATCAAAATGACCTTTTTTTGAAAAATTAATATTTCTCACATAAATTTCAAGCCGGCACCTAACCAGCTACACAAATAAGTCAAGTTTTAGACGATTTGGACATAAGTTTTAATTAAAAATCTATTAATTTCAATAACTCAAGACTTCAACAATATCTTATATTGGGTGATGGTATTTATCAGTCAGTTTACCTGACTGAAATTTCTGTACTGGTTTTACTCTCATTCTACGAGAAAAAGTGTAACGCATTAAACAAGTTTCTTACGATCTAATTCGTTTCAAGACTTTTTAAGACGATTGAGCCATGTCCGTCTACTTGGTTGGCTGGTAGGCAGGAAAATATTTCTGGGAAATATTTCCTCAAACATTATTACCCTCTAGCTCTCACCAGTATGGAACATACTTGGTTTAGATTTATCAGATTTTAATATCTTTAAAATATACTTACGTAAGATATGTAAGATGCTGTTCACATGTTAATATAAGTCTCCGAAGACATGAACTATCACAAATTTATATTAATACACGATTTTTCGTATTCTTATAACATTTCATTTTAATGTTATTTTGCTACCTTCGACTCGTGGAGAAAACTGTGACATCTTTTACAGCTGCCATGCAGAAAGACACAAATTTGGATGTGGATTCATAGTCGGCAAAAGGCATTGAAGACACCTTCGATAACGGATTTAGACTAGTTAGCTTCTCGTCGGCAAAAAACATGGTAGTGAGTGAAACCAGTTTCCCTCATAAAGAGGGACCCGGATATCCGCTAATAACAATACAAGAAACCAGATTGATCACGTGGTAATTGATGGAACGCATGTCTCAAGCGTTATCGACGTGAGTGTGATGCGTGGTGCAAATATTTACTCGGATCAAAACCTAGTTCCAGCCAAGATACGAACGCGATTAAGCAGTGCTAAAAACGTTCGTAACCAAACGCAAAGGAGGCTAGACATCACAAAGCTGCATATCATCGAGATAGCCTATGACTACTCCAATCAACTATCTCAATTACTTCAAACAAACCCCCCTAGTTCTGATGGCAGCATATTGCGAATTCTATGACTACTGCCGCAACAGCCGTACTAACTTACGTAAAGTCTGCTCAGACAATATCTGGTACGATAAGGAATGTTGCGAAATGTCTGAAGAAAAGTATGCAGCATACAGGGCAAAACTGCAGCTAATGGCAACGCGTGCTGTGACGGAGCGTTATAATGAGGAGAGGAGAGAGATGTCAATTACAGGGATAGAGGTAAAGCCTGAAAGTTCTATCAAAAATGTAAAGGCACAGTTTTTGCAAGAGGTATCTCAAACTATAAGAACAGAGACGGTAATTTGGTCACGGACATTCAGAGTGTGCTGCAAATATGGAGGGAAGACTTTCGTTCTCTGCCCGTTCCCAACCATTGACGATGGAGTAGACTGTCCACCACCGAGCCAAAACGAGATTTGCACGACTTAAAAATAACAAAGCTGCGGGAGCCGATGGACTGCCGGCAGAGCCTTTTAAAGCCGGCGGCGATGAGCTGGCAACATGCGTGCACGAGCTCATAAACACGATTTGGCCCAAGTAATGCATGCCCAATGATTGAGATCTGAGTGTTGTATGTCCTATGCTTAAAAAAGGCGATCCAAGTGTGTGTACCAATTATCGCGGGATCAGCTCATTTTAGCGAACCTGATTGGACCTTATGAGTGTGGCAATAGACCTGGTAAGTCCACGACCGATCAGATATTCACACTACGACAAATCCTGGAGAAGACTTAAACTTAGAAAGCTGCATTCGACTATCCGATACGGCATAAATTGTAAGATGCTATGGCTGAGTTTGGTATCCCCGCGAAGCTAATACGACTTTGTGGGATGACACTGACTGACACAAAGTCTTCAGTGAAAATTTGAAAAATCTGGCAGAGTCATTTTCTACCAAGCGAGGCTTTAGACAAGGCGATAGTCAGTCCTGCGATCTCTTTAACATCGTAATGGAGATGATCATGCGGAAGGCTGCAGTAAACAGGAATTGTACCATTTTCAGCAAAAGTCACATGATGTCCGCGTATGCCGATGATATAGATATCATTGGCGGTGGATTGCGGGATGTTTCTGCGGCTTTTTCGAGCATTGAAAAGTGATAAATGAGGACAAAACCAAGTTATTTGTTTCAACGAACAAAGAGTCCACTCGTCTGGGACGCTTCGGTAGATGATTTTGTCTACCTTGGCTCCGCCATAAACAACAATAATAATGTCTGCCTGGAAATCAAAAGACGAATATTGGTCGCAAACCGCTGCTATTATGTGCTAAGCAAGCGAGACAATGACAATGCGCTCTCTCTCTCGAAAAAGAACAAAGATCCAACTCTACCAGACTCGGATCCTACCTGCCTTGCTCTACAGCGCAGAATTCTGGGTAATGGCACAAGCTGGATCAATCTATTCTGGGAGTCTTCGAGAGAAAAATACTTCGCAAGACATTTGAAACCATCGTCGTTAACGGCGAGTATCGTCGTCGAATGAACTACGAGCTGTATGAGCTGTACAACGATATCGACGTAGTCAAGCGGCGTTGAAATAGACCGAATGCGCTGGCTTGGTCACGTTGTACGAATGGATGAAAATGTTCCAGCTCGAAAGGTTTTCGTCAGTAAACTCGATGAGCGGCGCTAGAAAGTTCGACCAAAACTTCGTTGGATGGACCAGGTGAAAGAGCTGTTATCTAAGATTGGTGTGACGAACTATGTACAGAGCGCAAAAGACCGAAGCGACTGATATATAAATTTCTATTGCTGCTGCCATTGAAGAAGAAGACAATGAAGAATTCAGTCATATTTTCCAAAAGTTAAACGTTTCTTATATAAATGAACTAATTTCTTGAAAATTAATATTTTAACAATAATTTCTGCTCAAACCGATGTATTTATAAGTGAAAACTAATATCCAGAGACCATTACCCCACTCATTAGAAATAATGATTTCTTTTAAGATAGTAATACATAAGCAGTTTCATTTAAAAACCAGTTAATTGCGATAAATCTAGAGTTAAATAATAACATTTAAAGGGTATATCATGATAACAGTGACACTTAGAAACGGGTTACCCCCAGTCATTGAGGCGAAGAAGATAGGATATTGGATTGGATATCATAGGAAATTGGGCGACAATATACATTAACTCACTGGTAGTAAAGCGGCTTTAAGATCCATGAAGAACGGGTACACCACTTCTAGAAATGTTCGAGAATGCAGGTCGTCTCTGCAGAAGATAGCGAGACGTATGACGGTTACCCTTTCATGGCTTCCAGGAGATATGGGTCCATAACATATATGGTCCCACCATCGTGAATACATACATGAGAAGTTTACGGTCACATTAGTGCTTCTCTTACAAGGGGGAAACGGCAAATTGTGGAGCAACTGAACCTTTTTAATGAAGAAAGATGAATGAAAGAATCCAGTTGCACAGTTACAAAACAAATATGAGCTACCGAGAATATAACCAGTACAAAAATTTCAGTCAGGTGCCCTGACTGATAAATACCATCACCCAATATAAGATATTGTTTCAGTTTTAAGTAATTGAAATTAATAGATTTTTAATTAAAATAAAATTACTTATGTATTGTGGAGCAAAATCGTAAAAACTTTGACTTACTTGTACAGGAGGTACAATTAGGGCCAGAACAACGTGTCTCCTTTTTCGTAAATCAACGTACAATGAACGCTTTCCTTGGCAAAACTTGTCTGAATTCAGTGTATATACAAAATGATTTGTATGTAAAAGGGGCAATATCGATTATTTATATGGGAGATACCAGAAGGGGTGTGTCTAATAGTTAGTGCTTCTGAGGTTTTACCTCATATTATAAGATAAATTAAATGTCCAAATTTGATTATCCAACAGGTGTCAGTTTAGAAATTATGGGAGAAATATTATTTTTCCAAGCAAGGTCATTTTGTATTGGAGGTACCAGAAGGGGTGATCCGATATTATCCATATTCATTCCTGTTTCAAATTTTCATAACCGTACTACTTACGCAAAATTTGACAGAATTCAGTGTACTTACAAAAAAGTTTGTAATCGGACATTTATATGGGAGGTACCAGAAGGGGTGTGCCAAATAGTTAGGCTCTCTGTGGTTTCGCCTCCTTTCACAACATTAATTTATTGGATAATTTTCATAACACCCCAAGTGTCTGTTTGGTAGTTATATTCATTTTCCAAAAATAGGTAATTTTGTATGGGAGGTACCAGAAGGTGTGAACCGAAATAGTCAATATTCATACCTGAGTTTAATTTTCATAAGGAAACATCATACGCAAAATTTGAGTGATCTCAGTATACTTACAAAAAAGATATGTATGTAAAATTATAAGGGTCAATTCGGTCATTTGTATGGGAGGTACCAGAAGGGGTGTGGCAAAGGTTTCGGCTTTCTTAGGGTTTGTTTACTATTGCAAGATAAATAATCTGACCAAATTTAGATATCCTCCGATTGTCTGTTTGGCAGCTATGGAAGAAATATTAATTTTCCAAAAATAGGTAATTTTGTATGGGTGGTACCAGAAGGGGTGAGTCTATTCTGCCTATTTACAATCCCATAAGATCGTTTCAAAAAATATTAATACTGGAAAATTTTCATACCGATCCGTTAAGGTTTACTCGAGTTATCATGCTGACCAGCCATCCAGCCAACCAGGCAGACGGACATAGCTCATTCTTCTTAAAAAGTTCTGAAACGAATTTGGTCTTAAGATACTTGGAGTCTAACTCGTCTCCTTTAAAGCGTTACACTTTTTTCGTATCAAATGATATATACCTTCACCCTAAGGGTGATGGTATAAAAAGGAACGATTTGTGCTGAACCTGTCTAGAGTCAATCTGAGAAACATCATAGCTGTAATAACCGGTCACTGGCCGGTTGGCAAACACGCTGAGAAGTTAAAACTTCCCTACAACGATGTTTGTAGAAGCAGTAATGACGAGAAAGTGGTCATCGGACACTTATGGACATTACCCATCTATCAGTAGGCGATCTGCATACATCCACGAACTTTATCAGAGAGCAACGACATGGCTTGAGAGTGACGTTGATCAAACACAGAAGAAATAATTTGGTGCGAGAATTTAAAAGGGTATAACAACTAGACCTATACCAGGACCGAAGTGAGCCATGCTGAAGGCTGCTGCCATATAAACCTTACCTAACCTAGGGTAGGGTATATCAATCAATATAATTCATGAGGATATTAATAACTCAGTTGACTGAAATTGGGACCGGCCGTGGCATAGTGGTTAGAACACGCGACTACCATGCGGGAGATCACAGGTTCAAACCTGGCTCCAGTCATCTTAAAAAATTGTTCTTTCATTGTCGGCTTCCCTCGAATGTTGTTGGCAGCAACTTCGCAGTATAAGTGTCGAGTCAATCGGCGTGTCTAGTAAGATCTTCTCAAACAGTGACGTTCGCATTCGTCGATAAACAAGTAGGTGCCGTTAGTTGTGAATCTAAAATAGAAAGCGTGTTAATTCACAACAACGCGAGAAGCTAATCCATACCTCATTCATGTGATGCAAAGGGAAATATTTTTTTTTTTTGACTGAAATTTCTGTTTTCTTTTAGTTTCATATGAAGAAATGCTGCATTTCATGAGTTAAGTAAAATTCAATTTTATTTATTATCTTCTTAACTTCAATCACATCTAAAGCTATTCGTTGGTTTTCCAGGAAATTTATCATATCGACAACTGCATATTATCTCAACGTACAATTTCCAATTGCCAATTTTTTTTTCAATTATTGTTTATATTGTCAAGGGTTTTCTAGGAATTTATAAGAAATTTTTCTTTTCAGTTATTCCTGTTAAAAAGTAAACTAGAGTAAACAAAATGTAAAAAGGCACAAAGTGTATAAAATATATTGAAAAAATTCAAATAAAATTCAATCAATGTACAACAATGAAAACATAGATAAAAGCTATCAAGCTATCCAGATAGCAATGCATTACTCAGTCACATAGAACATAGCGAATGATTACTTAAAAGCTGATAAAATTAATCATACACTCACAGTTGGACATTCCAAATAATTACACAGTACAACACATGATTTTGGGACTCAATTCTAAGAACTGCACGGGAAGAAGCCCCCAAAGAAAGAAGTTCTGCATCATTCGTTTAGTCAAATTACATGCCATAATAATTTAATATCGATTTTAAGTTAGTAAGTATCGTATAAGGGAATTTGTCACGTTTAAGGCTCTTTTGTTATATTGTTATATGGTGGCGTATGATTATCATACGTAATATTTCACGTAAATCATACGCCATGGAGTATTACAGATTTATTGTAACTGCTACAAAATAAACCCAGTTCAAAATCATTTGATGAATGGAAAAGTGAAACTGTTGCTTATGTAGGAAAACGTTATATGAACAGATTAAAGGAATTGAAATTCTTAATTTTTATTTATATTTGTTTCAGCTAAGTCGGACTATTGGGTCTCGAGTTATGTCAAACAAAATAGCCTAAAAAGTGACAAATTCCCCTATACGATACTTACTAACTTCAAATCGATATTAAATTATTATGTCATGTAACTTGACAAAACGAATGATGCAGAACTTTTTCTTTTTGGGGCTACTTTCACGTGCAGTTCTCAGAATTGAGTCCCATAATCATGTGTTGTACTGTGTTATATACCTTTTAAAATTCATATATACTATAACCGTATATGCCAATTTTAACAAATTGTTTTCACCGCAATTTAGATTGGCATATGGATAAATCAGCAAATCTATCTAGTTTATAGGTTTTTTCACTGTTTTACTTGTACTTTTCACATACTATAAGGAAAATGTTGACTTTATGACTTAACAACATATGGAGGAGTTTCTTTTTCGTCTTTTATCAGTTTTCCCCCTTTTTATCGTCATTTTTTCAATCATTTCTACCATACAGACATCAATGGTCATGGATAGAATACAAGGAGCGGCAAACAACCAGACAATTGATGATTGTCAGTCACCATCATTATCATTGTGTCGTTCAGACCCATCCAAGTCTTTGTTGTTGTCGTCTTTGTCAATTTGCTTTGAAAGGGCAACTGGTCTGTATGGTTGTTCTTCATGAACGGCATTATCAGTTTAAAAATAAAAAACCAATAGATGTTTTTACTTATCGTCTATGTACAGCTGATGACGGTTATCTAAAAGTAATGGCCAAGAAGAGTAATGGAAATTGTGAAGGGTAAATAACATTACTACAATTCTGATCTATGGCATTTTATGAAAAACGTTTACATAATTGATAACAACAAATTTAAAGTTATTGTCTACAGTTGCTAAAGCAGATTTAATTCCCCCACTACATCTCCCCTACTACCATTCAAATACTTTCTAATAACTAACCCAAATTGGAATATATTTGCAAAAGTAAATGCCAACAAACACAAATCGAGTAATTTTTCTATTTTCTCTTTAGAATATTTTATTAGTTTCATTACCCTCATCTAGTCTTACTGATGCATGACAAGTTTATTTTTAATCGTCATCAATAGAAAATTGCTTCACAATTTTCACATACTGTACATCATCCCCTGCGAGCAGCAGTTATTCTTCCTCTGTGACTGTCATATCCCCTTGGCCGGAGGTCGACTTTGACGTTTAACGAATAGGGGTTTCCTTCATCATTCTTCCGGTTGCTATGCCTGAGACAGATATGTGATGTGGATAAAAATTCTATTTTTGTCATTGATTGGGATGAGATAAGAAAATAAAAAAATGTATTGATGGTATTGGAAAATATTTAAGTGGAAAAATTTCACTTACTTAAATTGATTTAATATTGAAAGCAATACTTATTTATTGCTGCTAAAATCGCGATAATTGGCAAAAGGGGAAAAGTATATACGAGGTCATGTCAATGATGCAATTCGCCTTAAGGACAAATTTCAATTTACAGCTCTTATAGGTATTTTTATTATTAACGTACCTATGGTGATTGATATATTACACAGTACAAAATTTTTTAGCTCATCGATTTGGGACTCTATTCGGAGAACTGCACGTAAAAGTAGCCCCAAAAAGAAGAAGAACTGCATCATTCGTTTTGTCAAGTTACATGGCATAATAATTTATTATCGATTTGAAGTTAGTATGCCAAAATAGACCCTTGCGTAGGCCTTCTGCTATGACCTTTGACTACTGTTTCATAGAAGTAGAAGTAGAAGTAGAAGTAGAAGTAGAAGTAGAAGTAGAAGTAGAAGTAGAAGTAGAAGTAGAAGTAGAAGTAGAAGTAGAAGTAGAAGTAGAAGTAGAAGTAGAAGTAGAAGTAGAAGTAGAAGTAGAAGTAGAAGTAGAAGTAGAAGTAGAAGTAGAAGTAGAAGTAGAAGTAGAAGTAGAAGTAGAAGTAGAAGTAGAAGTAGAAGTAGAAGTAGAAGTAGAAGTAGAAGTAGAAGTAGAAGTAGAAGTAGAAGTAGAAGTAGAAGTAGAAGTAGAAGTAGAAGTAGAAGTAGAAGTAGAAGTAGAAGTAGAAGTAGAAGTAGAAGTAGAAGTAGAAGTAGAAGTAGAAGTAGAAGTAGAAGTAGAAGTAGAAGTAGAAGTAGAAGTAGAAGTAGAAGTAGAAGTAGAAGTAGAAGTAGAAGTAGAAGTAGAAGTAGAAGTAGAAGTAGAAGTAGAAGTTGAAGTAGAAGTAGTAGTTAATGGACAATAAAAACTTCAAAAACTAGTCGGCCACAGGAAGACCTTTGATCATTCTTGCCGCAACCGGTGCTACCTCCGGCAAAAATGCCAAATCATGTAGTATTCGTAAGCTCAAACCACTTCTGTGGTCATGCGTAAGGAAGCTATCGCAACTGCCAGAAACGTGGTCAGTGGTCAACCACTGCTGCGTCGGGAAAAAATAATGTTTGCCCTACAAGAAAGCGGAAAGCTGATGTTCGACTAGATACAAAACTGACCATTTAACTCTCTGCAAAGCCAGCCGCCGCACTCATTCCTGCCCTGGTGGTTTCATTTTCGTAGGCTAAGGGCGTCTACGAGGGTGCAAACTTAGACGGAGGGAAACAACCATTGGCTGTTACAAAAAGACTTACATAATTTCCCTTTGCACCCCATGAATGAGGTATGGGATAGCTTCTCGCGTTGTTGTGAATTAACACGCTTTCTATTTTTAATACCGCGAAGTTGCTGTCAACAACATTCGAGGGGTGCCGACAATGAAAGAAAAATTTATTTTTATTTTTTTTCTTTTAAGATGACTGGAGCCAGGTTTGAACCTGCGATCTCCCGCATGGTAGTCGCGTGTTCTAACCACTATGCCACAAAAAGACAGTGATCAGTAAAAGACGACAATAAACCTTGACCCTCATCTAAGGGGCATAAAAATCACACTGTAATTGGCAGGTCCTTTAGCGATTTCGCGAAAGACAGCCTAATCAATAGGGTCATGGATGAGATATGCAAGGATAGGCTTATTTATCCATAAAAATAAATTACCTTTCGTGGAAGGAGCTCTTCTGACGGTTTTCATGGATGTCGTTAATGAAAATCCTGTTCCGGTGCCAATTTGTGAAAACGCAGATTAGTTCCTGGGCAACATCAAACATATCGGCTGCTCTGATAAGCAAGGAATTCGGTTACATAAGGCCACCTTGAGACTTGTAGGTGATGCTTAACCGAGGACTAAACTTAAAGCAGTGAATAGCCAGTACATACCACTTAGATCAAGGGCTAGAGTTTTGATCCTGAAGTCTTGGTCATCTAATCACACACACGAAATCTTGTGGATAATCATCCACTCCCACAAAGAATTGGTGAGTTGTCGAGGGAACCTCCCGGCATGTCGTATTTCTTCTGAGCCAGAAGTTCCTAAAACCCCTGAAGCAGTCAAATTGCCGGATTAGATTTGGGTTGACAAGTATATTCCTCACATATATATCCATGTGGAAAGCTGGGTGAGGTTAGGTTGAGAGATTCCGAAGATATGGGTGACGAACACATCAGTAACAAAGAAATTGACGAGAATGTGGTACTAGAAGATGAAAATTGCGACATAACTACTGACCTGAGAGCCAGCTCTGCCAGGCTCATGGAAAAGTCCATCACAGCCCTTCATCGAACCGAAACGTCACTTTCGTTTTGCCTGTTATGTTACATCCTTTTCTCATACTAACGTCCCGTTCGCATCCTCGGAGGCCATGGTTTCGTTTTGCCCCACATCCTTTTGGCCATTGCTCTCGTTTAAACAAACAACATCTCGGGTGCCGAGATATGTATTCTGCTTAACACGTCGCCGTTCTAATTATTCTTACCAGGTTTATAATGAATATCGAAATCGTACTCCGATATCTTCTGTTGGAACAGAGCTAGCCTAGACGTTTGATCCTTTATGTTGGCTATACTCCGCAGAAGTTGATGGTCCGTAAAGAGTTTGAAATGTCTTCCCAATAGATAAGGCCTAAAATTTGTGATTGCCTAAACAATAGCCAGGAATTACTTTTCGATCGTTGAGTAACGGATATCCGCGCCGGACAATGCCCGGCTGGCGAACGCTATTAACCGGTCTTTAACACTTTCACCCTGGGAAAACACTGCTCCCAAGACATCCTCACTGGCATCGGTCGTGAGTAGAAACGGCTTAGAGAAATCTGGATAAATAAGTACAGGTGGTGAAATGATTCCAGTTTTTAATCTCTCGAAGGCGGCTTGGCACTCTGCAGTCCATTCGAACTGACAATTCTTCCGAAGCAACTTGTTTATCGGTAATGCAATCTCCGCCATTCTCGGAATAAACTTACGGTAGTAATTTATCAGTCTTAGGAATGACTGCTCCTTTTTTTGTTACTTGGGGGCCGGATATGTCCTTACACATTCGACCCCGTCCGGTTTAGGGAGGGCGCCCTCTCCGGAACACTTCTGCCCTAAGTACACCACTTCTCTTCTGAGGAAATTACATATGTCCGTCCTAATTTTCAGGTTAGTCTTCCTCAGAAGTTGTAGAACCTTGCACAGTCTCACGTCATGTTCTCCAAGGTTGCCACTATACACCACTATATCATCCAAGTATACAAAGCACTCGATACCTTGGAGTCCCGTCAGCACATAATTCATAAGCCGCTGAAACGTGACAGGGGCACCAGCCAGGCCGAAAGGCATTCGATTAAACTCAAAATTACCCAGAGCCGTACTGAACGCCGTAATCTATTGATCCCCCATCCATCTCCACCTGATGGTAGCCATTTTCCAAATTCAGAGTGGAGAAGTATCTACTGTTGCCCAGTTGGTCTCCTGAATTCTGGGAATGGGAAAAACTTGTTTCTTGGGTACTTAAAATAGCGGAGAATTCAACTTTCCGTACCTGCCGATTGGGGGTAGCCGGTACTGTTTCTGATTTATCGGCATCTGATCTGGTCTGACGGGTATTGAGTGCTTCACCAATCGTGTACAGGACAAATCGTCACCCTCCAGTCAGAAAACATCCTGATTCGCCGCACAGATACTCTCAACAGATGCGAGTTCCTCCGGGTTAAGATCTGAATCCCTCTGGATTGATCCCAGGATCCTCTCAATCCTATCCCTAACATCTACCTCGTAAATATATCCTAACCAGCTGATCCGTTGTTCTTTGAAATTCACCAAACTACTCGTTGTGCATCCCTTGTGCATCTCGAAATCCCTCTCTGTTGAATTGAGTACCCTTCAAAACGTTCACAAGAGTATTTATTAACTAAACTTAAACTTAATTTCCCTTTACACCCCATGAATGAGGTATGGGATAGCTTCTCGCGTTGTTGTGAATTAACACGCTTTCTATTTTTAGATTCACAACTAACGGCATCTACTTGTTTATCGACGAATGCAAACGTCACTGTTTGAGAAGCTTTTACTAGACACGACGATTGAATCGACGCTTAATACTGCGAAGTTGCTGTCAACAACATTCGAGGGGAGCCGACAATGAAAGAAAATTTTATTTATATATTTTTTTTTCTTTTTTAAGATGACTGGAGCCAGGAGTTGAACCTGTGTCTCCCGCATGGTCGTCGCGTGTTCTAACCACTATGCCACGGCCGGTCCCCCCCTAACTAAACGCCAGGAGAAATTTCCTGCTTTTCGACTTTGAAACCACGGCCCTTCTTCGGTGTTCTGGAACGTGCGTGGATTGTAAGAGGTTCCAGTGATCCTGGTATCCAATGATGAAAGTCCTACAAATAGATCTTCATCGTAGAAAGCCAGCATCTGCCAACCTCACTCTCCGTCTTGACGACCGAATATTTGGTATCAGTTGCAATTGGTACAAGGCTTTTGACCTACTGTACTCAGGGATATTTGATTTGTGTAATCCTGTATGGTGCACGACAGCACAGAAACAACACTAGCCTATGAAGATGCATTCGAATTGTTTGATTGAAACTAATCATAAACTGTTTTAAGAAAAATACACGAACACTTCCCTCGTTCCCTTTTCTTTTCATGCCTTCTCTCATACCTTCTATGAGAAGGGGGACGGAATGTGAATGCACACGAAATGGTGAAATAACACATCACCGAATTCTCCCATCTTAAAGAAGGCCTGCAGCAGTGCTCTCGAAAGAACGGAGGGAACTTGTGCTCGGGAAATTTCGAAAGGAAGGAGAAGCCCTTTTTTAAGGCATGTGAAAACAAGGCCTTGAAGACATGACGTTTTCATGCCTCAGAAGGCCTTGTTGCAAGCCTGCTTGAAAAGGCCTTGCTAATTTAGCGGCTGGGACACTACGCACGCTTGTTTCTCATTTGGGCGTACGTGCGTTCTGATTTCCCTGGCACTGCCGTAGGCTGACAATACTTTACATGGTAAAGTGCGTATGAGTAATATTAATTGAATACGATTTTTTATTGACATGTATTGTAACGGACTTTGTTGGTGCATTGACTCTGTCAAATTTTGACCCCAAAACCTCAAAGTTGCCCTTTTGACCTTTTTTATATATAAATATATATACTGTGTAACTTAATTTACTGTATGTCAACATATTTGTATTGTATTGCATTACAAATACCCATCACAATACGAATAAATTTTGCCCTGCTGCGTAGTTGTCATTGTCTACACCGAACGGTAATACTTGATTGTCTCATCCCCTGTCCTTTATATTATATACCCTTTTCAAGCATAAACAGCATTATCTCTTTAAACAGCTCCTTTACACACACACTTACATCTTCAATTCTCACATTAAAACTAAAGAGCTCTTGCAAAGACCTTTATCTATTTTCAATTCTCAAGTCTATATTTGTTAAGGTTTCTTGTTATTTTTGTTCTTTGTTCAAATGTCATAAAATTCAGTTTCACTTAGTGCAAAATTTTCGTTAAATCTACTTAGTCAACTAAAGTAATCAGACTAAGATTTCAAGAAGTTTCTATAGAAATGTAATTGAAAAATCTTAAGTTTATTTAAGTTTTCCTTCTATGACCTATGCAAACAGGCAAATAATAATTTAGATTATTGATGTGCGATGTATATTTATTTGTCGATAGGTTGGCAAATAAATATCTTCATGCAGAGCATACGAGGCAGATACGTAGGTACTCAGGTGTATGTACTAAGGCAGTAAGTTAGATGAAAAGTCTATGAAATTTAGAAGCAAATAAAATTACTTGAAGTAGCCTACACATAAGAGAACACGACTTTGTGTGGGACTGTGCAAACAATGGCAATGAGACGCTAGGATTTTATAAACATTTACCCTATTAAATTGTGTGCTTTTGTAGTCTTTGTTACAAAAATGGAATGCTATAAATGTGGCTGATAAAAGGGTTAGTATATCAACATTTGTAGAAACTAATATACCTAATACATGAATGTGTACTAACATCTTATTACGCTAATACTAACAACAACGTAAATAACAACAGTTTATTAAATTATCGTTACTCATACGTTCACTAAACGCTTGATAATATTGCTCATACGCTTGCTTAACATCTCTCACAACAAAATGTTTGTAAATATTCAATTTGGTAATATTTTTTAATTTGGTAATATTTTTCAATTTTGTAATTTTGTAGTTTTATAATTTTATAGTTTTATAATTTTATAATTTAATAATTTAATAATTTTATAATTTTATAATTTTATAATTTTATAATTTTATAATTTTATAATTTTATAATTTTATAATTTTATAATTTTATAATTTTATAATTTTATAATTTTATAATTTTATAATTTTATAATTTTATAATTTTATAATTTTATAATTTTATAATTTTATAATTTTATAATTTTATAATTTTATAATTTTATAATTTTATAATTTTATAATTTTATAATTTTATAATTTTATAATTTTATAATTTTATAATTTTATAATTTTATAATTTTATAATTTTATAATTTTATAATTTTATAATTTTATAATTTTATAATTTTATAATTTTATAATTTTATAATTTTATAATTTTATAATTTTATAATTTTATAATTTTATAATTTTATAATTTTATAATTTTATAATTTTATAATTTTATAATTTTATAATTTTATAATTTTATAATTTTATAATTTTATAATTTTATAATTTTATAATTTTATAATTTTATAATTTTATAATTTTATAATTTTATAATTTTATAATTTTATAATTTTATAATTTTATAATTTTATAATTTTATAATTTTATAATTTTATAATTTTATAATTTTATAATTTTATAATTTTATAATTTTATAATTTTATAATTTTATAATTTTATAATTTTATAATTTTATAATTTTATAATTTTATAATTTTATAATTTTATAATTTTATAATTTTATAATTTTATAATTTTATAATTTTATAATTTTATAATTTTATAATTTTATAATTTTATAATTTTATAATTTTATAATTTTATAATTTTATAATTTTATAATTTTATAATTTTATAATTTTATAATTTTATAATTTTATAATTTTATAATTTTATAATTTTATAATTTTATAATTTTATAATTTTATAATTTTATAATTTTATAATTTTATAATTTTATAATTTGTAATTTTATAATTTTATAATTTTATAGTTTTATAATTTTGTAATATTGTAATTATGTACCAATTTTACTTACCTTGATTTTTTTATAACTCATACGCCTTCGGCAATAATATTAATATAACTCATACGTAGCCTGAAGAAAATAACTAAACGTTTATATGAAAAATAAATAGTTCATTAAAAATTTTTTTTTTCAAATCAATATCTTTCCATTTCCGCAAATGTCTAGTTTATCAGTTGCTGTGCTCGTATTATTTGCTTTTACATACATCCTGTGAATGTGTCAACACCCAGAAGACGTTCAAAGCCATTCAGGCATTTGATTACATAGACGCCCACCCTAGTTTGCGCACTAAGATAAACATATACCCGTAGCGTTTGACATACTAAAGAAAGTATATATGTGAAACGAAAACAAAGTTATAATATAAACTAAATCAACAAAATGATTACTAAAAAAGAACGAAAAAGGCGAGGCAATTTCAAACAAAATAGAACTTGAAGGAAAAAACCTCACAACTGACACAACTGGTAGATGTGGAATGCGTCATTTCCTCTTATAAAGTATTTACAAAATGAGGATTGGCGGGGTTCATGTGTATACCCCAATATTAAATATCCATTATTATCGTCGAAAACTTCTCAGCGCGATGTGTTGATACCAATGATTTACCCGACAGTGTGTGTGTGTGTGTTTTATTTTATGAGCTTCCAATCTATTTTTGTATGGCGCAGTTGGTTTACGACTTTTGCCAGACTTCAAGGCAGACAGCTCAATTTTTCATAGTTACATCCTGTGTTGTGAAAATTGGAAATATTTTTTTGAACATAAGCCTACTTCTTCTCACCACCATAACTGTAATGTTTTGACTGCGGCTTTTTTTCTCCGCATTGATGTTTGTTTGGTATCTGTGCGAGGTCTTTGACTCTCCAATCGTTGTTGTTGTTGTTGTTGTTTTCTTCATTATCGTGTTTCTTCAGTATTTGACAGCAGCAATATTAACTTGAATTTTTATTATATTGAAAAACTTAAATCGATTTCATATGAGGTAGGACTTTTACTTAATCATTTGAAAATTTCATTATATTGTTGGCATTTCCTTTATTTTTGGATTAACGTTACGGTGGAATACATAAACTTAGAATTTGTTCAACAAAAACTTAAAAGGATATAGATCGATACATGGAGTGTGGTGAAGCCCGAAAATTTTACCAAAAAGAAAAGCAAAAGGCTACGGTAATGGACTCCCCTCCTGTAAGGACAATAAAGGAAATCTTGTTACAGATACACAGAGTGTGCTGCGTATATGAAGAGGACATTTCCAAGTATCACGCTAATTGTCGACTATGGCTTAGATCGCTCACCACCAAGTCAAACCGAGGTAAGAAGAGTAATATCACGGATGAAAAACAATAAAGCAGCCGGAGCCGACGGACTTCCGGCAGAGCTCTTTAAGTCCGGTGGCGTGGAGCTGATAACGAGCATGTACCAGCTTCTTTGCATGGTTTGGCTCAACGAGTGCATGTCCGATGATTGGAACCTAATCGTATTTTGTCCTGTGCTGAAAAAAGGTGATCCAAGTGTGTGCTCCAACTACATTTTACCCATCGCTTATAAGGTCCTGTCGAGTGTGCTATGTGAAAGACTAAAGCCAGTGCTACCCAACCTTTATCAGTGTGGCTTTAGACCTGATAAATCAACAACTGACCAGATATTCACACTTCGGTAAATCCTGGAAAAGACCCAAGAGAAACAGATCGACTCGTACCATCTTCTCGTCGACTATAAAGCTCAGCCATGGCTGAGTTTGGTATTCCGGCGAATCTTATTCTTACTTACTTAAGTGGCCCATTACAACTTACGAACGTGGTTCATAAATTTGAGTCATGAAGTATTAAAGAACTCCACACACTTCGGTCTTCTGCGTGCGTTCTCCTGTTAGTCCTACCAGATGGTGGCTGTCGTCAACCACTTGGTCCATCCAACGAAGTTCGGGTCTCCCTGCTCTGCGCCGTCCTTCAAGTTCGCCTTCAAACACCTTTCTCGCTGGAGCATTTACATCCATCCTGGCAACATGTCCCAGCCATCGTAGTCATTGGATTCTTAGCTGCGTCGATGTAGTGGTAAAGCTCATACAGCTCGTGGTTCATCTGAAGGCGAAACTAGCCGTCGACACAGATAGGTCCATATACTTTTCGGAATACTTTTCTCTCGAATACTCCTAAAAACCCATAATTCGACAGTATACAATAGAACGTGTAAAATTTACTCCTGGTACAGCTGTGTCTTAGTAACCCAAGATAAGGTGGTGTTACTAAAGTGCTGCCGAAGCCCGTAAAAACATCTATTGGCGAGCACTATTCTCCGTTTGATTTCTTGGCAGACATTATTTTTCTTGATGGCGCAAGATCCGATGTAGGTAAAATCATACTACCTCTAAACAAAGTTTTTTAACGTTGACGGTTCGACCCCATCGAGAGGACTCTTTGTTCGTCGAAATCATTATTTTTGTTTTGTCCTTGTTGACCGCTAAACCCACTTTTGCTGACTCCTTTTCCAGTGAGGAGAAAACTGCGGTAACATCCCGCAGATTTCGGCCTATGATGTTTAGCCTGTCATTGGCATAAGCTAGTGGCATGTGGCTCTTGTGGAATATGGTGCCAGACATGTTGATACATGCCTTTCTCATCACCTTCTCAATAACTATATTAAATAGCGTACAGGACAAGCTTTCACCCTGTCTGATACCTGTTTCCGTGTTGAATGGTTCAAAGTTATCCTTACCAATCATAATCGAGGATTTGGTGTTTTCCAAGGTACATCTGCAAAGTCGTATTAGCTCTGCAGGAATACCAAACTCAGACATGGCCTCATATAGCTTATTCCTTATCAAAGAGTCAAAGACAGCTTTGTAGTCGACAAAGAGGTGGTAGTTGTCATTCTGCTACTTATACGTTTTTTTTTCCAGGATTTGTCGTGAGGTGAATATTTGATCCGTCGTAGATTTACCAGTTCTAAAGCCGCACTGATAAGGTCCAATTAATTTTTCTACAATTGACTTAAGACGTTCACACAAAAGACCAAAGGACCTCGTACACAATTGGTAATAGGCTTATTCCACGATAGTTCTTACATTCACTACGATCTCCTTTCATGTATATGGGACATAACAGACTGAGACTCCAATCCCCAGTCAAGCTTTTCTCTAGTCAGATGTTCTCCATGAGCTGATGCATGCTTTTAATCAACTTATCCTTCCTCTTCTTCAGCTCCTTCTTTTTCCGTTTAAAAAGACAAGTTGCCTCTCGTCTCTTCTCCCCGTGCCGTTCACGAACAGCTTGCGTTCCCATTGGCTGCAGTTTCGCCCTGTATGCAGCATCAGTCTCTTTCGTGGAATTGCGACATCCATCATCGTACCAGGCACCTTCTTGAGGCGGCTTTGAGTACCTAAGTACGCTTCTCGCAGTTCATTCTATGGAATCAGATATATATTGCCATTGCGATGTAATAATATCAGGGGTTGAAGCATTCCATTGCAGTTGAGTTAAGTGGTTGGAGTAGGCTTCCGCTATCGATGTCCAGATTTCGTTGTACCTGGTTATGTACGTTTTTCGCAATGCTTAGCATTGTGCGTACCTTAACTGCGGTAAGGTAGTGATCGTAGTCAATGTTCGCACCCCTGATCATTCGTACGTGTAGAACACTCGATGAGGCCTTCCATCGACTACTACGTGATCTATCTGATTCCTCGTCAATTGATCTGGAGATAACCATGTTGCCTTATGAATATTTCTGTGGTCAAATCTAGTGCTGATAACTACCATATTTCTTGCCGCAGAGAAATCAATCAGTCATCTGATTCAGTGTGCAGACTGAATATTCCGATGGTAGGCTCAAATGCGGTCTTCCTGTTTATTTGAGCATTAAAATCGCATAGTACAATTTTGATGTCATGGTTCTGGCTAGGGGCTGACCAACACAACTTTTGCTTGTATGAAGTGCGACCCACCTTAATGTACAGTGGAGACCTTCAGAGCACATGGACACCTTCTTCTTTAAAAATTTTAAAAATTCACAAATCAAATGAATTTTTGTTAATTTAATTTCGATTTGAAGTTAGAAAGTATTGTATATGGGAATCTGTCACGTTTTAGGATCTTTTGTTATCTTGTTATATGGTGGCGTATGATTATCATAAGTAATATTCCACGTAAATCATACGCCACGGAGTTCAACAGTTTTATTGTAACTGCTACAAAATGTATCCAGTTCAAAATCATTTGATGAATGGAAAAGAGAAACTGTTGCTTATGTAGAGAAACGTTAAATGAACAGATTAAACGATCAGATTGGCTAAATCGGACTAGTGGTACTCGAGGTGTATTAAACTAACTTCAAATCGATATTAAATTGTTATGGCATGTAACTTGACAAAACGAATGATGCAGAACTTCTTCTTATTGGGGCTATTTTCACGTGCAGTTCTCAGAATTGGGTCCCAAATCAATGAGCTGAAAAATGTTGTACTGTGTTATTTTTATTTATTGAAAAATAAACACTGAGAGAAGAGGAAAACTAGTAAAAGCAGGTCTAAGTTAGTGTTAACTAGTTGAGAAACTTTACCACATTATAGGTAACAGGAAAAAGTTAAACGGAAATATTTAATAAGACCCAATAAATAGTTGAGAAATATTTATTCATACCAGTTTAAATATTCATTAACCCCTACTTTCTCGTTTCAATGCATAATCGTTTTAACTTTACACCCACTGTCCGGCTGACGTTTAATCAACCCTAAAACTATTGTTCCCCCCTCACCCCTGGCTTGGATTATTGCTATTTCTTAATGTTGGTGTTCTAATTTCTAACTACTAGTTTCTTTAACTTTCTTCAACACGCAATAGTTCAATATTTCATTTCAGTTGTACTTTGTGTTTTTTTTTTCTTTACTAAACTGCCAACAAAGTATATTTTTACATTACGAGCTATCACATGGAAAATGTAGACTAAGTACATGAACGTCATGGACATGATTAAACAAATTTATTGGTCTTCAAAAGGTAATAAGAGTACTTGTACCTTAAAAGACATTTGAAATGTTTGCAAAAGGCGGGCGGTATGTAGTTGGAGTGGCACAGTATGGTACCGCGACGAATGGTGAAATGAAATAAATGTTACTCATACGCTGAAGAGGGCAGTGCGGAGTACGAATGTGCTAACATTAGAAATATATTTGTAGTGTATATTTGTATTATTTATGTGCTTAGGATACACAACTGAAATGAATGATATGCAAATTATGAAACAATTTGAAATGTATCGTATTTTAATGTGAACTATTAACTTTCATATAATTTTTTAGAATTTTTTTCAATTTAAGGCATTTGGTTACTTGCATAGCACTCCCTCACAGTCATCTTTTGGCCGCCACCATAGTCCAAAATTCATATTATCTTTACAATTCCTTAATTACCCACAGACCATAACCACAGCTCATATAAAACTTTTGCGAATACATACATTGAAACAATAACAAAATTTCTTAACATTACGTATGAGTATTATAAATAGCTATAGTCATACAAATGTATGTATTGTCTGGACGACATATTAAAACCCAAAGCGTGGCTACTTTACTTCAAATATGATTCTATTGTAAATCTCTTTCCTTTAAACACAAATGCTAATCACGGATTCGTCATAAGCTTTGTATTCCATTCATAACAATTCCATTATACATATATCACTCATACGCCTTGTAGCATTCCCCACAGAGCTTATGAAACTAGTCGGTCCTCTTGTTCCGCGTTAATAAATTCTTAGCATGATTTAACCAATTTAGTGACAATTTGTGCGCATAAATTATTCAAATAGTACTTTACACTTCACTACTCCACTGTTTGCTTAGTTAAGTATTCGTTCCATACGGAATGTAGGATGTAGACGTTTGCTCTAAGTGGAAAGACTATTTCCACTGAAATTCTAAAATTAAATGAAGCTAAACAACCCCATTACAATTGGATATACGAGAGAGGTTTAACAAGGCAGGTGAAAATATGATAATATGATAATATGATAATATGATAATATGATAATATGATAATATGATAATATGATAATATGATAATATGATAATATGATAATATGATAATATGATAATATGATAATATGATAATATGATAATATGATAATATGATAATATGATAATATGATAATATGATAATATGATAATATGATAATATGATAATATGATAATATGATAATATGATAATATGATAATATGATAATATGATAATATGATAATATGATAATATGATAATATGATAATATGATAATATGATAATATGATAATATGATAATATGATAATATGATAATATGATAATATGATAATATGATAATATGATAATATGATAATATGATAATATGATAATATGATAATATGATAATATGATAATATGATAATATGATAATATGATAATATGATAATATGATAATATGATAATATGATAATATGATAATATGATAATATGATAATATGATAATATGATAATATGATAATATGATAATATGATAATATGATAATATGATAATATGATAATATGATAATATGATAATATGATAATATGATAATATGATAATATGATAATATGATAATTTGATAATATGATAATATGATAATATGATAATATGATAATATGATAATATGATAATATGATAATATGATAATATGATAATATGATAATATGATAATATGATAATATGATAATATGATAATATGATAATATGATAATATGATAATATGATAATATGATAATATGATAATATGATAATATGATAATATGATAATATGATAATATGATAATATGATAATATGATAATATGATAATATGATAATATGATAATATGATAATATGATAATATGATAATATGATAATATGATAATATGATAATATGATAATATGATAATATGATAATATGATAATATGATAATATGATAATATGATAATATGATAATATGATAATATGATAATATGATAATATGATAATATGATAATATGATAATATGATAATATGATAATATGATAATATGATAATATGATAATATGATAATATGATAATATGATAATATGATAATATGATAATATGATAATATGATAATATGATAATATGATAACATGATAATATGATAATATGATAATATGATAATATGATAATATGATAATATGATAATATGATAATATGATAATATGATAATATGATAATACTAGTGGGCCCGGCAATGCTTCGCTATTGCATATTAACTTGTAATATATTTCACACTTAGGTCTACAAAGTACTTTGAAAACGGCACTAAAGCTCGACAAAAATATGTTGAGTTTATTTACTTATGTAACTTATTTAAAGTAACTCCTTAACATTAAAGTTTACTACTTAAGTTTTATTGTTGTTATTGCTAATAAAAATGTAGATTAAGTTTTTTCAGTATGTAGGGCAAAAAATCACTTCTTTCACAAATCGGAAACATACATATCTCTAAAGATCAAAATTATTTATCTTGATCCGTAGTAGCGTGAACCATCTGTATACTAACTATCTCTTTGGTCATAAAAAAAACATTTTTGTTATGCCTTCTCCTACTGACCGCAAATGAAAATTCCGTTTGAAGCTTCATGCCTTTAGCCATAAAAACTTCTTTTGTCATGTCTTCTTCTCACACGGATCAAGAATAATCCGTAATACTGTTTTTGTATTGAACTCGTATTACCATTTTTTGAGATAATTCGGTCACCAACGTTTGGCTTAGCAAAGTGATGGTCTCACGCGCTGTATGGCATGTTACAGCGTCGTGTTAGAACCATTTCTCCTTCAAATAATGTTCAATGACATGATAAATAAAAAAATCAATTGATCGTCTATTGGCTCTTCTTCTTCTACCAGTTGGATTTTATATGAATGTAGGCCAAGGTCTTTCCTCAGCATTTGCAGAGACCGAGTTCCAGAGAATGAAGTCGGTTCGATAAATTCGAGTCCCCTGTCATACTAACGTCTACAGCGTCGATGGCTTCTATTAGCTGCTCAGATGCATCATTACATGCACCCTCAACTTCATAAAGGGCTCCATAAGTTTGGCGAACAGAACGTGCATTTTGAAAATAAATTTGCATGATTTGTAAACTTTGTTCTTGTTTAGTTTTTACATGGTGATTTTGCAAAGTATACTAAAAGAAAGTCTATTACACTTCATTAGTATGACAGCTAGATTTACACTTATACCTATCAGAAGTTCTATATGTCAAGAAAATACCCCATGCATAGGTTATTTTCAATTGTTTGCTAATGTTACATCTGATATACTATAAAAATTTAACCATTGTAGTATAACTACAATGAATATTGCTTAATTTTTCTATCTATATGATTTATTACCGATTCGCTCTCCTGAGAAGTAATTGAAAAATTAGGGCGAATTAATTAGTTCGCGTCAAAAAAAAAACAACCTGTTAACCGTATATCTGTATTGGAATGTACGAAGAATTCTTAGAAAATTTCACTAAGAAACTATATATCTAAAATCAATTCCTAGTTCGAGCTGAGAAGCATGAACATTTCAGGTAGAGATTTTTTTTTAGCAATGAGCAAATATTCTGAAAAATGATTTTTAAAAACTTAATTTCTGTATGCCAACTCTCAGAGGCCATAACTTTTTAACCAATACATAGATTTGCTTCTGTAATACCTCATTTAGTTCGTTGGGAAGTCAGTTTTACGCAGAAGGTGTGTAAAAATATATATCTGAAGTTTTCGGTTTGTGCTCATTTAAAAACAAAAAAAATCTCTATCTGAAATCTTCATGCTTCCCAACGCGAGCTAGGAATTGATTTTAGACACAAAGTTTATTGGTGAAATTTTCTTAAAAATCATCGTAGATTCCGATTTTGGTTACGATTTGTGCGAATAAAAAAATTGGCCCACCTTACTGTTCATATCTCTAGTTGAACAGCAATATACTGTGGAATTTTGACAGTTGTAACCGTTTGTTTTAAAAAGGGTGTAGAACAGCCCATTCCCAACCTTACTGTAATTCATACTGCAAGCCCTTTTAATTTTCAAGTTGAATGGGCGGTGCCACGCCCCTTTATTCAAGCACAACCAAATATAGCCTGGGACTATCAACAGGTCAACAGTACCACTTGGTAAGATTTTCGTATCAATCGATCTATTAGAAAAGCCGTTAGAGCGATTTTTGAAAAGAGGATACTGCTCCATCAACATATATAACAAATCTCATCTTCATACCTCTGATAGTTCATGAAATAAAGCCTTTTTAATTTTCAAGTTGTATGGGCGGTGCCACGCCCCTTTATCCAATTACAACCAAATGAAGTCAGGAACTATCTACAGGTCAACAGTACGTCATGGTAAAATTTTTGTATTAATCGACCTATTATAAAAGCCGTTAGAGCGATTTTTGAAAAGGGGGCGTGGCACCGCCCACTTCCATCCTGGCTGTAATTAATACTGCTCCAACAACATATATACCAAATCTCACCTTCATACCTCTGATAGTTCATGAAATATAGCCTTTTTAATTTTCAAGTTGTATGGGCGGTGCCACGCCCCTTTATCCAATTACAACCAAATGTAGTCAGGAACTATCTTCAGGTCAACAGTACCTCATGGTAAAATTTTTGTATCAATCGGTCTATTAGAAAAGCCGTCTGAGCGATATTTGAAAAAAGGGGCGTGGCGCCGCCCCTTTAAGATGTAAGCTATCCTATCTTTCAAGTTGGATCAAACCGAACACGGTGTGCAAATTTGATTCAAATCGGTTAAGTAGTTTAGGAGTCCATCGCGGACAAACAACGTGACACGTAATTTATATATATTAAGATAGGAAAGGGGAGTTTTTATCCCTTTTGCTATTTTCACCCCCTAAATGTGGAAAAATTCAAACAATGTTTAGCCTATGTTACTTGCGAGGTTATTCGGAAGATTCTCTGAAAATTTCATCAAAATCGGTCCAGCCGTTTTCGAGCCCATACGTTACAACAATACACACATCCCCACACACACACACACACACATACATGTTTCGAAATGAATGCAGTGTTCGCTATAACTCAAGAACCAATGCACATACAAAGACCGTTTATACATAAAAAACCTTGGTATCAACGTCACCTTTCATATGAAGTTTGCAGAAACAAAATCGGTTCACGCATTCCAGAGAACATCAATTTCTAACACAATGCAACTTATTTTTATATATATAGATGATAATATGATAATATGATAATATGATAATATGATAATATGATAATATGATAATATGATAATATGATAATATGATAATATGATAATATGATAATATGATAATATGATAATATGATAATATGATAATATGATAATATGATAATATGATAATATGATAATATGATAATATGATAATATGATAATATGATAATATGATAATATGATAATATGATAATATGATAATATGATAATATGATAATATGATAATATGATAATATGATAATATGATAATATGATAATATGATAATATGATAATATGATAATATGATAATATGATAATATGATAATATGATAATATGATAATATGATAATATGATAATATGATAATATGATAATATGATAATATGATAATATGATAATATGATAATATGATAATATGATAATATGATAATATGATAATATGATAATATGATAATATGATAATATGATAATATGATAATATGATAATATGATAATATGATAATATGATAATATGATAATATGATAATATGATAATATGATAATATGATAATATGATAATATGATAATATGATAATATGATAATATGATAATATGATAATATGATAATATGATAATATGATAATATGATAATATGATAATATGATAATATGATAATATGATAATATGATAATATGATAATATGATAATATGATAATATGATAATATGATAATATGATAATATGATAATATGATAATATGATAATATGATAATATGATAATATGATAATATGATAAAATGATAATATGATAATATGATAATATGATAATATGATAATATGATAATATGATAATATGATAATATGATAATATGATAATATGATAATATGATAATATGAAAATATGAAAATATAAAAATATTAAAATATAAAAATATAAAAATATAAAAATATAAAAATATAAAAATATAAAAATATAAAAATATAAAAATATAAAAATATAAAAATATAAAAATATAAAAATATAAAAATATAAAAATATAAAAATATAAAAATATAAAAATATAAAAATATAAAAATATAAAAATATAAAAATATAAAAATATAAAAATATAAAAATATAAAAATATAAAAATATAAAAATATAAAAATATAAAAATATAAAAATATAAAACTATAAAAATGTAAAAATGTAAAAATATAAAAATATAAAAATAAAAAAATATAAAAATATAAAAATATAAGAATATAAAAATATAAAAATATAAAAATATAAATATATAAAAATATAAAAATATAAAAATATAAAAATATAATAATATAAAAATATAAAAATATAAAAATATAAAAATATAAAAATATAAAAATATATAATATATATAAATATAAATATAAATATATAAATATATATAATATAAAAATATAAAAATATAAAAATATAAAAATATAAAAATATAAAAATATAAAAATATAAAAATATAAAAATATAAAAATATAAAAATATAATCATATAAAAATATAAAAATATAAAAATATAAAAATATAAAAATATAAAAATATAAAAATATAAAAATATAAAAATATAAAAATATAAAAATATAAAAATATAAAAATATAAAAATATAAAAATATAAAAATATAAAAATATAAAAATATAAAAATATAAAAATATAAAAATATAAAAATATAAAAATATAAAAATATAAAAATATAAAAATATAAAAATATAAAAATATAAAGATATAAAAATATAAAAATATAAAAATATAAAAATATAAAAATATAAAAATATAAAAATATAAAAATATAAAAATATAAAAATATAAAAATATAAAAATATAAAAATATAAAAATATAAAAATATAAAAATATAAAAATATAAAAATATAAAAATATAAAAATATAAAAATATAAAAATATAAAAATATAAAAATATAAAAATATAAAAATATAAAAATATAAAAATATAAAAATATAAAGATATAAAGATATAAAAATATAAAAATATAAAAATATAAAACTATAAAAATGTAAAAATATAAAAATATAAAAATATAAAAATAAAAAAATATAAATATATAAAAATATAAGAATATAAAAATATAAAAATATAAATATATAAAAATATAAAAAAATAAAAATATAATAATATAATAATATTAAAATATAAAAATATAAAAATATAAAAATATAAAAATATAAAAATATAAAAATATAAAAATATAAAAATAAAAAAATATAAAAATATAAAAATATAAAAATATAAAAATATAAAAATATAAAAATATAAAAATATAAAAATATAAAAATATAAAAATATAAAAATATAAAAATATAAAAATATAAAAATATAAAAATATAAAAATATAAAAATATAAAAATATAAAAATATAAAAATATAAAAATATAAAAATATAAAAATATAAAAATATAAAAATATAACAATATAAAAGTATAAAAATATAAAAATATAAAAATATAAAAATATAAAAATATAAAAATATAAAAATATAAAAATATAAAAATATAAAAATATAAAAATATAAAAATATAAAAATATAAAAATATAAAAATATAAAAATATAAAAATATAAAAATATAAAAATATAAAAATATAAAAATATAAAAATATAAAAATATAAAAATATAAAAATATAAAAATATAAAAATATAAAAATATAAAAATATAAAAATATAAAAATATAAAAATATAAAAATATAAAAATATAAAAATATAAAAATATAAAAATATAAAAATATAAAAATATAAAAATATAAAAATATAAAAATATAAAAATATAAAAATATAAAAATATAAAAATATAAAAATATAAAAATATAAAAATATAAAAATATAAAAATATAAAAATATAAAAATATAAAAATATAAAAATATAAAAATATAAAAATATAAAAATATAAAAATATAAAAATATAAAAATATAAAAATATAAAAATATAAAAATATAAAAATATAAAAATATTAAAATATAAAAACATAAAAATACAAAAATATAAAAATATGAAAGCAACAATTAATTAAATTACTTTAATAGATTTTTCTTATATATTCACACTGCTCGTTTTACAAAGTTCACCATCTGTAATTCCCTTATTTAATGTTTTTTGTTCTTAAAAATGCACTGACCTACATACTTACAATTAAATTCCAATTAAATCAAATCCCATGACTTAATGTCACATTGTGACATCTTTCAACTATTTGTCGAACAATTTTCTAACGAAAAGGAATCCGTGGAAAATGTGTCATCCTTTACTGAAAACTTGCTGTTCATGAATCATTCTTCTGCTTTTCATTAGCAACTTTCTGGTGCAGTTTTTTTCCTCAAAGTACCATAAGATTTTATATATTTTATATTCTTATACACTTAGGTTTCAAGTCGCAGTCTTATTTACACTTATTCTTGGTATAATGACTACTGCAATGAGTTTTCCTTTTATACAACTTTAAGGAAACAGCAAGAGCAGAAAAGTAGTAAAATTTTCGTTAAATAAATATAAAAGAATGTTGATGCATCGTTCTTCATTAAAATGACAAAGTTGTCCAACTGAGCTTCCAGCTAATTTTTTTCTGCAGTAACGCTGATATACGAGTGCAGGTCAGAGAATTGAACTATGATAACATACTGCAACAGACAAGATGGGGTTGAGTAAATCCAAGTCAGTATAAAGGTACTAGGTTAGTATAGTAAAACCCCAAAGGGTTTGCCGTTCTTTACAATTCTGCTAAAGAATGAAATGGAAAATCATCTATGGTTCTTGAATTATAGCTTGAAAACTAAGTGAACAAACATCAAGATAATCAAATAATATAAGAGGTCATAAAGTAAGAAAGGACGTTAAGCTCTTCGGGGATTTTACTATACTGACCTAGTACTTTCACCCTGACTTGAAATTTCTCACCCCCAGACAATGGTCCCGAAAATGTTCCACAGTGTAATAAAAAGGATAAGAGATAACCGAATGAAATTTGTTATACATGTTCATATGGACCCATTGCTGGATAATTTAGCATTTTGAAATTTCTCATCTCGCAGAGAAATCTTTTTAAACCTAAGAAAGTCTAAAGGTAATTTTCCAGGATAATTAAGGATAAAAGACATTTTCTATATGTTGATGTTCTTAACCCACAAGCATCTGCCATTATTATGATGCATTTCTAATGAGGAGGTTAAAACCTAACAGGCAGCTCATTGATCTTTATAATCTGTTGTTGCATTCAAAAGTTATTCCAACATGAACCGTCACAAATATTTATCGAAATATTGTTTTCTTGGTTTTTGTCTAAGTAGCATTGCACTGTAAATCCCCTTCAAAAAAGTTTATATACTTACAACAATGCCTCTCCCTAAGACACTTCCAAAAGACCTAAATAAAAAGATTTCACAAATGTTTCGAAATAAATCAAATTTTATAGAATAATTACAACATAGTAAACTCTCCACACACACAGATTTTCATATTCATAAAACTTGCCGCTTATATCCTCAACGACCCCCTAAAGACAATAAACTTTGTAATGAATCCCTCGTAAAAATAAGAAAGAATCTATTTCATCTTATTTTTGTATAACGAAACTATACAACCAACAACTGCAGCAACAGACGGACACACATCTATACTTTTATAACTAAGTAAGTTATGTGCATACGTACATACTTATGTATGTATGGCAGAGGTCTTTGTGCTTCATAGCCAAAATATATTGCGTCATTGTGACGGTTGGAAAATTGACGCTAGATGGGTAGTTAAACATGTCACACAAAAGATAGTGAAGAAGAAGTTAAGAACGAAAAGGATGCCAAAAGAAAAGTTGAACTAAAATTGAAATTCATCACTCTCAGGACATTGAAAAACTCAAATAAGTGCACACACACACAAACAAACCACACAGACCCATGTAAATAAACAATAGTGCACTACAAAAACAGGCAACCAAAAAGAGAGAGAGAGAGGGTGTACTACACTTACATACAAGTAGAACAAAGATCTCCAATGGAGATTTTCCATGCAAGAAGAAAGAGATGTGTAACTATACCGTTTTACAAACTTACTATCATTTACAAATACACGGGTATTGATACTTCACACATTCACACACACACCACCACCAGCTTCTACACTGTGATCCTTTGTTATACAGCTGATGTGTATGTTCTTGAGTGCGTTGCTATGTGTAAGTGTTTATGGGCTTCTATTCTGTTGCAACTGCTTACTTAAGTATTCCTTTGAGTGCATTTGTTGTTGTGTGCGTTTAAAGCTATTTTCATTTATGGCTGTGTGTTTGCCTAAGTGTATGTGTATGTATGTATGTGGCTATGTAACGCTGTTGTTTTCAACTTCAAAAGTGTGTGAAAAATTCCAATTCGTTAGTGAAAATATTTTTAGGGTATTTTGTTTGCTTTCTTTTTTCTTCAACCTACATATTTCGGCTTTCGGTTGCATTCTACTCATAACCTGCCTGCACCCCGTCACTCTCGCTAGCTTCATCTGCTTCAGGTATTCGTTCGTAACCTCACCAACCCCCTCTACTGCAGACCGGCTGAAGGATAAAAGTTTTTCCATCTTTTTTTTTTTCATTGTTGTTTTTCTCTATTTTTGTTATAGTCCAATTTTTCTTTTTCAGCGTCTAAAATGATAGTGAGTGAGGTCATAAAGGGGTTAGTTTGCTTTTTAACCATTCCAAAAAGGAATGAACGTTCAAATGACAATTGAACACCGGGTCAATGCTGTAGACCGGGACGGGTGGGTTATTCAAGTGTTTGTCAGAAATAAAAATGAATTTTTCACTTTATATAAACGGAAAATATTTTTCGTTTTCAAATCTAAATACCAGCACGCAAATGTTATCGATCGAAATTATATAAAAAAAAAAAACAAAATGTCGATGGCGGCATGGGGGTGAACGATTTTCCAAAAGGTTAACCGTATGACGTGCAAAGAAAGTTGAATAGATAACACAAATGTTTCGACGGTTGAACTAATAGATTAGGTATTTTGAAATTGTTGAAAACTGTTGTAAATATGCAATTTCACCAAACACATATTCTAGAATGGGTAAGAGAGAGAGAGACACTTCAATGTCATTTCATAGCCGAATTGAGTTGTTACCAAAAAGTTGAAGGCACCCGCAAATGTTGAAGAAGCTATTGTATATGAAAGGATACTGTGCGACTCAGGCACATCGATGGAGAAAATGTTAATTACTATTCGCTTCCTTAAGTGGGCGGAATGGTACATTTGTATGGGAAGTCCCAGAAGGAGCGTGGCTAGACGCTCAGACTTTTTCTCCAAAACGTTATCCTGCTTGAGCATTACTAATTACATAAATTGGGCACGATCGCGTTACGCCTTTTAATAATAATAATCGATTTCTAGAAACGGGCGTTACCAGATAAGCATGCGATGTACCAGGAGAGGCGTGGCTAGACTTCCAATTTTTTCTCAAAAACTTTATCCTCTTATAACATAACAAAATACTGCATTTGGACAAGATCGCTTTGGATGTATTCAAATTATTACTCCATCTCTAAAGTGGGCGTGGTGGTACATTTGTATAGGAGGTACCAGAAGGGGCGTGTTTAGACTACCAGGTTTTTCTCCAAAAGTTTGTTGTGCTATAGTTTTACTAAATACAGAATTTCCGCAACAAAAAAATCGTCCATACATTTCGCTACCGACCTAATGTACATATATAGAAGCCCCCTTTAGGTGTTGCAGGTAGAGGGTAGGTATGTTCGGGAAAAATGTTAGGAGGGAAATACTAGTGGAGGTCGGACATACATTTTGTCTCTCTACGATGCATCATCACAACAGCAGGAGCTAATTTCATAACAAACTAGTAAGGCGGTTATCTTCGGCTATGCCGAAGCTCAGATACCCTTCACCATTTGTAAAAATGGTGGTAAAACTGGTTATTTGCACTACAACTATATTTTATTACACTTTGTACCACAAAACAGGGGAGTTGGTGAGAAGTGGACGTTACTTTTAGCTTCACACATCCATTTTGTCAGTAATTTTGTATAGATTTTACTCGATTTTATGAATTTTGTGACTCCCCAAAAATGGGAAGTTGTGTGGGATGTGGGAGTAGTTAAAATCCGATCATGTCTTAAAAGGTAGCCTCCGCTTAGATATTGAATCTTGCGTAAAAAGTATTAGCTATGTATTTACCTCTTAAAATACGGCTGCAATCGCAGGGACAAACCCAAAAAAGGGAGGGTTTGTATGGGAGGTGAGAGTAGTTTTTGACCGATCGTTTTCATTTTAATACTCAACCTCCGCTTAGAGCAGAAAAGCTTTCAGCTTGATTGCTCTTAAATTACTAAAGTAATCGCGGGGACTGACATACGGACACCCCCAAAAAGAGGGATTTTGTATGGGAGGTGAGAGTAGTTTTTCACCGATCAGTCTCATTTTAATACTCAACCTCCGCTTAGAGTAGGGAAGCTTGCATACATTATTTCAGCTTGATTACTCTTAAATTACTACTGTAATCGCGGGACTGACATACGGACACCCCCAAAAAGAGGGTTTGTGTATGGGAGGTGGGAGTAATTTTTGACCGATCGGTTTCATCTTACTACTCAACCTTCGCTTAGTGTTGGAAAGCTTGCATACACAATTTTAGCTTGATTGCCCTTAAACTACGGCTGTAGTCGCAGGGGTAGACCCCAAAAAGGGGGTGTTTGTATGGGAGGTGGGAGTAGTTTTTGACCTATCGGGCTCATCTTAGAACTCAACCTCCATTTAGGGCAGCAAAGCTTGCATACAATATTTCGGCTTGATTTCTCTTAAATTACTATTGTAATCGCGTGGACTGACATACGGAAACCCCCAAAAAGAGGGATTTTGTATGGGAGGTGAGAGTAGTTTTTGACCGATCGGTCTCATCTTACCACTTAACCTCCGCTTATTGTAGGGAAGCTTACATACAAAATTTCAGCTCGATTGTCCTTAAACTACGGCTGCAATCGCAGGGACAGACCCCAAAAGGGGAGTTTGTATGGGAGGTGGGAGTAGTTTTTGACCGATCGGGCTCATCTTAGAACTCAACCTCCATTTAGGGCCGCAAAACTTGCGTACAATATTTCGGCTTGATTGCTCTTAAAATGCTGGGAGTAGGTTTTTACCGATCGGTCTCATCTCACCACTAAACTTCCGCTTAGTGTAGGGAAGTTTGCATACAAAATTTCAGCTTGATTGCCCTGAAACTACAGCTGTAACCGCAGGGATAGACCCAAAAAAAGGGGGAGTTTGTATGGGAGGTGGGAGCAGTTTCTGACCGATCGGGCTTATCTTAGAACTCAACCTTCGCCTAGTGTTGGGAAGCTTGTATACAAAATGTCAGCCTGATTGCCCTTAAACTACAGCTGTAACCGCAGGGATAAACCCAAAAAAGGGGGAGTTTGTATGGGAGGTGGGAGTAGATTTTGACCGATCGGGCTCATCTTAGAACTTAACCTCCGCTTTGATGATAGAAGCTTTCATTCCAAATTTCAGCTCGATATAACATAAACTGCGGCTGTAATCGCGGGGACAGACGGTCACCCTTAAATCGACTCAGATTTCGATGCTGATCATTTATATATGTATACGCCTACCACGCCTCCTTATGGGCGTTACAAATGGAAGAACAAAATTAATATACCCTTCACTCCATTCATGGGCATGGTGAAGGGTATACAAATATGAAAATACCAAAAAATTTTATGGGGACTTCCTTAAGAGTTGGATATGGAGGACGCATATGTTCTGAGAAACTATTGGGGTTGCAAAAATATTGAGGGTCTGTTACACATTTGACTCCTCTAGGGAGCAAAATTTATAAAAATGTTATTTTTGTATCGGAGCCCCCTTATGGGGTAAATATGGCGGGTAGGTATGTTTGGGAAAAATGTAAGGAGGGAAAAATTACATTTTACCTCTCTAGAAGGTACAAAGGGTGCGGCAGGAGCTGATTTCTTAAAAAAATATTATAAAAAAATAAAAAAATTATGGGGTTGTAGATAGAAGATAGCTATGTTCTGAGAAACTGTTGGGGTTGCAACAATATTTAGAATCGGTCATACATTTGACTCCTCTAGGGGCACATTGGGGGCAGTTAGATCGGTGGGAGCTCCTTTGGGTGTGAAGTGGGGGGGATAGATATGTTTGGGGAAAATGTTAGGAGGGAAAAATGCCTGGGGGTCGGTCATACATTTTACCCCTCTATTGGCAGTAACGGGGCTTGATGTAGATTTTTCCCCCTCACCCCCAACTTTGAACACTATGCTCTGTCATTTGACTTTTTTTCCCAACCACACTAAATGTTGACAAAATATTTAATTTCGATAAGTGGGCGTGGCAAGTGTTTTTAGCAATTTGATATCCAGATAGCATTAGGCACTACAGCTCTGCATACATGACCGTCATCACCGCCATCCAGGAGATGCGATGAACAGGGCGAGAATTCTCGCGACGTAACAGTTGCAACATCTATTACATTTGCTATGCGGAAAAGCATGAATTTGGATGTGGATTTATAACACAGTGCAAGAGCCAATTGTGATTTCAAAATTAGGTAGAACCAATTTTTCCGAATGATTTCTACCGAACGTTCTCATTTATAGCCTTTTTTCATAATTTTCTTCAATAACTCCAAATTTCTTGCCATCTATAGGTTTACTTATCTGTGATAAGTAGAAAACTGGTAATTTCTGATGATATTGAATAACAATTCTGACCCAAGTACTGTACTGTACATATGTAGCGATTTTGCATATAGTAATCGCTAACATGCATGTACAACGTATGAGTAATATTAATGTTATGCCTATTTTATATTAATCAAACGCACATCGTTACAAAATTGTGGATTTATGGATTAATAACACAGTGCAACCGGCATTCTGGTAAGTGTAAAATTCCAAGTGAAGTTACTAGGTTAGTATAGTATAACACCTAAAGGGTTTTGCGTTCTCTACAATTTTGCTAAATAATGAAATGAGAAATTTTCAATGGTTTTTGAGTTATAGCTGAAAAATTGAGTTAACAAACATCAATATAAGTATAAAAAAAAAGTGTGGACTGAGAAAGCCACATCCTTTAGGACTTTTACTATACTGGCGTAGAAACTTCAAACTAAATTGGAATTTCTGACTCCCAGACAATGACCCCGAAAAATCCCACAGTGTAATTAACCAAAGCTTACAGCCATGTTCTAGAAAACAATTAGGTTTGAAAACAGAGCAAAATCGGTAAAAAGGTAATACTTTTTAATAAATTTTTACTGATTTTGCTCTGTTTTCAAGTAGTAAGTTTGTCTTGCGATTTAATCCTGTTAGTGATCGCAAAGCGATATTCCGCATCAAAGCGAAATATTTCTACATCAGGCTGATTTGTGATCATGCCCTGTAGTATTCAGAGGCTATACATTAGTTGATTTTCATGACAATTTTCTTAATTTTGTTGTTTCTTTGTTTTAAAATTTCATGGTAATATATTTACATTTTTATTCTTTTAATATTTGTATATTCTATACTTAACATTATTCAAGATGTTAAGTGTCACAAAATGTTAATATGTTTGAGATGCTTTGGCGATGGGTTGGTGTCATCGCTATTATGAATGCAATTAATGCAATTGAAAGATTATTTCTATATGGAAATAAAAAGGTAAATAATGGAATTATTCGTGATTTGGAATGATCATTATAAATGTGACAAAATGTACGAATTGTATAAATATTTTTTATTACATTGGCTATTACATTGTAATCTCGGCCAAGTGACGACAGAGCTCGATAGTAATAGCGGCGAAATTAGCGCGTTAGCTTATTCTCGTACATACGTACATACGCAATTGTCTCACTACAGCTCTCTTGTACTTGTCCATCACACATTGAGATTCTTTTCTATTTTGCCTTCACAGTGATCAAGCGTCTTAAAACAGTGAACAGTGCCTTGTGACCCTCTTAATAATTAAACAAGTGATATTGAAAAGTGTGAAGGGCAAACCAAGTACAGTCAGTATTGTCGACTACTGGCTACTACTATTAAGACAAACTTACAAATCATGTGCATTATTTTAAATTAACACCGAAGGTAAGCTAATTTAACGAAAAAGAAAATTAGTGTGAGTGTTAAGTGGAAAGGAATATCTCTCCTTTTTTTCTATTAGGTTAACGTCGCAGTGAAATCACATTTTTATACCTCTAAAAGAGGCTATTCTGTGCACGAAAAAGCTGTAATTTTGCCTTTTGTGACATACTTTGCGACAAACCTCAAGCCAAAACCGGGAGAATTTACCAGGCACACGTAGAATTCTGCCTCGAACATAATGAACCAAGCGTATTCTATGCCACGAACTACAAAACGTGAAGGCAAGATACCCCTTTCAAATTTCACAAGTCATAGCTCAAGACGATAAGCATCTTACACTTGCCTATCAATACGAAGCATTCCTACCAAAGTTCCAACCTGAAAAGTCCAGACATCAACACTCCAACGAAGCCTTTATCCACTCAGACCACAAAAACCGAAGAATTCGTCACATATAAGTAGGCAAAACCGAGCATCAGGCGTCTACTGGACCACATACGTCCCAAATGATCCATAATAAGGCTTACCAAAATCTATAGATCAACCTCATGTATACCAGTTTTTTTTCTATCCATAGTTTACAAATTTAACATAAGTATTCTTTTTTAAATGTAAAAGTATTATTTTTCAATAATGACATTTTCTAAACCACTGTTGACTTCCATTATTGGTAAAACTTCCAAATTCTAAAACTTAATTAATTTCAACAATTTTCACATTAATTTAACAATTAAATTTAAAATGTTCCCTTATTTATAAAAAAGATCCTTACCTATTCTATACTATCTTATGAAATATGAATTAATTCATTATTAAACGATTATGAATTATAATTAATCTTAAAACTCATAAAAATAGCACATTTTGCTATAAGTTAAGTTAAGGTGATAAATTGCATCACCCAGTATAAATAGTATTTTAAGCCTATTAATGATCATTACGAATGGTATAAGTAAGTAAGTCAGATATGCAAACAAACCCTGTTTAAACCCTTCTCCATTCCTCACCTAGAGTTTCATTCATCTCCAGCTTACGAGAGGCCTCATCGTTCTGCTGCAGCTCTGCTTAAACACATGTTTATATTTGGTGAGTTACAACTTTGTTTCATTCATATATTTTAACAGCGTTTACTATGCATATTCTCTAATGTTAATAACAGAAGTACCAATTGTAGCTCTCATTTAAATATGATATCGAATAAGTTGATATAGATAGATATTTCTATATACATATATTTACATTCCCATCTGAAAATAACATTGATAAGTTAAATTAACAATTGATGTTTCTGTTAATTAACAGACCATAATGGTTGATGATCATTATCTATAGTAGTAAGAAATAATTTTTGGTAGAAATAAGTTATTTAGATACATATATATATCCACATATATATAATACTTTAAAAGTTAAGTTGTTATGAATTCAGGATAATTTTTAATACAATTACTTTACTATCTCATTAAAATGTTTAACATTTAAATGTAAAAATATACATAAATTGAAATGGGACTATAAAAAATCTTAGAGTTTCTTACGTGACGAATTAGCAGGGCAAGGTAAGATTATGAAATGGGTTTTAGTCAAACGTATCGCTACTAAAACCATAGGTAGTGCGGGTAATGAAGCGTCAGACTTTTACAACATCCAAAAGACGTGATTATCGCGTGTCTATTGAAAAGTGATCTTCTATCTATTAACTAGTTTCCGGAGAATAAAATAATAAATTTCGGGAGTCTATAATAATATTTGTGTAGTAGGGAACGGTGTGTAATTAGGAAAGTAGGTGGACACGAACTCCCCCACCCGACTGCTTGCTAGTGGCTTCAATGGCTCCCATTAGTCCTTCCTAACTTTTCCTCGAACTGACTTAAATATTAGAAAATTTGCACATACGTAAACATCTTTGTTTTTAATATGGATTGGCTAATTTTAAATTGGTTTAATCTCAGATCGATTATGAAACTCCCCTGTACATTACAGCCCTGACGGAAGATAAAGACGATGAGTTTAAAGATACATTCTACGAGCGCCTAAAGGAAATATAGAACTGTTGCCCTGCACTTAAACTAGAAAATTTAATTTCCCTTTACACCCCATGAATGAGGTATGGGATAGCTTCCCGCGTTGTTGTGAATTAACACGCTTCTATTTTTAGATTCATAACTAACGGCACCTACTTGTTTATCGACGAATGCGACCGTAACTGTTTGAGAAGCTTTTACTAGACATGCCGATTGACTGGACACTTATACTGCGAAGTTGCTGACGACAACATCGAGGGGGCCGGCAATGAAAGAAAAATATATTTTTTTATTTTTTAGACGACGAGTTGAACCTGGGATCTCCCGCTTGGTAGTCGCGTGTTTTAACCATCATGCCACGGCTTTTATAAATAGGAAAGAAAAAAAACCGATGTTCTGTGAAAATCGGGCCAAGGACACGCCCACCTTCCATATATCCTGATATGAAAAAGACTTACATTTTTAAAAAATAGTTGTTGGTATTGACCAAACTTGGCTTAATTTATCTCTGATATATTACAGAGAACTGTGTTGAATTATATCAAATTATCTTTAAGGACACGCCCAACTCCCATATATCCTGATATGGGAAAAAACTTATATTTTCCAAAATTGTTGTTGGTATTGAACCAAATTTGGCTCAATTTGTCTCTGATATATTAGTCACAACTGTGTTGAATTACATAAAATTATCTCTAAGGATACGCCCACTTCCCATATATCCTGAAATGAGAATAACTTATATTTTCCAAAATTTTTGTTGGTATCGAACCAAATTTTATCTTAATTTTTTCCCTGATATTTTACTAACAACTGTGTTGAATTATATAAAATTATCTCTAAGGACACGCCCAACTCCTATATATCCTGAAATGGAAAACTTATATTTTCCAAAATTGTTGTTGGTATTGAACCAAATTTGGCTCAATTTGTCTCTGATATATTAGTCACAACTGTGTTGAATTACATAAAATTATCTCTAAGGACACGCCCAACTCCCATATATCCTGAAATGGAAAAAACTTATATTTTCCAAAATAGTTGTTGGTATTGAACCAAATTTGGCTCAATTTGTCACTGATATATTGCTGACAACTGTGTTGAATTATATCAAACTATCTCGAAGGACACGCACAATTCCCATATATCCTGAAATGGAGAAAACTTATATTTTCCAAAATTGTTGTTGGTATTGAACCAAACTTGGCTTAATTTATCTCTGATATATTATTGACAATTGTGTTGAATTACTTATAATTATCTCTAAGGACACGCCCTACTCCCATATATCCTGAAATGGAGAAAACTTATATTTTCCAAAATTGTTGTTAGTATTGAACCAAATTTAGCCCAAATCATATATAACTAGCGGACCCGGCGAACTTCGTCTCGCTCCAGTTTTATGCCTTCAGAAAAACTCAGTAGAGAATTTTTGATAAACAAAGTTTTTCGATTAGTTTTCCGCCGCATAAACAAACAACGAAGGCGGTTCTCCAAAACTCGAAAAGGCAACGTTCAGCTGACCGCACTTAAAACAGGGAAATTCGAGATTAATCTCACATACTTCCAACGATTGGCCTTGCGATTTATTGATTGTCGTCGGGGAATTGGAATGGATGATCAGTTGGAATTATCTGATTCATAAGATAAGGACTTCTTTGAATTTGTTATTCATGATCGTCTGAAATCACTTTTTTTTATCAGATTCTTGACGGACAACCGCGTAGCGTTGCACAATTTCGGTTGATTCAGATTCCGCAATATGATTATGATCGATCCCACCTTTTTCTGTAAATTATGCAGCATATTAAGCGAGTGGAAAATTCGCTTTGTACGAATGCAGTTCTCAAGCGATTTAAAATTCTAGCTATTGATGTCTTTATTCTTCTCTGCTAGTAACATACTGTCCGTAAATTAATCCAATCGAGATTTTTATAATTTTGTGCAATGTCATGAGTTACTTTTCCAATGATGTGAGCAGCACGGAACGATATCAATTCAGTCGAAACATCAACCCGAATTTGGCCATTGCCAAGTGGTAGCAGTTGTTTCGGGAATTCAGCAGAAGATGAGATGTTCTGGAATGAGCCCCTAATTTTTCGGTCAATTACAACTGCTTGACATTGACGACGTTCTCAAGCATGGTTTTAGTAAATCAGCAGCATTAGACATTTTGATCATAGCCCCACCAAATTATTTTAAATCCCCTCGTAAATCCTTTATCGTTCGGTCAACTACTCGTTTAGTCTTTATCGCGCATTCATCCGAAATGTTGATTTGACATTCCCGCATCTACTTCGCCGTTGCGAAATTCTTGGTCATTGTGTACTTTGGCTTTTCAACCGTGATAATATTCATCGAAAGTTTTAAAGCGGAATTTGCAGTTCGAATGCCTTATAACAATGTGGCAGCTATGCCAGAGGATGCAGCGGCTAACGTTATTTGAGATCTTGACCAAATTGTTGCCGGAATCAACAAAACATGTCTTGGCTGTCCTACTCGGAGCATCGAGAAAGTAAATGCCTCCAGTTTCATCGTGAATCGTACACGTTCTTGTAATCGGTATTTAACAGCGGCGAATTTGTTCGAACTCTTCCGGTCAGCTTATCTAGATTATAGTCTTGCTGTCGTTAAAATTCGCGATCGAATGCATCTTGCATCGAACGATTTGACGCTGGCATTCCCAATGTCGACAGCAGATTGCCGCATTTCCCGCCGGGTTCAACGGATTTTTTATTTAAATATTATTTTTCTCGTTACCAACCAACATATAACCGAACCGTTCTCTCTTGTTGAATTACTACACACTGTTTACATCGTTTTTATACATATAGATTTCACAATAACCCAAATTTTTCCAAGCAGCACAACGAATTTTCCACCTTTAAGTTGTCTAAAATCATCAAATCAAGCGCTACAGTAAACAATTGCTCTTGAAAAAAACAAAATTTTCGAGTTTTTTTCAGAATTTTCCTAGTGTTCCACCAAGAATTTTTCTATTTTTACATTCGAAAAGTCATTTCGCTATGATAATCCGAAATTTTCACATTTACATCATTCAAAATTATCAAAACACAATAAAATGTAAAATTTCGTCGAAAAAAAATTCAAATTTTTGGAATAATTTTCCAACCAAAATTTTCTATTTTTTCAACCGAAAAGCCACCACGGAACAATTGCACACAAAAAATTATACAAAAACTCAATTTGCGATGCAAAATGTTTCTGAAAAAATTCACATTTTTCCAGTTTTTCCGGAATTTTCCGAGTTTTCCACCGAGAATTTTACTACGTTTCCATTCGGATAGTCATTTCGGAATATTAATTCAAAATTGTTCACTGTTACATCGTCCAAAATTATCTAATCATACGATAATATGCAAAATTTCATCAAACAACAAATTCAAACTTTTTGAATTTTTCCGGAATTTTCCGCATTTTTCAACAAAAATTTTCCATTTTTCTATTCGAAAAGCCATTCTGTAAGAATTGCACACAAAATTCTATATAAAAAGGCAATTTTTGATTTTTCCAATTTTTCGACTTTTCCGGAAGATTTTCCCAAAATTTTCTTTCACATAAACCTGCTCCTGGTAATAACGAACTAAAAGAACTTCTTCTTTTTGGGGCTACTTTCACGTGCAGTTCTCAGAATTGAGTTCCAAATCAATGAGCTGAAAAATGTTGTAATGAGTAGGGTGAGGGTATTTATCAGTCAGTTCATGTGAAGAAAATTTCTCTACTGGTTTTTTACGATTCACTTCAAATAATATTAAACACAAGTTTGAAAAAAAGATTACATTCGATATCAGTCTAAGCTACAACTTAGGCTTAGGTTTTTATCTCCCCTAATTTGTAGACTGCATGACTAAATATAACACATCCTTAATTTATCTTGATAAAAATTATTATTACTAATTTACATTAATAACCCCTTAATATGTTTATATATATAGGTCTTTACAATAGCTCATACTTATAAATATTCTACAACATCCACTTACCATTTTCAATTGTCTCCTTGGCACATGATATTATCTTGCCCTTGCGTCGCCTTAAATTCGATTCGAAATTGTTGTCATCGGTGTAATCACCATCGCCATCCAAGGCAGCATCTTCGGCGGTGGTCGACTCTTGTACATCCTCAGACGATTGACGTTCTGAGGACATGTTGCCGCTGTCGTGTTGTATTAAACTCTCGATACTTTTATTCATAATAATAATAATGGATGTTTAAAGAATACACTTATGCTGATCACAACACACAGACAAACACACACACGTTTGCACACATGCAATGCCAGTTTGAGGTATTTAATTTGTGTCACTTTCACTTGGTGCTTTTTTTTTAGTTATATCGGCATAAATATTCAATATGTATATTGTTGTTTTTTTAGTTTTGTTGTATTTTTAGACTCTTTACTTTGATTAGGGTTTTTTTATTGTTATTTGCATATTTTTTTTATTCGATTTGCATATTAATGTGTCGCGCTCCTGTTGCTTTGCTCAAGAGCAAATATTGAGGATTTATTGTTTTTTTTTTTTTGTATTGTGATATTTAACTTTTAACGATGTATTCACTTATTTGCATTTTTAAGAAATTGTCTTAATAAGCTGTAAAGGTATGAATTTTTGTTTTAGTGACATTTGATTTAATATAACATCTTACATCCTTTTCATTCTGCTTTATTTTGTATTAAATAATTGCTGAGTCTTAAATCGTTCAAAGAGATCTATTGTTTTAATATTTACTGCCAGATTTTCTAATCATGTTGCTTACTCAAGCTCTTGCTAATCTATCTTCATAGATTACAGTTTCTTTAATCCACAAATTCTCAAACTTGCCTAAACTGTCCAACTGCTGAAAATCCTTGAAATTAATTTCCATCAGCATTAGCCTTCAAGAGGTCCTTTACATTTCACAATATACGAACGAAATGTTTGTATCATTACAACATCACCCCAAGCAGTAAACCAAAGCAAGCTCTTAATATTGCCATAAGTCATAGTTGGCAACCACAAAAGGATTAAGAGGAAATAGAAGGAAAAAAAATTTAATAGAGTTTATGTTGCATATACTAGATTTAGAGAAAGAGGCATTTTTGTCTGCTTTAGCTTACCACTTGCTTCAGTTGCGCCTCGTTTCACGCCTCGTCCCACTTTAATAATTTGTTGGTTTTTTTTTTGCAGTCTTTTCTTTTTTTATTGTGTTGAAAGGAGCAGAGATAAAGTTAAGTAAAAAATCATCGTGTGCTCATCGTAGACAAAGAGGTTAAGCGACTTTTAGTGAATGGAAGAAAAGGTTTTTTGTCCATAGCGCGAGAAGAGATAACCGATTTAATGCAAGTAGAACAAATTGTGTTATTGGGTTTCATTTTAAAGTGTTGCTTTGATGTCTAGTATACAATTTAATGAGGTTCGTTTAAAAGAAGATGAAACGGAACTTGGAGCTTTAAAAAAGGCGCTTAAAAGAGGGACCGCATAAAATAGATTGATGTGCTTAAAATTTTTGAAAAGTTTTTACTAACTGAACTACTCGGAAATTGCTGTCTACAACATCGAGTGAACCGCCGATTATTCAAAGAAATGTAGATGGCAAATGTTGACGACCTCCGCAAACGTAATAAGAATCATGATTTAAGGATATGCACCTGGAACATCCGAATTCTCTATAGAGAAGTTGTCACTATCCGACTGGCAGATGTCCTCAAAAAATATAAGGCCGCCATCCAGGAGATGAGATGGACACGACAAGGATGCTCACAACGTAATTGCGACATCTTTTACAGCTGCCATGCCGAAAGAAAGTACGAATTTGGATGTGGATTTGTAGTTGGAGAGAGACTCAAACATCTTGTGGCGCGGTTCAATCCTGTTCGTAATCGAATAGCCGCAATCCGCATTAAGGCGAAATATTTCTACATCACGCTGATTTGTGATCATGCTGCAACGGAAGATACAGACGATAAGATTAAAGATGCATTTTACGAGCGCCTAAAGGAAACATACGACCGCTGTCCTGGCCACGACATTAAAATTGTTCAGGGATACTTTAATGCAAAAATAGGAAGGAAAGATGTTCTTAGTCCATCGATCGGTAAATTCAGCTTGCATACCGACACGTCAGACAACGGGTTTAGGCTGATAAGCTTCGCAGCGGGAAGGAACATGGTAGTGAGTGGTACCTAGCACAAAGATATTCACAAAGGCTACTTGGCTATCCCCCGATATAAACACGCGTGATCCGTGGTATTAATATTGGCTCGGATCATTACCTGGTTGCAGCCAAGGTGCGCACATAATTTGAGCAGAGCGAAAAACCCACTTAACCAAACAAAAAGTAAGCTGGACATAGCGAAGCTGCATACCCCAGAGATACCCACTGCCTACTCCAACTAGCTCTCCCAATTACTACCACACAACGAATCTACTTCTGACGTTCCCGTGGCAGCATATTGCGCATTCCATGGCAGCCGCCGCAACGACCGTGCTAAGATATGAAAAACGGCGCTCAGACGAATCCTGGTACGATGAAGAATGTCGCATAGCATCTGAGGAACAGGATGCCGCTTATAGGGCAACGCAACCCGGGTAACCTGTTAGGGAACGGCACAAGGAGACAGTAAAACAGGCGAGACATGTATTTAGCGAAAAAAAACCGTCAGATGAAGGAATTGGAGAACGAGGATATAGAGCGATACAGGGACAGAGGTGTGGCCCGAAAATTTTACCAAAAAGCAAAAGGCTACAGTAATAGGCTCCCTCCTGTAAGGACAAGGATGGAATTCTGGTTACAGATACGCATAGTGTGCTGCATATATTATGGAGAGAACACTTCCAGCAACTGCTGAATCCAGAAGGCAGCGCACGTGGAGTTATCACACCAATTGTCGACGACGGCTTAGATTGACCACCACCAAGTCAAACCGAGGTAAGAAGAGCAATATCGCGGCTGAAAAATAATAAAGCAGCAGGAGCCGACGGACTTCCGGCAGAGCTCTTCAAGTCCGGTGGCGAGGAGCTGATGACGAGTATGCACCAGCTCTTCTAAGCGTATAATGTCCTGTGCTGAAAAAAGGCCTTCTACACAACGCATATAAGGTGTTGTCAAGTGTTCTATGTGAAAGACTAAAGCCAGTATTATATTACCTGATTGGGCCTTATCAGTGTAGCTTTAATTACTTAACTTACTTACTTAAGTGGCCGAAGTCCGTAGAAACATCTATTAGCTAGCACTATTCTCCGTTTAATTTCTTGGCTGACATTATTTTTCTTGTTGACGGAAGATCCGAGGTAGGTAAATTCGTCGACTACCTCAAAACAATAATTGTCAACGTTCACGGTGCGTCCCCATCGAGAGGACTCTTTGTTCGTCGAAATCATTATTTTTGTTTTGTCCTCGTTGACCGCTAAACCCATTTTTGCTGACTCCTTTTCTAGTGATGAGAAAACTGCAGTAACATCCCGCAGATTTCGGCCAATGATGTCTATATCATCGGCATAGGCTAGTGGCATGTGGCTCTTGTGGAATATGGTGCCAGACATGTTGACACCAGCCTTTCTCATCACCTTCTCCATAACTATATTAAATAGCGTACAGGACAGGCTATCGCCTTGCCTGAGGCCTCTTTTCGTGTTGAATGGTTCAGACTGATCCTTACCAATCTTACCTTAGACAACACCAAAGTCTAAGGTACATTTGCAAAGTCGAATCAGCTTTGCAGGAATACCAAACTCAGACATGGCCTCATAAAGCCTATTCCTTATCGGAGAGTCGAAGGCAGCTTTGTAGTCGACAAAGAGGTGGTAGGTGGTGATCTGCTTTTCATGGGTTTTTCCAGGATTTGTCGTAAGGTGAATATTTGATCCGTCGTAGATTTCCAGGTCTAAAGCCGCACTGATATGGTCCAATTAGTTGTTCTACAATTGGCTTTAGACGTTCACACAATATGCTTGAAAGGACCTTGTACGCAATTGGTAATAGGCTTATTCCACGGTAGTTCTTACATTCACTACGATCTCCTTTCTTGTATAGTGTAGCTTTAGACCTGGTAAATCTACAACTGACCAGATATTTACACTTCGGCAAATCCTGGAAAAGACCCAAGAGAAACAGATCGACACGTACCATCTTTTCGTCGACTATAAAGCTGCCTTCGACAGCCCGATACGGCAGAAATTACTCGAAGCCATGGCTGAGTTTGGTATTGCAGCGAAGCTGATACGCCTTTGCGGAATGACGCTGACTGACACGTAGTCTTCAGTGAAGATTGGCAAGGACCTTACGGAGCCATTCTGTACCAGACGAGGCCTAAAACAAGGCGACGGCCTATCGTCTGACCTCTTCAACATAGTGTTGGAGATGATAATGAGAAAAGCTGCAGTAAACACGAGTGGCACTATATTCAACAAAAGCCACATGCTACTCGCGTACCCTGATGACGTAGACATCATCGGTCGAGGCCTGCGGGTTGTAACTGCGGCCTTCTCGTGTATACATAAGGAATCAGAGAAAATGGGCCTAACGATGAACGATGACAAAACGTTTGGGAAACTACGTGAACGTCGAGAACTATAGTTTCGAGGTGGTAGATAATTTTGTCTACCTCGGCTCCGCCATCAACAAAACAAATAATGTCAGCCTAGAAATCCGGAGAAGAATCCTGCTTGCAAATAAAGTCTTCGACAATGAACTCGATAAACGGGTAGAAGAAGGCGACCAAAACTCCGTTGGAAGGCCAGGTTACTAAAAACCTTGTACAATTTGGTGTGACTAACTGGAGAAGAAGCGCAGAAGATCAAAGCGATTATTATATTTTTCTAACTTTCAAGTGGACAACTAGAGGATATTTGTATTTGGTCGATTTGATTATCTTGTACTATTTGGCAAAACCGCAGAAAACCGAACCTTATGCTACCCCCCTTCTGGTACCTTCCATACAAATGAGCGAATTCACCCTCACAGGCTTACATAATTTTTTTTTTTTGTAAGTACACTGAATTCAGTCATATATTGAGTTCGATGTACGTTCAAGAAAATTTTACTCTGGAGTGAGGATGAAATTAGCACCAAAATTCGTTTCCCAACAAAATAAATGGCGGCTTCAGATCAGTGGGCGTGGTTTACATCTTGAAAATGTAAACGTCTGTGCCTCATGAACTATCAAAAGTATGAAGATGATATTTGGTATATATTTAGTTCACACAGTTAGAATTTCAAGCAGGGTAAAAGTAGGCGTTGCCACTCTCCCTTTTTAAAAATCGCTCTGTCGGCTTTTCTAATAGACCAATTGATACGAAAATTCCACAAAGTGGTACTGATGACCTGTTGATAGTCTCTGGCTATACTTGTTTGTGATTGGATAAAGAGGCGTGGCACCGCCCATACAAGTCAAAAAAAAATTAAAAAGGGCACATATCATGAACTATCAGAGGTATGAAGATGAAATTTGTTGTATATATTGTTGGTACAGGTTGAATTTCGCCCCTTTTAAAATAAACCGTTATTACTGAAATATTAATACTTTGGTCGTCCTCAAAATTTCGCAGTATGTTGCAGTTCGCCTAGAGATATGAACAGGCTATTCGAAACCAAGTTAGTAACAAGTGACGAGGCACTTATAAATAGAAAATTTAAGTAATGCTCAGAGGAGTTGGGCTTGAAAACAGCATTTGTTTGGGGGCACACTTTGAATTTTCATAGTATGTGAGGTGTAGCATTACCCAACATTTGGAAATAAACTATGTATGGGGTTTTTTGACGTATTGAACTTCTGATAGGGATACGTGTAAATCTAGCTATCATCCTAATGAAGTGTATTCGACTTTCTTTCAGTAAGCAAATCACCATACAAAGACTTACACTAGAATCATATTTACAAATCGTGGAAATATATTTTGAAAATGCGCGCTCTGTTCACCAAACTTTTGTCAAGTTTACGGTGCATATAATCATCCATCTGAGCAGCTACTACGCTATGCTATGGTTCGACAACATTTAATGTTTTGGATAATATTCATCCAAATCAAGCGCGTACCGGGCGTGCAGAAGAAGCCATCGCTGCTATAGAAGTAAGACGCCATTCTCAGCAAATCGGTATCTGCAAGTGTTGAGGAAAGATCTTGACCTACATCCATATAAGATCCAACTGGTGGAAGAATTGAGCCATTGAACTATCAATTGATTTTTTTTATTTCTTATGTCATTGCAAATCATTCGATGAAGTATTGAAAAGGGTCACGCACAAACCACTTTGGAATTATATTTTTGTGAAAAATATTAATTTTTTCGTTTTTTTTTAATCATATAAATCCAAAACGAAAAAATGTGTCAAGTCTTATAACTTTAACAAAAATCCACATAACCTATGAACAAAATGAGACATTGGTCATATAAATCGATGAACATCTTTCGTTTTTATTTACAATTAAGTGAAGGTATCTCATTTCGAATCGAATCATCAACGAGCTAAAGAAAGCATAACCCAACAAGCAGCAACGGTGTGCCACCAGATTTCCGCTGAGGGCATTGAAATCCCATCCCATGTCAGTCAGAAATCCACAAGGCTATCTTCAAGAAAGCTAAGGTGAAGAAGTACTTGGTAAGCACGCTTTATCTGGAGAATTGGAGCATGCACTTTGACGGCAAACACATAGATAGTTTCGAATATCAGGCCGTGGCCTCAAGAAAGAGTCGAAAGAAATTAAACTGACTGCAGTCAAATTGAAAGATAGGAAAGCTCAAACAATCGCAGAAGGACCCCAGAATATGTTAGATGAGTTCAACCTGTGGGGTTCAATTGTGATGATTGATGCCGATATAACAAGCGTGAATACCGGCAAAAAAAAGACAGGCGTTGTAGTTTGACTGCAGCAAATGTTCGTGGACAAAGGTCACCCCAAACCCAAGTTCATCAGTTGCCAGCACCATGTGCTGAATCCCGTTCTTCGCACCAAACAACAAGTACTTCTTTGTGCAGGATTTGATGAGCAATTATGATCAATTGAAAGCAGCCTTCAACAATGGTAAGACTGAGATTAAGGAAACAGGCGGCTCGAGAGGACATGAATTTTCTCTTCCAACTCACTCGTGTCTTCCGTCACTTCACTGAGAGGAGCGAGATCCCTTTTGTAAAGTTTAGGCAGATCCCAAACATCTGCAATGCACGCTGGAACTCACGTGCCATTCTAGCTCTTCTTGCGTTTATTCGGATGCCTGGAACCAGGAACAGGTTGCATAAAATCTGTTCATTCATTTCATACTCATGAGCTGAGCATTGGTTCAGTAGTCAATTGTTCAAGATTTTGAAGAGCTATCTGTAGCTCTGAATGACAAAAGCTCTTAAATGCTTGAAGAGACACTGAAAAACAGATGAATTTAAAATCAACATTGCCCAAAGCAACAAGTGCTGTGAGCGGGTGATCAAAGTTATGCAAGACTTATACAACTCCTGCCGGACAACCCCCCAATGAGATTCATCCTCTCCAACGAAAACGTGAATATTAAACTTCCTTGTGTATTTGATCATCCTAAGTAATGTTACATAAATATATGTGGCTCTAAAGCTTGTGTTCAATTATATATCTGCTTACAGTGACTGCGAAAAATTGCCCAAAATGCTGATAAATCATAATTTTAAAATCATTTTGTGCGTGAGGTTTTTTTTATCGAATCACCTTATGCATATGTAAGATTTTATCTAATCTTATCTGTATAAAAGTCATCACCCTATTCCATATAGCGCGGTGACCGAATTATCTCAAGAAACGGTAATACAAGTTCGTTACAAAGATAGTACTCGGCAATATTCTTGATCAGTGGAAGAAGAACATAGGGCAAATGGCAGATGGCTAGAGACTTAAAGTTTGGTACACATATATAGAGTACTCGGCAATGAAGGCATGAAGCATCAAATGAAATTTCAGTTTCTATCAATGGGCGGAGAAGGCGTCCCAAAAGTGTGTTCTACGCCCAAAGAGCTAGTTAGTTATAACGCCTCGATCTTCTGCGCTTCTTCTCCAGTTAGTCACACCGAGTTCTGTAAGGTTCTCAGTAACCTGGTCTTTCCATCGGAGTTTTGGTCGCCCTCTTCTGCGCCGTCCATCGAGTTTATTGTCGAAGACTTTTCGAGCTGGAGCATTTTCGTCCATGCGTACAACATGACCTAGCCAGCGCAGCCGTTGCACCTTAATGCGTTTGACCACGTCAATGTCAGTGTACAGCTCGTACAGCTCATGATTCATACGACGCCGATACTCTCCGTTAACGATGATGGGCCCATATATTTTACGGAGTATTTTTCTCTCGAATACCGCCAGAACCGATTCATCCGCTTGTGTCATAACCCAGGATTCTGAGCCATACATTAAGACAGGTAGAACCAGTATCTAGTATAGCTGGAGTTTTGTTCGTCGAGAGAGGGCTCTGTCATTGAATCGCTTGCTTAGTCCGTAGTAGCATTTATTTGCAAGCAGGATTCTTCTCCGGATTTCTAGGCTGACATTATTTGCATTATTGATGGCGGATCCTAGGTAGACAAAGTTATCTACCACCTCGAAATTATAGTTGTCAACGTTCACGCAGTTTCCCAAACGAGTAGATTCTTTGTTCGTTGAAACTAATAACTTCGTTTTGTCCTCGTTCACCGTTAGGCCCATTTTCGCTGATTCCTTCTGTATACCTGAGAAGGCTGCAGTCACATCCCGCAGTTTTCGACCGATGATGTCTACGTCATCAGCGTACGCGAGTAGCATGTGGCTTTTGTTGAATATAGTGCCACTCGTGTTTACTGCAGCTTTTCTCATTATCATCTCCATCACAATGTTGAAGAGATCGCACGATAGGCCGTCGCCTTGTTTTAGGCCTCGTCTGGTATTTAATGGCTCCGTAAGGTCCTTGCCAATCTTCACTGAAGACTTCGTGTCAGTCAGCGTCATTCCGCAAAGACGTATCAGCTTCGCTGGAATACCAAACTCAGCCATGGCATCGAGTAATTTCTGCCGTATCGGGCTGTCGAAGGCAGCTTTATAGTCGACAAAAAGATGGTACGTGTCGATCTGTTTCTCTTGGGTCTTTTCCAGGATTTGCCGAAGTGTGAAAATCTGGTCAGTTGTTGATTTTCCGGGTCTAAAGCCACACTGATAAGGCCCGATCAGGTTGGATAACACTGGCTTTAGTCTTTCACATAGCACACTCGACAGGACCTTATATGCGATGGGTAGAAGGCTGATCCCGCGGTAGTTGGAGCACACACTTGGATCACCTTTTTTCAGCACAGGACATAATACGCTTACATTCCAATCGTCGGGCATGCATTCTTTAAGCCAAACCGTGCGCAGGAGCTGGTGCATGCTCGTTATCAGCTCCTCGCCACCGGACTTGAAGAGCTCTGCGGGCAGACCGTCGGCACCGGCTGCTTTGTTGTTTTTCAGCCGCGATATTGCTCTTCTTACCTCGGCTTGACTTGGTGGTGGGCAATCTAAGCCGTCGTCGACAATTGGCGTGATAACTTCACGTGCGCTGCCTTCTGGAACCAGCAGTTGCTGGAAGTGTTCTCTCCATATGTGCAGCACACTCTGCGTATCCGTGACCAGATTTCCATCACTGTCCTTACAGGTGGGGAGGCCATTACCGTATCCATTTGTTCTTATTTTCTGGTAAAATTTTCGGGCCTCACCTCTATCCCTGTATCGCTCTATATCCTCGTTCTCCCGTTTCTTCATCTGACGTTTTTTTCTCCTAAATAGCTGTCTCGCCCGTTTAGCTTTCTCCTTATGCCGTTCCCTAACAGCACGGGTTGCAATTGGCTGTAGCGTTGCCCTATAAGCAGCATCCAGTTCCTCAGACGCTATGCGACATTCTTCATCGTACCAGGATTCGTCTGAGCTCCGCTTTTCATATCCTAGCACGGTTGTTGCGGCGGTTGCCATGGAATGCGCAATATGCTGCCACTGTGTATCGGGAACGTCAGAAGTAGAGGCGTTGTGTCGTAAAAGTTGGGAGAGCTGGTTGGAGTAGGCAGTAGCTATCTCTGGGGTTTGCAGCTTCGCGATGTCCAGCTTTCTTTGTGTTTGGTTACGTGCGTTTTTCGCTCTGCTCAATCTTGTGCGCACCTTGGCTGCAACCAGGTAATGATCCGAGCCAATATTAGCACCACGAATCACACGCACGTCCATGACACTAGATACATGTCTGCCATCGATTACTACATGATCAATTTGATTTTTGGTGTTTTGATCGGGGGATAGCCAAGTTGCCTTGTGGATATCTTTGTGCTGGAATCTGGTTCCACTCACTACCATGTTCCTTCCCGCTGCGAAGCTAACCAGCCTAAACCCGTTGTCTGACGTGTCGGTATGCAGGCTGAATTTGCCGATCGATGGCCCAAGAACATCTTCCCTTCCTATTTTTGCATTAAAGTCTCCTAGAACAATTTTAATGTCGTGGCCAGGGCAGCGGTCGTATGTTTCCTCTAGGCGCTCGTAAAATGCATCTTTAATCTCATCGTCTTCATCTTCCGTCGGGGCGTGTACACAAATCAGCGTGATGTAAAAATATTTCGCCCGGATGCGAATGGTGGCTATTCGGTCACTTACAGGGTTAAACCGCGAGATCAGGTGTCGAAGTCTCTTGCCGAATATGAAACCACATCCAAATTCGTGTCTTTCTGCATGGCAGCTGTAGAAGATGTCACAGTTCTTTCGTCGTGTGCATCCCTGTCCCGTCCATCTCATTTCCTGTATGGCGGTGATGTCAGCCTTGTATTTGTCGAGGACATCCGCCAGTTGGATAGAGGCACCATCTCTGTATAGAGTTCGGACATTCCAGGTGCATATCCTTAAATCATGGTCCTTATATCGTTTGCGGGGGTCGTCAACATTTGGGGGGGTTCTTGTTTTTTCTTTTCTTCGTGTTTTCATAATAAATTTTGTTTAAGGAGAGTGGCTTATTAGGCCACCGCTCCCGATCCTAGTTTATTGGGGCTGCCAAGGCCACTAGGAGAGCCTGTGTTGAGCTTCAGTAACTTTTGTTACCTACTTCCTAAGACGCATCGTTGGTAGCATGCCGATTAGGTTACTCAACGTTTCGCCTTCTAACTCTAGCTAACTTCTAAGCGGTTGCTTTGAAGTCATTGCCCAGGGAATACTTGGTCTAGGACCGGATGTAGTTAGCTGCTTGGACAGTGCCGCAAAGGAATCGATTCTGGTCACTCCCAAGTGAGTGACAATCAGTAGTTTTCAGCCTCTAGGCAAAGTCCCATTCCCCAATGACTGACTGTATTATAAGTTAATATTCAATAGCGAACCATTGTAGGGCCCCTTTATAGAAGAAAGTTCCTCAAAAAGTTGAAAAAAATTTACTTTTAATACTTTGTATTTATAGGTGAAACCAAAGAAACCTCAAAGCTTTACCCCACCCATTATAATTTATGATTTAATATTATTGTGCGATTCAACTAAAGGCTTTTTAGAGAATTCCCATCAAATTATAACTAATTTTCAGAGGGTCCAAAGGGACCCCAAGGGCCCCAGAGCACATTGGTCGGATCTGTGAAAAATTAAGCCTTAATATGAAGGAGATTTTCATTGGGCATATATGGTACTAAGGGAATTTTTGGGGTCGCTGATTTCGAATCCGGAGTAAAATTTTGAAAAAACAAAATGGAGGATACAAAATGCCGGACACTTTTTTCCAAATATTTTGCTTGAATTTAAGTTTTATATTGCCTAAAGTGGTTTTTGGGGTTGCTGATTTTGAATCCGGAGTCAAATTTTGAAAAAACAAAATGTCGGATACAAATTTGAGGACAATTTGTTCAGGTTAATTCCATAATTTTTTGAAAATAATGTACGCCATTCTGTATCTGCCATTTTGTTCTTTTTAGTCTGACTCCGGATTCGAAATCAGCGATCCCGAAAACCTTTTAGTGCTATGTTTCATGCATATCAGAAGTCTCCTTAATTTTCGGACTACATTCCCAGCAAAATATTTTGTTGCAAAGAAACAATTACAGAACAGCTTTTACTGATAAGTAACAAGTTCCACTTTCGGTTGCACAATATATTATTTTTGTTTGAAATTGTCCCAAAACCAACATGTTCTCATGGAACCTGTTATGAAATGAATTGCTACATAACTGAATTACATATGCTGATTTTTTGAAATTTCATTGATTTTCAATTGGTTGCTAGTTCGAAATATATTTTAACTCAGATTTTTGGGTTTTTCTTAATAAATACCCTCTAAGAAATACTTATTTCGAATACGAATACACATTTTCTGTTCTACGGAATCTGTGGTGGAACATGTTGTACATAATCGGTTATATAGAACCAGAAACAGAATAGAAAGTCGATTAAAAAAGAAACGATTCTAGTATCAATACCATTCGCAACAAGTTCTGAAAAATTTTCCTGGGTTTTTCGAAATTTTTATCGAAAGAAGGGTAAACTCAAAGGGCAAAATAAGGGGAAAAATAGGCAGTTTATCCTGGGTCATTTCAATAGAGGAAACATCAACTTTTAACGTAGTGATAAGGATTTGCTGATGTTAGGTGATTTAAGATTTAAGTTTAAGCTCAAGAAACATCAGAAACTTTCAAATTATATGAATTTTTGAGTTTTTTCTTCTTATTTGGAGTGTTTACTATCTTCATAAACAAAAAAAAAACTACGAATAGGACAATTTAATTTTTTGAATTTCGGCCAGAAAATTCCGATTTCCGACCAATGTGCAGGGCCAACAATGTCCTTAGTTTTGGGTTTCAAGGGACATAATTAAGAGTACGACACCTTTACTTTGCAGCCGGACTTCGACCGGTAAAGTGCAAGTCATTTATTGTTTTTCTTTAAAGATTAAAATTTCTCAAAACGTTATTTACCGGAAAACTTTAAGATTTTGATGAAAACCTGTTCAAAAGCATTTACTTCCTCTGCATAAGTCGTAAAGTTAATCTTAATGCATTAATTTCTAATCAATTGAGGCTATTATCTACCACGTGTAGCATGTGAAACGTGATGGATCCGCCAAACTCCTCTCATTTACCTAAAGGTGAATAACTAAAGAGCCATTTGTGTGAATGCTCCCAAGGAAATGGGTCGGTCGGTGGGACGGTGGGACGGTGGTTCGGTCGATGTACCAACGATATGTTAACATCACATGTTATTGTTGTTTTTATTTATTAAACTACAAGCACAACCTGTAAAGGTTGTGGTGAATAGCCATTGAACGAAGACGACAAGGGGGTTGCCCATAATAAAAGCAGTAAGTGGTATGGGAAATTCGTGGGGGTGACTAACATTGTGATGGTGGTGGTGGAGGATATAACATAGCGAAAACAACAACAATAACTAGAAAATTAACATAGAATATAGAAAACAACATTACTAACCACACACAAACACACACACACAACCATAGACGACTGGCGGGTGGATGGTATGTCTAGGCAAGTGGTTGAAATTAGAATAGTAAAATAGAGAAGAGCAACAAAGAACAAAAGGGCAAAACAACTCAAATGACATACCCTCGCTTCAATTAAAAGTAACGTCAATGTTTGCAAAACAATAAGCAAAAAGACAATATAAATAAATAAAATATAAAATGTGAAAAGTTTGAGAAATATTTTAGGGAATAGATGAAACTTTAAACTAAACTTCTAAAAAGTTCATACAAAATTAAAATACATCTAAAAATATATACTACATATGTATGTATGTTATAAATACCCTCGATATTAAGATTATACAACATACACATCATTAAGCTCAGTCTACACCCACAAACCAACCCATTAGCCTTGCTTTAACCCACCGTAGCTTACTTTCGTGTTATTTCTCACAGTTTTTCCAAATTTTCTTTGAACAATGGCAGCAATCGTGCAGCAGATGAAGTAGCCTGAAAAGGATGTTATTTCATAACACTTTTCACACAAACACACACACGCACAGACTCGCTATTACTGGGAAATTTTCTTTTTCGAACTTTCGCAAACACTTTTTGGTTATATTTTATATCTTAAGCATTTGCTAGTGTTTGCCTTTATAAACATTACTGTGATTGTTGTCAATTTATTTTGTTCACTTTCTTTTTACATAAGTAAGTAAATAAATCAAAATTGTTAGCTTGTTTAAAAATTTGGCAAATTTTTACCACTCCTCTGTTTGATTTCTTGTTTTTTTTTTTATATTTTCTTGGAGCCAATTCGCGTTGACGCGTTTCCTTTGCACTTTATCAACCGTTGCGTTAAAGTTACCGTTATCGACTGAAGAACTCACCAATGTTGAGGTCTTTGCCAGCTAAAGCCACCTTGCTGTGTAATTGAGAGTTGCTCCCCTACTGGGGGTGTGTTGAATTTTATTTATTGATTTTCCTTTTTGTCGGTTATTTATCGCCCGTTTTGTTGTGGGCTCTCTCTTTTTTAGCATTTCGCAATTTCTTTGTGCCGTTGTTCGTTTGCTGGTGTTTTGTTTGTGTTTATATTCGCCGGTTGCTTTTTGTTTTGTCTGTGCCAGTGCGAATGACGCGAGAAATAGCAAATGTCAGAAAATTAATCATATGTTTTGCTCAAGCGATAGAACAGGATATAAAGCATATGTCATTGGCAGGAAATCAGGGGGTGGGTTTGAAAGCAGTGATGAGCAAATTCCAACAGTGGTTATGTTGAGTTGTCTTGACACTTAAGATCGAAATAATTTAAAAAGAAATAAAATTCAACCAAAAACTGAAAAATACCTATGCAAAATATTAAAAAAAAATATAAAGTTTATAATTTATTATTTGTAAAATAAAAAAAAATTTACTTTTAACATAAAAAAAATTAAATTTTCCAACAATACTTTTTTTTTTCAATAAAAAATCTAATTTTTTTAATAATACTATTTCCTATCCCTATCTCTTTGATCATATTTATGAACCGATTTCAATGAAATCTGTAAGACAGTTAGTGTTCTATATGGAAATTACCGTAGGCTAAAAATTTTTTAAATTGTTGATCCTACGGACGGAGTGGGCGTGGCCAAACTTTTTTAGTGCTAGGGGGATAAAATTTGACACCCAGATAGTACTCGACAATGCAAATATAAATATGCAGACGAAATTTCAATTTTGGGCCCAATGGGCGGAGTGGGCGTTGCAAAACATAGTTTTAGAGCTAGGAAGAAAAAATTTGGTACACAGATAGTACTCAGCTACACGAATATGGATATGCAGACGAAATTTTAATCGTATTGTGCGTGGCAAAATTTTTTTCAGAGCTGGAGAGATAAAATGTAATAAACATATTGTTCTCGATAACGCAAATATGAATATGCAGACGAAATTTAAATTTTTGACACAATTGGCGGAGTGGGCGTCGCAAAACTATTTTTAGAGCTGGAGAGATAAAATTTAAGAAACATATTGTCTCGATAACGCGAATATGAATATGCAGACGAAATTTAAATTTTTGACCCAAGGCGTGGCAAAACTTTTTTCAGAGCTAGAGAGATAAAATTTGATACACAGATAGTGCTCGGCAACATGAATATGCAGACGGAATTAAAATTTGGGACCAGTGGGCGTGGCAAAGCATATTTTCAGAGCTAGAGAGATAAAATTTGATACACAGATAGTGCTCGGCAACATGAATATGAATATGCAGACGAAATTTAAATTTTGGGTCAATGGGCATAGGGGGTGTGGCAAAACTTTTATTTAGAGCTCGAGAGATACAATTTGATACACAGATAGTACTCGGCAACACAAGTGTGGGTGGATATGCAGACGAAATTTAAATTTTGGACCAGTGGGCGTGGCAAAACTATTTTTAGAGCTAGAGAGATAAAATTTGATACACAGATAGTGCTCGGCAACATGAATATGAATATGCAGACGGAATTTCAATTTTGGGTCAATGGGCGGGGAGGGTGTGGCAAAACTGTATTTTAGCCCTATAGACTCAAAATTTGGTATACAAATAACATAGTACTCGGAATATGCAAACGGAATAATCTAAATATGCAGACGAAATTTTAATTATATATATGGGCGTGATCAAACTGTATTTTAGCCCTAGAGCGATAAAATTTGGTACACATGTAGTACTCAAGAATTTAAATTTTGGATCAGTGGGCGTGGAAATACTATACCCAGTAGGAATGTTCCGTCATACACGACTTTCTCGTTAACGCTGTCTCAAGACAAAATGTGAAAAATGTATGTACTTGTCGTCAAAACCGACAAAATACTAATGTTGTCATGCATCAAACACATTCAACAAAATCATATAATGGGACAAACAAAAATGACGCAAAAAATTTTTAGTTTATTAAAAACCATTACTTTACTTACTTAAGTGGCCAATTACAATTTACGAAACGTAGTTCATAAATTTGAGGCCTGAAGTAATAAAGAATTCCACACGCTTCGATCTTCTGCGTGTGTTCTCCAGTTAGTCCTACCAGATGATGGCACATCGCCTACCACTTGGTCCTTCCAACGGAGTTTGGGTCTCCCTGCTCTGCGCCGTCCTTCAGGTTCGCCTTCAAACACCTTTCTCGCTGGAGCATTTACATCCATCCTGGCAACATTAAAAACCATTTGACCGACATATTCACCCATCAGGTCGTGCATGATTGTGAGGGCGACGTGTCGCTTATATAGGCATCAACGACAAATTGACCGACATTGTCACCCATTAGGTCATGCATGATTGTGTGGGCGACAACGAAAATTTGACCGACATTGTCGCTCATCAGGTTGTGCATGACAAAGCGGACACTTGTATGAAAATTTCGTCGACGATTTGTATGGACGGTCCCCTAAATGTCACCAACGATTTACTATGGTCATGCACCTATCCTTGAAGATGTCTTGCAGACACTTCCTACTGGGCGATAAAATCTGGTACACATGTAGTACTCAAGAACACGAATATTAGTATGCAAACGAAATTCAAATTTTGGTTCAGTGGGCCGAGGGGGCGTGGGAATACTATATTTTCGTCCTAGAGAGATACAATTTTGATATCCAGAAAGTATTAGACAGCGCGAATATAAATATGCAGACAACATTTTAATTTTGGAACTTTTTTAGAGTTAGTACTACATAAATTGGTACCCAGATAGTACTCGGCACTTCAGGTTCAAATTTGCAGACGAAATTGTTGTTCTCAATCAGTGGCCGAATATAATACATATAATATTTGATACCAAAAAGTACTATTTATTGTATCAAAAAATACATTTATTGTACTAAAAGGTGCTCTTATTGTACAAAAAAGTACATCTATGGTACCAAAAAGAATACTTATGGTATCAAGGCGTACTTTATTGGCACCAAAAAGTAGAATTTTTTGTATTGAAAAGTACTTTAAAACAAAATGAAGAATTAATTGTACCACAGAGTACCTTTACTGTACCAAAGAGTACTTTAAAAGTACTAACAAATACTTTTATAGTACCAAAAAGTTCTTTAATTATGCTTAAAATTATTTTTACTATTTAAAAAAGTACTTTTATTTTTATCAAAAAGTACTGTTGTTGAAGCAATGAGCAAAGACTAGAAGAGTTTTTTCTTAAATTCATAATATTTTAAAATTTTATTTGCTGACACTTTTCAGCACTTTGATGACATGTTTTTCAGAGTTGTATCAGTAAAGTTTAAGGACTATTTACACTGCATCAGTGTGTTTTATCAAAAAAGTACTTTGGTACAAAAGAAAGTACTTTGTGCCGTAATTAGGCTTGCCAGATTTGAAATTGTAAAATTCTTGACATTTACCAAAAAATATCTTGATCGCGAAAAAAAATCTTGACAAATAAAAACACTCATACGTTAGATGTTGTAAATATTTCAGTGTCACTTATTTTTTTATAAAAAGTACTCACATGTTGTTACACTGTTTAAAGGGTTAAAGTGCAAAAAAGTGTTAATGAATTTGCCAACAAATGTAGAAATTTTAATTCTATATTTATGGAAATATTGTAATTTTGTATGGGTTTACCGAAAAAGTCTTTTACGCACAAATATCTCTAAAAAATTCATAATTTCTAATGGGTTGGATGAAATACTCAGTTCATTAAGTTTCACCTATAAATGCAAAATATTAATAGTAAACTATTTTTAACGTCTTGAGTTTATTTTAGAAACTGTTGAAAGTACAGATGTTTATTTGCAGGATAACGTTGAATAAAATCTTACCTTGTACCTAAATTTAGTGTACTTGGCCGATATATTCCATATTCATTCCGGGGTGAAATTTTTATTACATGTTTAAATTCAGTGTACTACCAAAATGATATGTACCTTAAATTATGAGGGCAAATTTGCTCATTTGTATGGGAGGTGCCAAAAGACTGTGGCAATACATGCATAAGGTTGAGGGTATAAAAAATATAGGGTATAAAAAATATAGTGTAGTATTGATTTTTATAATTTTACGACTTAGTGTTATTGGTAAATTTAACACTTCGAAGCTTAAAATGAGAAAAAATTACGATTCAATAACACATTACGTCGCTGACCTGATATTGTCTCTCTACGGCTTTCTAAAACCATTTAGGGTTTTCTCTACAAGAACAAGAGCGGCGATCTTTAGCCGAATAAGCTAAACTTAGGGTTTACACGAACGGAGCTTCTGCTAGAAATTGGCTGTTTAATGTTGTTAAATAACACTGTGCTACACATAAAATATACAAAGGTTCTCATGTAGCATTTCTGTTAGACTGGAGTCCATAGAGTACAGTGATACTCATAGTTTTTCTCGGTCACTTCGTTAAGTAATGTTTTTATAGCAAATTAATTGAAATGACGATATTCATAAAATTACGAGTTCCAAAAGCTTACATCTGTTTTAAAGCTATTATTTTCACCTTTTATTAGTAAAATAATTTTGAAACAGTGAAACGGCGGCTGTTTAAGTAAAAGAAAAGCGACAAAAAAATTGCGGATCCTCATTTTGTCACCGCTCTAAGTTGATAGTGAGGCAGTGCAATGTATATTTTTTTGCGCAATGCCATATTAAAGTATCTTTCTAAAACAGGTAAGTTTATAAGAATCAATTGAAAAATTAATGAATAGCTTTAAAACAGGTGTAAGCTTTTGAAAATCGGTTTACCAAGAGAAGGCTTCAGATTTTTGGAACTTGTAATTTTAGGGCCCGGCCGTGGCATAGTGGTTAGAACACGCGACTACCATGCGGGAGATCGCAAGACCAAACCTGGCTCCAGTCGTCTTAAAAAAATTGTTCTTTCATTGTCGGCTCCCCTCGAATGTTGTTGACAGCAACTTCACAGTATAAGTGTCGAGTCAATCGGCGTGTCTAGTAAGAGCTTCTCAAACAGTGACGTTCGCATTCGTCGATAAACAAGTAGGTGCCGTTAGTTGTGAATCTAAAAATAGAAAAGTTATCCCATACCTCATTCATGGGGTGCAAAGGGAAATTTAGTTAATTTTAGGAATATCGTCATTTCACTTAATTTGTTATAAAAACATTACTTAACGAGAAAAACTATATGTATCACTGTACTCTATGGACTCCAGTCTAACAGAAATGCTACATGAGAATCCCTGTATATTTTTGTCCTTCACATTTGTATCACTGTGTTATTAAAATTCAATAGAGAGGCAAAAATAAGTGATAATATTTTGGCTCCACGAAAAGCCCCCCAATGAAATAATGCTCAAACGAGAAATTAAATATTCCCCAAATTTTTTTCATATATTTTTGGGTGTTATTACATATGAAATAACTCCCAATTTTTTTGGGCCGTTTCTCATTTTTCTTTGGGAATTATTTCATTCCTCATTTGGGGTTTTCAAATTATGAAATAATCTCCAATGAAATAACAGCCAACCAATTTTTAAATTTGGGGATTGTTTCATATCGTGAATAATTTGGGTGTTATTTCATTTTTTATTCGGGAGTTATTTCATTTTGAAAGCTGTTGGTTTTTAGGGATTATAATTCTATAATTGTATAAAAATAGGCCTATTACAAGAAAACTTTTAGCCTGTGAATATATTACAATCACCCCTATTCCCGTAGTCGTCGTCGACATCGTCGTCGTTTTTATATCAACATCACTTCGATTCAACATCGTCGTCACATCAATGCTATTTCGGTATTCTGTAACTACCATGAGACGACGTCGACTGGTAATCGATAACATGAAAGAAATGACAACAGCTGATGTAACATTTGTACATCAGCTGATTTATTTTGATTTTTATTTTGTTTCATGAAAAAATATTTTTGAGCCCAAATCAAATTTAAGCGATGATGAAAGCATGAAAAATCTTATACTGAAAAGGAAAATACTTCGACTATGATCCGATGTCTTAAACTTGCCTAATAACGAGTATGTTCATCGGTGTTAAATTGTAATTTGAGGTTACCTGCTGGCCGGCCTTCCAACATTTTTTTTAGATTCGAGAACTACTTAAGTCTTAATAAGGCAGCATTTAATTACGTAATAGTTCCTATAGAAATAGTTCCTATAATGAAAAGTGAACTCAGGACATATGTTTCAGTCATAATTAAGTTGTCAGCAACATTGAGGTCCTTTGGACAGGGGCCTTACAACCTAAGTGTAAGTGAAGCCAGTAGTTGTAAGATTCCTGTCGAAACCCTGAATGCATTAGAGAGGTGATTTGTCCACCTTGGATACAATTGGAAGTAACTGAAGATGACAAATCGGAAGCAAAAACTACATTTTTTAACAGGATTTACTGGAGTTATTGGATATGTCGATGGAACCCATATCAAAATTTTTGCTACAAATAAAGAAGACCAGATTCGTAACTACAACCGCAAAGGATTCTTAAAGGCGCTCCAAAGGAATTAAGTTTTTCACCAATTTTCTCACATTACCCCTTAAAATTAGACAAAATCCTTGTAACTATGAGGGATTTTGTTTCCAAGCCCTTATTTGTTACGCGACATTGATATTCTTGACGTCATTAAACAAAACCTTTTTTAAATTTACAAAAACTAAAATTATTCCTTCAAATTGTTTCAAGTCGTTACTAAAAACTGTGACGACAGATTCAGTGTCGTTTCGATTCAACGTCGTCGTCACATTTCCTTACAGAATACCGATTTTTACAGCGTCGTCACAAGACGACGTCGTTTTGCGTCGACGACGACTACGGGAATAAGGCCGAATATATTTTGAATGTTTACAGATATTTTCATTTGTGTTCATATTGACGGATAGAAAATCAACAAAATGCACCGAGAATTTTTTCTTTTTGAGAATTCGATTAGTATACACTAAGAATGAATTTTTTTTTTAATTTGTAAGAGTTCTTCAAAAGGTAGAATTCAATAAAACCAGAGAGTTGATTTGCTTGTGAACACTGGAGGTTGTTGTGTAAAGGCCAAACGTAAAAGGCAAATTGAATTCCGAACTGAAAAATAGAGCAGGGCTACAACAATCTACGATCCACACGATTCATTTCAATAATTTTGAGACTTTACTGTTGGTCCATATTGACATCCTTGATGAAACTGACTCTTTTATGAATTTTGGGCATAATTTCATTTTTGTTGCTGGGGTTTATTTCATTGGGGGTTATTTCATTTTCAACATTGGGTGTTATTTCATATGAAATAACTCCCAAATATTGGGGGTTGTTTCGTTTTCGCTTTGGGGTTTATTTCATTTATTTTTGGATGTTATTTCATTCACTGTTTTTGGGTGTTATTTCCAATTATTTGGGGTTTATTTCATTGGGGGTTATTTCCTGGGCGTTATTTCATTGGGGGGCTTTTCGTGGAGCCGATATTTTTTCGAACAAATACACTAACGAAAACTTTTAACAATAATCGGCCTTATTCCCGTAGACGTCGTCGGCGCAAAACGACGTCGTCTTGTGACGACGCTGAAAAATCGGTATTCTCGTAGTCGTTTTCGATAACTATCGGTTACTATTGACACAAATTTGGTATTCTGTAAGGAAATGTGACGACGACGTAGAATCGAAACGACTCTGAATCTGTCGTCACAGTTGTTAGTAACGACTTGAAACAATTTGAAAGAATAACTTTAGTTTTTGTAAATTTAAAAAAAGGTTTTGTTTAATTACGTCAAGAATAACAATGTCGAGTAACAAATAAGGGCTTGGAAACAAAATCCCTCATAGTTACAAGGATTTTGTCTAATTTTAAGGGGTAATGTGAGAAAATTGGTGAAAAACAATTTAATTCCTTTGGAGCGCCTTTAAGAATCCTTTGCGTTTGTAGTTACGAATCTGGTCTTCTTTATTTGTAGCAAAAATTTTGATATGGGTTCCATCGACATATCCAATTACTCCAGTAAATCCTGTTTTGTTAAAAAAAAATTAGTTTATGCTTCCGATTTGTCATCTTCAGTTACTTCCAATTGTATCCAAGGTGGACAAATCACCTCTCTAATGCATTCAGACAGGAATCTTGCAACTACTGGCTGCACTTACACTTAGGTTGTAAGGCCCCTGTCCAAAGGACCTCAATGTTGTTGACAACTTAATTATGACTGAAACATATGTCCTGAGTTCACTTTTCATGATAGGAACTATTTCTATAGGAACGATTACGTAATTAAATGCTGCCTTATTAAGACTTAAGTAGTTCTAGAATCTAAAAAAAGTTGGAAGGCCGGCCAACAGATAACCTCAAATTACGATTTTAACACCGATGAACATACTCGTTATTTGGCAAGTTTAAGATCATCGGATCATAGTCGAAGTATTATCCTTTCCAGTATAAGATTATTTTTACTTTCCTCATCGCTTGAATCTGAATCGGACACAAAAAACATTTCTTCACAACAGAAAATAAAAGTCAAAATGAATCAGCTGATGTACAAATGTTACATCAGCTGTTGTTATTTCTTTCATGTTATCGATTACTAGTCAACGTCGTCTCATAGTAGTTACAGAATACCGAAATAGCATTGATGTGACAACGATGTTGACTCGAAGTGATGTTGACATAAAAACGAAGACGATGTCGACGACGTCTACGGGAATAGGGGTGATTATTTCAATGAGCTGTTCATTTGATTTTTTACAAAACTTTGTTCAAGGAAATAACATTTTGAAAAAAAAATATTTTCTTGTCTATAAAATTCTTGACAAAACTTACTTTTTCTTGATTCTTGACAAGCATTAAAAATTCTTGTAAATCAAGAAAAATCAAGATCGTCTGGCAACCCTAATCCCAGTGGACCGTAATAGTCTTCTACTCCTACTGGTGTAATTACAAAGTCTCGCGACTGAGTGTCTTCAACTTAACCGAACATAACCTAGTATCCGGCTCTTCAGGGACAATTGTGCAAACGAAATTTATATTTTCGATCAGTTGCAGGAGGGGGCGTGGCCAAACTGTATTTTAGTCGTAGAGGGATAAAATTTAATATCCTGATAGTACTTTGCTACTCAATTATAAATATGCTGACGAAATTTTAATTTTCAATCAGTGGGCGTGTTAAAACTGTATTTTAGTCCTAGAGAGATAAAATAAGGTACACAGGTAGTACTTAGAAGGGCTGGTTGAAATTTGCAGGCAAAATTTTAATTTTCAATCAGAGGGCGGTGGGAGCGTGGCAAAACAACATTTTAACCCTGACAGATTCAGAGATAAAATTGGTACACAGATAGCACTCGTCAGGTACAGGTTTAAATTTCAGCAGGTGGAGAGGGCGTAGCCAAATAGTATTTGAGTCCTAGTGAGATGAAATTTGATATATTGAAACAAGTATTTTCGATCAGAGGGCGGAGTGGGCGTGGCAACATGTATTTGAGTTTTAGAGAAATTGAGTATACTGATAGTACTCGGCACATTTGCTTTCAGTGGGCGGATGAGGGAGAGGCTAAAGAGATTCAAGCATAAAATAGATAAATTTTGATATGCCGATAGTACTCAGCACAATAGATATGAAAATGTAGTAATTTTTTTTTTGAGTTGTGGGCGGGTTGTTTCTCGGAAAAGTTTTTTACCACTAGAGGAATACAATTTGAAAAGGCAATACATCTTTGCATATGAATATAAACGAAGGACTCGTGCCAAAACCGTTTTTATACCCCCACCATTAGGGATACTTTGATGCGAGAAAAAGTGTAACGCATTAAAGTAGACGAGTTGAGCAACTAGTATCTTAAGACCAAATTCGTTACAAAGACTTTCAAGACAATTGAAAATGAAACTATGGGATTGAAAATGTGCAGAATAGGCCCATCCCTTCTAGTACATCCCATACAAAAAGACCAATTTTTTTTAAAAAAAATTTATTTATCTTATAACTTCCAAACAACGATCTGCAGGATATTTTCACTTCGTCTAATTAATAAACTTATAAAAATAGTCAAAACTTCAGAACACCATCATATTTGCTACACCCCTTCTGGTATCTCCCATACAAATGACTTAATTCACCGTCATATATATACATGTCTATTTTTTGTAAGTACTCTGAATTCAGTCAAATTTTGTCCTAGGAAAATGCTTATGAGCATCTTACGTAAAAATGAATATGGGCTACATTGGCCCAACAATTCTGGTACCTCCCAAACAAAATTTTATTTTTTTTTGTTAATTGGTTAGTTTTAGCAGCTAGTAAGTTTAAATATCTTGTGATAGAAATTCATCCTTAGAAAGCCGAAAGAATTGCAACAATTACAGTCGAACAATATCAGATATAGGGTGAGGGTATTTATAATCCCCCTTAATACGTTTGTCGCAGTCGACTTTCGACAACATTCGATAGTTAAAAACTATCGAATACAGAAAAACTATCGAATTGAATATAATTGTTAATTAACAGAAATGTTAGGTGTTGGGAATTTTTCATCATCTAATGAAGAAGAACATGATAGTAGCAAGGACAAGTCGTATTTTAGTATCACAAACGACATCAGCGATGCCATATTTGAAAAACGACAATGATTCGATGTGACCACGGCATTTGAAACTGTAAATGTTACTGAAAACCATTTTAAAATTTTGCTATAAAAATCTTGCCAATCTTGTATGGGTATTGACAAAATTTCTGACGATTTTTTAATATAAACAATCTGTACAAACATTGCAAATTTACTCAAATATTGTTAGTGTCAGCCTCTTCCCGTTAAAAACCACAAGTTTGCAACCATTTGCATGTCTCCCACAAAATTATATACATAATTGTTTTATTTTGCAAAGTAGAGTAAAATTTATTTTAAAAATAATGTAAATTCATATGTACATTTCATTGTTTTTAGTTTATTTTTAGTTTTTTTTTTGTTTTGTTTGGTCTTTTGCAAAAGTGCAGGCACTTGCTCTCCAAGCGAATTTAATAACAATATTGCTTGGTTGATTTGTTGGTGTCGTTTCTTAGATATGAGTAATTAAGGAACTAGAGAGATTATTTGTTATAATAGTATAGTTCTAATAGTAGAAAGGGCTTATTTAAAGTAAAACAATGCAAAAAATAATGAACATAAAAATGTCAATTCAGTCATTGAATTTTGTGTTTGAAAACAATGTGTGTTATAATAAAAATATAAAAGTAAAACTGAAACCAGTTCATCAATAGAAAATAACCTTAAAAAATTAAATTATAAAATGTCTATTATGGATTCCAATCTTCATCTTCTTCCAAAGCGCTGGGACCCGAAGCGGTAACGAAATTATCATTAACCTGTCGAGAAAAAAAATGAGAAAATTACAAGATTTAATACAAGATTAAATAAATGAAATGAAATAGAACTTACTTGAGAGACACCCTTTCGCACGTCCCGTCCACCGAAACGGCTGCCACCAAAGTCATCACCGCCACCTCCACTACCGCCGTAGTTCTTCAGGAATTCGGGCACTTCTTGGCCAGCACCTTCTAAAATATTAACTAAATCTGCGGCTATAGATGTATCATTATCGGGATCGAAGAAACTAGATGCACGGCCATTGTTACCCACACGCCCCGTACGTCCAATGCGATGAACATACTCATCGATGGAATTTGGCATATCGAAATTAACCACATGATTGACGTTCTTTATGTCAAGGCCGCGGGCGGCTACCGAAGTGGCAATAAGAACTTTCATTCTGCCCGATTTGAAATCAGCCAATGCCATTTCACGTTGACGCTGTAGACGATCTCCGTGTATAGAGGTTGTTGGAAAGTCAGTCTCGGAGAGTAGAGAAGCAAGAAAATCAGCACCGCGCTTTGTTTCCACAAAGACAATGGTGCCATCGGGATTTTCTTGCAATAGTTCCTGAAATGCGATAACAAATGAGAAATGAGAGAAGTGTTCAAATAACCTAAATATTTTCCTAATGTGTTGCATTAATATTATGTAACGAATAAAACTAAATAAAATGATTGTGTACGATTTAAGAATTTAAATAAGAAACCGAAGACACAAGTAAGAAAGTTTCAGCCGGCTAAACCGACTTGCATATACCCTCATCGTCAGTAAAAACATACAATTTGGAAATATAAACATTTAGAGAGGTACCAAAAGGGTCTTGGCCAGACTTTCAATTTAAACTCCAATGCATTATCCTGTTATAACTTTATTAAATATGTACAGAATTTGGGCACGATTGCGTTGAATGTGCTAATATTATTAATCGATTTCTAAAGTGGTCGGAATGGTACATTTGTATAGGAGGTACCAGAAGGAACGTGGCTAGACTTCCAGTTTTTTTTTCTCCAAAACTTAATTCGATTGTAGCTTTCAAATTACAGAATTTGGACACAATCACATTGGGTGTTTTAATATTACAACTCGATTTCTAAAGTGGACGATATGGTTTTTTTGTAAAGGAGGTACCAGAAGGGACGTGGCCAACTTTCAGCTTTTACCAAAACTTAATCCGGTTGTAACTTTCAAAATACAAAATTTGGACACAATCACGTTGGTTGTATTAATATTATTACTCGATTTATAAAGTGGACGGAATGGTACATTTGTATGGGAGAAACCAGAAGGGTCGTGGCTAGACTTCCAGATTTTTTCTCCAAAACTTTATCCTGCTTGAACTTTACTAAATACAGAATTTGGTCACGATCGCGGTAGTTCTTATAATAATATTAATCGGTTTCTAAAGTGGGCGGTACCAGATGTGTGTGGGAGGTACCAGATTGGGCGTTGGTAGACTTCAGTTTTTTTCTCAAAAACTGTATCCTGCTATAGCTTTACTAAATTAAGAATAAGGGTACGAGCGCGATGGATTTATTGATATTATTACTCCATATCTAAAGTGGGCGGAAAGTTGAATTTGTATGGGAGGTACCAGAAGGGGCGTGGCTAGACCTGTAAAGTTTTTTCCAAAACTTTATCCTGTAATAGCTTTACTAGGCACAGAATTTGGGTACGATCCCGTTGGGTATATTGATATTATAACTCGATTTCTCGATTTCAAACAGGATACAGAGTTTGGACACGATCGCGTTGGTTTATTATGTGGGAGGTACCAGAAGGGTACAGGAAAAACTTTGAAAAAAAATTTTATCCGGTATAAACTGTACTAAATTCAGAATTTGTGCACGATCGCTTTAGTTGTATCGGTATTATAACTCGATTTCTGTAGTGGGTGGAATTTTAAATTTGCATGTGAGATACCAGAAGGGACGTGTCTAGACATCCAATTTTTTCCCAAAACTTTAACCACCGCGTTGTTTGGCCATATAGCCCATAGGCAATCCCGTAAGTAGTTTTGAGAAAATATTAATCTGTGCAATGTTTCGAAACAATTGATTGTCTTTCAAAAAAGTTATCGTGCATATCAGACGGACATGGCTCAAACTACTTAAAAACTCATGAATCGAATTTTGTATTAAGAAACCTAAGGCCTAAAGTGTCTCTACACTTTTGGGTCGTGTCAAATACTTACTTAAAAAACTTAATTTCCCTTTGCACCCCATGAATGAGGTATGGGATAGCTTCTCGCGTTGTTGTGAATTAACACCCTTTCTATTTTTAGATTCACAACTAACGGCACCTACTTTTTTATCGACGAATGCGAACGTCACTGTTTTGAGAAGCTCTTACTAGACACGACGATTGAATCGACGCTTAATACTGCGAAGTTGCTGTCAAACAACATTCGAGGGGAGCCGAATTTTATTTATTTTTTCTTTTAAGATGACTGGAGCCAGGTTTGAACCTGCGATCTCCCGCATGGTAGTCGCGTGTTCTAACAACTATGCCACGGCCGGGTCGTGTCAAATGATATATGTATGTATATACGCTCCAACCCGTAGAGTGAAGGTGTAAATATATCGTTATCTTAAATCCAAATACCTAAACCCAAAACTTTAAAGGACATTGTTTAAGATCAACAATTTGCAATAAAGTTATGTTTTTTAAAAATCTTTTATATATAAAATAATTTTAGAGCAAGTTTTTTTTGGTTCTTTTAAAAAAATGTGAAATCTAGTGAAGATGTGTAACGCGAGTATTAGTTCTACTTAATTACTTACCATTAGTTTAGCTCTCTTCTGGAACTTCTTCACCTCATAGACGTTTTGGGTTACATCCGAACATGCGCCACCCACAACACCAATCGCAATAAAAATGTATTCACTCAAATATTCACCCGCCATTCGTTGTATCTCGGCGGGAAATGTGGCGGAGAACATCAGATTTTGTCGTTCGCTTTGACTGCGCATTGTGGGATGATTCATTATGGTCGCAACGCTCTCTTTGAAACCCATATCAAGCATACGATCGGCTTCGTCCAGAACCACAAAGCGTGTTTCGTCAAATTGGATGAAGCCCTTTTCCACAAAGTCCAATAGACGACCGGGTGTGGCGATCAAAATGTGACAACCACCTTTGTTCATATTTTCGCCTTGATATTTGGACGAAGTGCCACCGTACACTATGCGTATATTGAGATAACTTCCAATAGCAAATTTACGCGCTTCGTGAAAAATCTGTACGGCCAATTCGCGAGTTGGCGAGACGATGAGGGCGTGAGGCTTTCCAATCGACGTCTCGGCACCTTCACTCAACAAACTGTTGATAATAGGCAGTAGGAATGAGGCAGTTTTGCCAGAACCGGTCTGGGCACATGCCATTAAATCTCTACCGGCAGCAATAGCGGGTATGGCAGTCTTCTGAATAGGTGTGGGTATTGTGTAACCCGAACGTTTCACATTATTCAAGACAATGTCACGTAAGGCGGCTTCCTCGAAAGTTTGTATGGCCGGTGGAGCATTTTCACCGGTAACCTTAGATAATAAAATGGATTAATAGATTAATTTGTTTCTCATTATAAACGCCATACTATTTACCTTTACAGGTATACTGTCATATTTAGAAAAGTTGATGCCACTAGTTATACCGGTTCCGAACATTTCATCTTCGTTGTCCGTAGGCTCTGGAGGTATATAAAATTCTCGGGGCTTTTGTGGCTCTCCATCGTTATTGCCATCGCCGTCTTCATCATCACCGCCTCTATTGTTGTTAAACTCACGGCGACCGCCATTGTCGCCATCACGGCCACCACGACCGCGGCCACCGCCGCCACGACCACGTCCTCCACCACGTCGTTCGCCTCTGTTGTAGCCTAGGTGAAGTGAAAGGAAAATGGTTTCAAAATAAAACTGTGTAAGACTACAATAATGCGGAAAAATATCAATAAGTATAATATCTATAAAGCTTTAAAGAAAAGCGACGGTAATTGATATTACCCTGACGAATATGGGCACATCAAGTATAGTGAGAACAAACTAGATGGAATACGACGTTTTGTAACACCGGAACTGTTGCAAATTTTTATTAACTATCAGACGATTACTGGTTTCGAAAATCTAGTCCAGGAAATTACGAGGTTACTGTATGACGTTTTAATGAGTCATCTCAGCCAGTGTGGTGGAATGAAGAGCAAGGAGCACGAGGAAGCAGTTCAACAATGCCAAACCGTCCAAGGAGCAAACGGACTGGGACGTCTATTGCATAAGCACCAACGAATTTAAGTGGTCTTCCCGGGTGAATTTCTGTGGTCATCGAGGGGGTAAATGCGTCTGCCCGCTTCAGGCAATTTCTCTTAAAGAATCCCAAAGTACTCGGATTTGTACAGAAGCGAAAGGGTGCTTGGACTGAATCTGGAGAGGATACTTTGAAAGTCATATACACTAGTAACTGACGTGATTAGCGAGGAAAAGGTACAAGTGTGGTTTGGATACCTTCATACCATACAAGTCTCCAGAGATGGATGAAACTTATCCGACTATGCTGCAGTAGGTATCTTTAGTCATTGCACCGATCCTAAAAGAACTGCTAAGAGTCTGATTACCGCTATTATATATTCCCATTATATGGTAGGAAAAGAAAGTAGTTTTTCATACCCAAGGCGTGCAAATCGACACATGCACTTTCAAATGATAACAGACCTATTAGCCTATCATCGTTTTGGTTAAAGACATTGGAGAGTCTAATAGCATTACACTTGATACAGAACCAGGACACTTGCCTCATCAGTGGATTGCATCATGTTTACCATAAGGGGGTATCTGTGGACAGCGCTGTGCACGAAGTGATTGGATATGTGGAAAATGGTTTGAGAAAAAGATCGCATACATTAGCGGCATTGCTAGACATCGAAGGGGCTTTCAATAATGGGACATCCACTGTCATAATGGAAGCGTTAAGGATTACTGGAACAACTACGATGCTTAGCAATTGGATTGATTGTTTGCTGTCAAAACGTATAATCATCTTCATTCTTGGCACGAGCTTTACGAGGAAGCTGATGACTAGGGGCACTCCACAGGGTTCAGTTCTATCCCCATTGCTGTGGGTACTTGGGGTAAACGTCGCTCTCAGCACTTTTGAGAGAAATGGAAGGCCAATTGTGGCCTATGCTGATGACGTGGTAATTCCTGCTACTGAGAGATTTGCTGCGACTTTGAGTGACCTCAAACAGAATGACCTACGGGTTTTTCGGAAATGGGCCACAAGTTGTGGTTAGAATGTCAATCCACAGATAACGGTGTTATTACTATTAGATTGCCGGTATTGAATGGTATCAAACTGGTGCTTTCCTCTGGCTGTCTTCAATAATGGCTCAAAAAATGGACATCGGAACAGAATCAGATATCTTCTCGATTGTAGCCAACGCTTCCGATTGGATGACGATTGCAGTGTTTTCAGACGCAGATGTTAGTCATTATGAAATCTGCAGAAACTAGATATAAAGTCAATGGTGATCTCTCAACACTGCCAGAAAATGGTGTTCAACTCTGCTGGCTGCCCGGACACATTGGCATACTAGGGAACGAGATGACGCATAATATGGAACGAAAGGTTTGACCCTAGGACCAGGCTAATCGGATGAATGAATGTGACCACCAATGTGTCATATATGTGTGTATGTATATGGAATTTTGAACCGCCACATAGAATGGTTGACAAACGCATCCTGGGAACACCGCACCGACAGCTTAGTATTACGGGATTGATGAAAGGCGAACCAGATCACTCTTTAAGTTGGATAGGAAGCCAATTAATAGGCAGGACACTCTGATATTAGGGCCTTAACATCAAACTAGCAGAAAAAACGGGTAGACTACAGTGTAGACTATGTGATGATGAGGAGGATATTGAGACTATTGAGACATTTGCTCTGCCATTGCCCAGCTCTACACAGAAGAACGATGCAATTCTTGGACGTGATATTTTGATAGATTGAATGATAGACAATCTAATTCAATTCACTAATAGTTTGACCTGGCTTACTGATAAAAGAGCATATTGACCCTATGTACATATGTCATGGAAGTCCTCGATTTACAGAAAATCCGCTTTACAGGAAATCCAGTGGACGGGACAAGGGTGCCCGCGCATGAAGACGTGCGGCATCTACTATAGTGACCGTAGCCCCAGCCACGACATCAAAATTGTACTAGGCGATTATAATAACAAAATAGGCAGGGAAACCGCATTTGAGCCTACCAACGCAAAATTCTGCAACGGTCTGCAGACCGAAACGTCAAACAATGGCAGCTGACTTGCATGTCAGCACTAGATTTGACCATCAAAATATACATTAGGCAACATGATTATCTCCAGATCAATTGACGAGAAATCAAATAGATCACGTGGTAGTCGACGGAAGGCACGCATCGAGTGTTCTAGATGTACGAGTGATCAGGGGTGCAAACATTGCTCCGATCACTACCTTACCGCAGTTAAGGTACGCACAAGGCAGGCACTACGAAAGCTTGGACATCGGTAACCTGCGAACCACAGAGGTAGCGGACGCCTACTCCACCCACCTAGCAGACTCCATAGAACGGACTGCGAGAAACGCAGAACGGCACAGGGAGAATCTCACTACCTTACATAAATGAGTTAAAAGAGAGTAGGCTGATAATAATACATGGAACATTTCTAACTTTCACTCTAAATTATCTTTTTGAACTAGTTAGGAATTGGTAAATTGAACTAGCACAAATTTAATGATTTGAAATTATTTATTTTCTTGAAATACAAAATTCTAAAGTACAAGAAATTTAAAAAGATAACAAGGGATATATACAATTTATGTAACAAGTAATTTTATATTAATTAGCCAGTTAAAACAGTTTTTATCAACTTATTTGTTATTAAACTGTGTTGAAACCAAAATACAGTCTTGCAATGGCGAAACAAAATTTAAGACAATTTACAAATTACAAAAATTAAGAACAAACTGTGGCTTAATAACACGCATACATTTCGTCTTATAATCTGAAGAGTTCGAAAGAGTGGTCTGTAATATATTTTTACTACAATCCTAGTTGTTATTATGGATCAGATGTACGGTTATGTATTGAACGGATGACGGTTATTAGGCACAATTTTCAATAGTTTAAATTTTAAATTTTTTTAAGAAATTTAAAAAAAAATAACGGTTACAACAGAAAAACATTTCAAAACATACAAAAAATAATTAACAAATAAAATAAAAACAATACAAACACAGCAAACTAAAAAATAAACAGCACATTAACACAAATGCATTCAAACAATCCAAAAAAAAACTAATACAAATAATAATAAACATAAAAATATAAAGTTCCGTTTACACCAATGCTATAGTACGACCGTCGGCGCTCAATGTGATAAATCCCACAGCTTTTAATTCCAAAATAAAAGCAAATCCTATAGCGGCTGTCATGCGATTAGTAATGCAAGCTAATTTTGTGAAATCAAAAGATTTCTGCCTTATAAGATTCTGTATTATACTGTGTTTAACCCTTAAACGTTCTATGGGTGCATTTAGAAGTACGATGGGATCAAACTGTCTAAAGGGTTCTGACTTTTGTCCGCTGGCAACTTTGGCTTCCACACGTTTCTGGTAATTAGTTAACATTACACTGCAACTGTTTGTTTTGTTCATGATCTTTGCAATCAGCTGGGTATTTTTTAGTACAAATTGTTCATATTGTTGTTGTTGCTGTTGTTGGCTAAGGAAAGGAAATGTGATATCATGAACTGGAGTGGTTAAAGGCTGAGAAGGCGGCGCAGCTATTTCGGAATTATCCGAAACGTTGAACTCAGCAGCTATGGGGGCAACCAACTCCTCCGTGGGTTGAACTGGAATTGTCTGAGGCATAATGTTCTGCAATATGTCTTGTAATGAAGCTGAGTTCGGGTCAACTAAATCATTGGCGACAACGTGTGTAACAACGGCTTCTGCCCCAATTGGTGGTTGCGTGTTTCCTACAGAAAACAACCTTCTTGGTTGTGAATGTTTAATGCGTCGTCTTTTTAGAGTTGGTTTACCAATTGCATTATCATAATCCACGTTTAATTGACGAGCTCTTAAAATTGTATACCAATCTTTGCGGTAATCATCATCAATTGAAAGCTGAGGAGGATCTACTGCCGCCGTTACTACGTTTTGCGGTGGTTCCTCTACCTCGAGTAATGGTGGTAAATTTAGCTCGCCAGATATGTTTTCCTCTGTAATAGGCAAGGCGACTCCGTCGACCACTTGATCAGGTGGAAACAATTTGGTGCCGCTTAACTTTACGGGATCATCCTCAGTCATTTGCAATGTGCGACGTTTAATGACATTGCTGTCTAATGATCCAACCGGCGTGGACGCAAATGTATGTCGCATTTTATCTCTCTGCTTTAAGCCAATTCGGAATTCGTCTTCTCCCCCTGTGAGCATAACACCTGTGGAAGCACGAGATAGAGGGGTTTTTAAAGTGCCATGTTGAGCTGGATCAGTAGTTGTGGCAATGACACCGGTGCCTATTCCCGATTCGCCCACATTTTGGTCAGCAAATTTAGGCGTGATAAGACTCGATGTATGTGCAATGGCAGCAGCACTGGCAGAAATATTCGGTACCGTCATCGGCGGAGGAGGTGGCATGGCCATTTCAGAATCCATCTGAGCCAGATCTTGAGGTTCCCCCAATTGTCTAATGCATGGGGAAAGATTGATATGCATATTATCAATATTTGAAGAATACTACTAAGTATGGAGTGGGGTGAAGTGGGGAGGGAGGTGGTGCTGGTTATTTCAGCAGATTACTATATACTAGGACGGTGGGATGTCATCTTAAAGGGGTATAAGAACAAAGACACCTTCTCTGTAGATGATTTTCTTAAAGGAAAATAATTTTAAAAGGCAAATTTCATACAAGTTTAAATTAAATGACCCCATTACTAAGTGCCTTCCAAATGTGACTTAAACACCAGTTTTCTTATTGAAAAGTCCTTGAAGATTAAGCTTGGTATAGTGTACGAGTTTTGATTTCGATACGGCTCAACCCTATTTTGTATGGTTGGGAAAAAAAATGAATGAGACAAAAAATGGGAGAGGTGGTGTGGGGGCAAATGGCTGCGTATTGAGATCAATTTTATAGTACCTACCACCAATCTTCACACTCTAAGGAGCTCCCATAGAAATATCAAATTTTTATACAATTTGCTGAACGGGCTCTAATTACACTAAACGTACACCCTAAAGGGGCTTTCATACAAAAAAAAACTCACATTTTTATAAAATAAATGAAGATGAACTCGTCATGGAGTTCGAAACGCGTCATCCTGTGACACACTGAATTTGACCAAAAATATTAAACAATAAAAAAAAAACACTTTTCTGATCGTTAGCCGAATTTGATGTATCATTTGATACACTAACGTAAATTAATAAAAATCAAATCAAAAAATCAAATGTATGACCGACCCCTAATATTTTTGCAACCCCAATAGTTTCTTACAACAAATCTATCCTCTATATTCAAATTTTAAGGTGGGCCATGTCCCTATGAAATCAGCTCCTGTCGCTCCCATGGTGTAAAATGTTCGACTTCAATGAAGATATACCTTACATAGAAGTGTTTTTAAAAAACACATTTTAGAAAAAATTTAACAGTTCTCAAAGAAAATTGCCTTTAAAAACACATTTTAGAAAAAATTTAACATTTCTCAAAGAAAATTGCCTTTAAAAACACATTTGTTATAGAAAACTAAGCTAAAGACCGACCCACTTCACTTATAAACCCTTTGGTCAGCTTATAGAAAAGCTACGTTTTTTTTTTTCAAATTAAACACATTATCATCGACAGGTGTTATGATAACTATCTGGTAGGTGTTTGAGAGATATTTCGTGTCTTTGATTCTCTTTATAAATAAACAGGTACAATAATTACCCACCCGACGACAGAATCCTGGTTAATATTATCAACTCGATCATCAATGGCTTCAATAGCGATAGGACCCAAAGACTGTGCGCTAATAATTGATAATTCGTGTATATTTTGTTCTTCATTGATTGGCAAAAGATCATCTTTGAGTGCGTGAGACATTTGTGGCATTCTCAGTGAAGAGGATGCTGCGGCCGCAATACTACGCACGGGATTAAAACTGGATGAATTGTCAATGGTTGTTATAGTAGAAATTTGAAGCGGTGCTGGTTGCAGTAAATCAACCTGTGGATGTTGGCGCTGTTCTTCGCGAGAAACGATCACAACATCAGATGATGTCGATAAATTGCAAGGCAATTGTGCAAAAGTTATGGGGTTATTAGCTTTCAGAAATTCCTCCCGTATAAGGGAAAAATCCATGGGAAAGTAAGCAATCGTTGATGTGCTCAAATTATAGTTATGTTCGGGCAATGTTAATATAAATTGACGACGTGGTAAAGGTTTATGTTTAGCGTATTCATCTTCTGCCAGAAAACGTCGAGCGGGCGGAACAATAGGGGAATCTAGCTGTTGTGTTAGTGTTCGTCGTTGTTGTTGACGCGGAGTTTGTGGTGTATTGTCGGAAACTCTTGATGAATTTGTGCTTCTTGGTCTTAAGCTATAGCGTGATTGTTCATTCGATGTGTGTGCTGGTGGCTTTTGAGCAGCCGCCAATACTGTATTCTGTAAAAAAGTTGTTTCTTGTTCTTTCCGTACTTGCTGCACATTAGCAGGAAAACACATTTGTGTTTCCATAGATGGATCATTGGCCATGTTAGTATCTTCAAAAATATCTATTAGGCGCGGTAATGATGATGAATCCATAGAATCATGTAAATTTCCTATTTGTCCAGGCGGCAATTGTTCATCAAAATCTATAGTTATTGATTGATTTTGGCAAAAATCATCTAGCAAATATCTCTTCTCATTTTGGGCAATGTTATTAATCATATGCATTTCATCTTCTCCACGGCCTTCAGTCTCAGTGTCTAATTCAATTTGATCAGTTCCGGGGGTATGTTGTTCAATAGCTGATATATCTGGCTGTGACGAGATGTTGGCTATGGTCTTCAATGCTTGATCCACTGCTATTTTTCTTTTAGTAGGTTTTGATTTAATTTCTTTGACATCACTTATTTTCAATTCTTTTTTAATTAATTTGTCATAGATTTCCAAGACACATTTATATACTACATATTTTTGCAAAAGATTAGTGGCCATTTTAAAAATTTCCGATATATTTAATAAGTAGGCAATTAAAGAGTGAAGTCCCTTTTGTTTAGGTATTAAATCAAAAATCATATTATTGTATTCCGGAGACGGCGATAAGCCGTTATGTTGTGCTAAAAACGAAAACAAAAACAAACAAAAAAAAAAGGTGGACAAAGACCAACAGCAACAACAACAAAAACTACAGAGTCAAACAGTCAGGAACAAGCAACACAGTGGGTTTTGGGACACAGCCTACAGAATATCGAATGAGGTTTTTTGGGAACAGTCTACAGAATATCGAATGGGTCTTTCAATACTACAGTTTAACATTACTTAATGTTAATTGATATGTTATGACAAAATGTTTTTGTAAACTTACCATTTGATTCGCCATTTTCATCGCCATCTCCACCGTCATTCCCATTATCATTGTTATAACGATCATTTCCATAGTTGCGGCCTTATCGGATATTATTAAAAAAAAATAATATTAGTAGTTACAATCAATTTAATTTAAATGAAAAATTAATCTAGAAAAAATGTTTTCTAATATAATGGGTGTTTAGAGAAATATACTCGGTTTTTTAATCATTTTGTTGTTTACCTTATATTTTAGATATAAGGCCGAAGCCACGCAAATGGCAAGTAGTTTATAACTGAGCGTCATTGTTTAAGATTTTTTTATATTAACTTTTTTATATTTTTATATATTTTTGTATTTCTATATATTTTTATAAATTTTTATAAATTTTTATAAATTTTTATAAATTTTTATAAATTTTTATATATTTTTATATATTTTTATAAATTTTTATATATTTTTATATATTTTTATATATTTTTATATATTTTTATATATTTTTATATATTTTTATACATTTTTATATATTTTTATATATTTTTATATATTTTTATATATTTTTATATATTTTTATATATTTTTATATATTTTTATATATTTTTATATATTTTAATATATTTTAATATTTTACTATTTTACTATTTTAATATTTTAATATTTTAATATTTTAATATTTTAATATTTTAATATTTTAATATTTTAATATTTTAATATTTTAATATTTTAATATTTTAATATTTTAATATTTTAATATTTTAATATTTTAATATTTTAATATTTTAATATTTTAATATTGTGGATACACGACACAAGGAGGTTATACCCAAAGAACGTGGGTAAAGGAAACTGCTTTGTCTGGATGCAATTTGAAGGTATTACGTTGGTAAGCTGCTATCTAACACCCAGTGACGGCATTGATGAATTCGAAGATAAGCTGCAAGGTATCGTGAACAGAATATTACAGATTGGAGGAAATTTTATTGTAGCAGGAGATTTAAATGCTCGCGCTGCAGAATGGGGAATGCAGAGCACAAATCCAAGGGGAAGAAGGATCATCGACATGGCCGCTAGAACGGGACTTATTGTTGCGAACGTGGGAAATGTACCAACATTTAGAAGACACGGATGTGAGAGAACCATACCAGATGTAACTCTGGTATCCGAGTCAGTGGCGCACAAGTTGACGAACTGGAAGGTCTTGGAGATATATACTGGCAGCGACCATCAGTGCATTTCGTACACTTTCACAGCAAGTGATATACGACCTGTTTGCGACAACGAGCCGAATAGTCGGAAGTGGGACTCGCGGAAGCTTAATGCAGCTGCACTTATAGCTGAAATTGACAGGAGATACGTAGAAGCTGATCTCAGAAGCGACGCAAGGACTGTAACAGGACAGGTTATGAGCGTGATAACACAGGGCTGTAACAAGGCAATGCCCAAAACGAACCCTCCAAACATAAGAAAAAAAGCAGTATACTGGTGGAGTGAAGATATCGCTACTCTCAGACGAAACTGCCTCCGATGTAGGAGAAGGTCCACGAGAGCAAGACGTAGGGGCATATCTGAAACCGAAACATCGGCATACAAGGAAGCGAAGAAATCCCTGCGAAACGCAATAGCAAACAGAAAGCGGCAACTTTTCGAGGAATTGCGAGAAGACATAAACAGAGACCCCTTTGGCCTAGGCTATAAAATTGTCATGGAGAAGTTGGGCGCAAAAAATCCCATAGGCAAGATGGACGAAACAACCATGGAAAATATTGTGACAAATCTATTCCCGACCCACGAAATTAGAGAGGAAAGAGGACACCCTGGGAACTTAACCAATCTCATCCCTTTCACGGTGGACGAACTCAGGACAGCTGCCCTTGGTCTCCGACCCAGGAAAGCACCTGGTCCCGATGGTATACCAGCAGAAGTTATGAAGGAAATAGCTAACAAGAGGCCCGAAATATTATTAAGTATGTATAATGCTTGCCTGAAAGATGGGGTATTCCCAGAAATCTGGAAAAGACAACAGCTAGTGCTCATAAGTAAAGGAAAAGGAGACCCAGAAGCACCATCATCGTATCGGCCACTATGTATGTTGGATACAGCGGGAAAACTCCTGGAAAGACTAATAAAGCCACGACTGAGTAACGCCATAAACGACAGCGGGGGTCTATCTTGCAGACAATTTGGATTCAGACCAGGTATGTCTACAATTGGAGCACTGAGAGAGGTAATTGAGGCAGTAGAGGCAGCACAGCTAGTAAGTCATTTCACTAGGCCTATTGTCCTACTAGCCACTCTGGACGTAAAAAATGCTTTTAACAGCCTAAGATGGAAGGATGTGATGGACGCCTTAGAAAAAGACTTCGCTGTACCACAATACCTACTTAGGATCATTGGAAGCTACCTAAGGGACAGAGAGCTTTTATATAAGACAAGCGGTGGACTTAGGAAAAAGCGGATAACCTCTGGAGCGGCACAAGGATCGATATTGGGTCCAGACTTGTGGAACGCCAGTTACGACGGAATCCTTAAACTCGACATGCCAGAGGACACTTTTTTGGTTGGCTATGCGGATGATGTAGCAGCTGTGATCACGGCCAGGAGTACAAACGACGCACAGCGAAAGTTGAGACAAGTCATGATAAGGACCAAAATATGGCTTGACTCACACGGTCTACAACTGGCAATGCACAAAACGGAGGTGCTGCTACTTACAAAACGCCATATCCCCGTTGAGATAGACATAAACATTGGAGCAACAATAATCCAGTCTAGAAAATGTGTGAAGTACCTAGGGCTAAGGCTGGACCCGAAACTAAACTTTACAGCCCAACTGCAGTACGCGGCCAACAAGGCCGGGAAAACAGTAGGACAACTGGGCCGCTTAATGGCGAATATCGGAGGGCCGCTCCCATGCAAGCGCAGGTTATTGATGGAGACTTCGAACAGCATTATGCTTTACGGCTGCGAGGTATGGGCCGACACAATGAAGGTAAAAAAGAGAGCACAATCTCTTTTGTCTGCGCAAAGGACAGCCGCGCTGCGCATCACCTCTGCGTACCGCACGGTATCGGCTGCTGCAGTGTTAGTTATAGCGGGCACGATCCCAATAGATCTATTAGCAAAGGAACGCCGTGCTACTTTCTTAAGAGGAATGACAGACATCCAAGGATCACAATCCCTGAGGGAACAGACCATTGCATCATGGCAAGGCAGGTGGAACGTCGAAAAGCACGGAAGGTGGACGGCAAGGCTAATACCGGGTATCCGTAAATGGGTGGAGAGAAAATATGGCGAGGTAAATTATTACCTGACACAAATTCTATCCGGACATGGATATTTCAGGAAGTACCTTTACAAAATGGGAAAATGCGATACCCCATACTGTTTGTATGAGGTAGAAGATGTGTTGGACGATGCGGAGCATACCTTCTTCGAATGCACGCGATGGGCGCTCAATCGTCAGCTATTAATGAGAACAGTGGGCAGATACATGTGTCTAATATAATAGACGTAATGGTCACCAGCGAGGAGAACTGGACTGCTGTCGCTGTATACTGTGAACGGATCCTCCGATGCAAGAAGTTTGATCTGGACGCTGCGACGAATTGAGAAGTGACAACATAGCGGGGACCTAAATACAGGTCAATAAAGTTTGATGGCACATATTGCTACATGGGGACCACCTCGAAGTAATGCGAAAGCGGTTCCGAGGTGGAATACTTCCCCGGAGAGGAGACATGGAGGGGTTTTAGTCGGTATACCATATTGGGGAGTCCGACATACCACGTCAGTGACGTGAATGCTTAACGCATTTCCCCTACCACACCCGCACAAAAAAAAAAAAAAAAAAAAAAATATTTTAATATTTTAATATTTTAATATTTTAATATTTTAATATTTTAATATTTTAATATTTTAATATTTTAATATTTTAATATTTTAATATTTTAATATTTTAATATTTTAATATTTTAATATTTTAATATTTTAATATTTTAATATTTTAATATTTTAATATTTTAATATTTTAATATTTTAATATTTTAATATTTTAATATTTTAATATTTTAATATTTTAATATTTTAATATTTTAATATTTTAATATTTTAATATTTTAATATTTTAATATTTTAATATTTTAATATTTTAATATTTTAATATTTTAATATTTTAATATTTTAATATTTTAATATTTTAATATTTTAATATTTTAATATTTTAATATTTTAATATTTTAATATTTTAATATTTTAATATTTTAATATTTTAATATTTTAATATTTTAATATTTTAATATTTTAATATTTTAATATTTTAATATTTTAATATTTTAATATTTTAATATTTTAATATTTTAATATTTTAATATTTTAATATTTTAATATTTTAATATTTTAATATTTTAATATTTTAATATTTTAATATTTTAATATTTTAATATTTTAATATTTTAATATTTTAATATTTTAATATTTTAATATTTTAATATTTTAATATTTTAATATTTTAATATTTTAATATTTTAATATTTTAATATTTTAATATTTTAATATTTTAATATTTTAATATTTTAATATTTTAATATTTTAATATTTTAATATTTTAATATTTTAATATTTTTATAATTTTTATATTGTCCCACAGGTGTAAAGGTGTTAACGTTACAAAACAGTATGTTCAAAAGTATCAAATGTCCTTAAATCTCAAATTTAGATCGCAGTTACTTTTACAAAATGATATTGTGCTGTAGTACGCCTTGTACGGAAAAAACAATACCTCAACTTCAAATCCTAAATATTTTAAGACTAGTCTATTCTTATCGAGTCTTGTATAAAAAATGTAAGATGCTAATCAAAGAACCCATTAGGGTCAAACTAGTTTAAAATTATGGAATTCTAAACTACTTCCAACGTTACTAGTTGATGAATAAGAATACGATTTTTGAAATAATTTCAGAAGTTGTGTTGTTTCTCATATTTTCTAGTATAGAATAAGTTATAATGGGTCAATTATGTACTAGTTCTTATCAACCTATTTTAAAGATATTCCCAACAAAGGAGACGATCAACGACCTATCGGCTGAAATTTCTTAACTGTTATTATTCAAGTACAATAGTGACAATTCCCCCAAGCCTAGGACAACCATATCTTAAATAAGACAGTTATATGTATGGAAGGTAAACAAGTTCACTGTCCTAGAACTAGTACTTAACTACTTCCGTACTAAGATTGTTCCCTAATGGGTAGTTTCGGTCGTGAACAGACCATTTTAAAGTTTTGTGTTATATTTATATGCTCTATGTTGGATATGTCGTGCACATTCATTACTTACCTCCTCCTCTACCGCCTCCACGGCCTCTGCCTCCACCATAGCCGCCACCGCCGCCATTACGTTTGTTATAACCTTTATCGCCATCATCTCCATCGCCTTTATTGTAGTCATCTTCATTTTGATAGTCATTATTATTGGATTTATAGTTATCTTTGTTGGAGGAGCTGAAACCTTTTCCTCCGATCTCCTGTAAATATGCGTAATAATATTGTAATTTAATACTCCAAACTTTAGCGCACTCCTATTATAAAACTTACCTCAGTTGCATCTTCATCACCCCAATCAGACATTTTGTTGTTGGATGTAGTAGATGGTTTCTTCTTATCGAATTCAATGTTCGCCGGAGATTTTGAAGAGCGAGTAGCTGCAGCAGGACTATCAGCAGCTTTCCTGAAATTGAACGTTGACAATTGTGTTTCCATTATAGACTGGTGGTCATCACCGGAGAAGAGATTATTTATTAGTTGAAAATATTCCATTTTAATTTTGAAATTGAAACCGCGTATGAGAAAACAGTGCGTGTCGTTCTTCGTTCGTTGTTTATATCTCAGACTAGAAATTTAAACTAAATTAACTCGGATTGTAAATGACCGGCGGTGGTCATTCAAACTTAAGTCTTTAATTTGCTGTATAAACATTTTGCGGCGCGTTGCATGTAAACACAAACACATGTTTTGGTTAATAAATTGTTATTGTTTTCGCCCTAGAACGCCGTGCAAGCTATTCAAAGTGGAATGTTAGCCGCCGACAATCACAGCACACATACATGTGTATGCATGCATGTATGAAAAATATGGAAATACAGTGGCAACAAATATCACAGCAGGTACTTGAAAACGCAAAGGATTTTTATTTATGACACAGATCATAAAGAAAATTTACGACATGTAACAGGAGGGATCACAACAATGAGGATAACTGTTTCGAAAACATATTTCGTAGGTTTGTTTATGAGTTGGCACTCAGGTAATATAGGATGGTGTGGAAAATGTATCTAATAGCCATTGAGATGAAGTTAAGGCATTTCAACTTTACTAACCAATGGTAAAAACCCAGTTTCGATGCGTATGACAATCGTTATCATTTACATACGGCTTTAACTATTATATATTCTATGTATTTTAAAAATGTTTCTGTTTTAGACAGTAATGTATCGTAAGTTAATGTGATATCCGTATGTGAGGGATTCCCATCTAGCTGTGTCAATATTTTTATACTTTACAGGAAAAGGAAAAAACTCAATAAAATCTAAGCGATATTGTATGTTATTTTTAATGTCTATAAATTACACTGTTCGACTTGTTGCGTTATGTGTTTCCAAGAGTTTTTGACAGGGGAAATTATAATACGGCATAGCTTTTTTGTTATTTGAAAATAAGTTTTGTTTTTCATTAATAATTTGTATGGAGGCGTTTGCTGAAATATTTAGTAGAAACAGATGGTAACATCAGCAATATGCCTGTTCGGCTGCAATTATCGCCCTAGTCATTTTTATTACATTTTATATCTGCCAAAAAAGTGCAGAATATGGGGTGGCTGCCCTCCTAAATGCGTCCTAAAACGCGATAATCAAGGTCAAAGTTGTTGCCGGGGTCCATGGAGAACTGTGGGGTCAAAAAGGGGTCCCTTGGTTCTATGATGAACCCCTAGGTCGAGACGAACTAATGCTGTCTTTTTTTAAAAACATTCGGGGTTTTTGTTGCCCTAGGGAGCCAAAAAATGGGTGGCCTTGGGTTTTAAGGCGATCCTTATTATAAGATATTTTTGAGACGAATCTATTGATTTAAATTGTCTTTCGCATATTTTTAAATAAAAATATAAATTTAAATAGGCAAAAAATAGTGTACAAAGAAAGTAGCACCGCGACGATTTAAAAAAAAAATAATTTATTTTAAATGCGTTTAGAAAGATAACTAATATCCTTTTGATTGCATTTCCACACATATAAGTTCATTATTTAATATCACTATAAAACAAAAATAGGTCTAACTCGGTCCAGGGTTACCGGTATAAGCCTTTGGATTCGTGTCGAAAATATCTTTCATTTGAGTAACCGCACATGGGGGTCATCATAGACCCCAAAGGACCCCTTTTATCCCATGTGCCACATGGGCCTCAGCTGCAACATTGACCTCTACCAATCCGATGTATGGGGACCAACAAAAAGAGAATGCCCCTGGGGGTTCAAAAAAAGGGGTTTCTATAATGAACCCTTATGTGTGGGTACTCAAATGAAAGATATTTTCGACGCCAAACCCAAACAGTTTTTTTTAATACCAAGCCCTAGAGACCTAAAAAGGGTCTTATGTTGATCTCTATGTGCGAATCTACGAGGCCGACTATTTTTTACCAAAAAGTAAAATGAAATAGGCCAAAAAAGGGGGACGAGGAACGTAGCGCCGCACACAAAAAATTATATATTTCAAATTTCCACATTTGTTAATTTTTATATATTACTCGTTTAAAGTTTCGATAGTGACAAAAAATAGGGGTAGCTCGGTCCAGCGGAAAAATACACCTTTGGATTCGTCTTGAAAATATCTTTCATTTGAGTTCACGAACATGAGGGAGTAATCAAATAACCCAAAGGGCCCCACTGCCAACATTTACATATTTGCAATTCTGCCTATTTGGGCTCCCGCCCCATATTCTGCACTTCAGCCGAATAGCATTCATTAGCTTTGACCTTGGTTTTCTGGCACTGAACTAAAGAGGATTGCATCTTCATTTTTTCCAGCCGGACCTCGCCCGGTGTCTTGCAATTCAGCCAACGACTGATTTGCGGGACAGTAAAACTTGTGTAGAACTATTGGAAGCTATAGTTCCCTTTATGAATAAGACTCCATATAAAAAATACAGCCGCACAATGCAAACCCAATTTTTTCTAGGATCAAGGTCAATGTCGCATTTCCTTTATGGGTTCGTAACTTTCTTGTTTGAAATGGCTTTATTTTTTGAAGCCCTTAACAGTTCTCCAGTTTCATTTGTTCAAATTGTTATAGAAAAGAAAATTGTTGCACAAAAAAAAAGAAAAAACCAGCAAGAGAACAAATGTTCAGCTGATATATGCACACACACATTCATATGTATGTGTGCACGTGCATGGTTACATGAAATGGGTTTTCAAACGGTAAAATAGAATTTGAGACAGCATTTAACGGGATATCCGACGTTAAGACATTCACGTGTCTTGCTGCAAAACATTTTATTTATTTTTTGTTAAATTATCTTGGAAACTGTCCTTCCTTGAACAGAGGCTTTATGAATTACAACGACATCTTAACATTTCCCCTAGCAACAAGCCATCTATTTGTAGCTGAAGGAAAAAAGCGCGGCCTTGAGCTTAAATACTTGAAGTGGAATTAACAACTTTAAAAGGCCGAAAAACTCAAAACATTTTTGTTTATACAAACTGACTTATAAAAAAAATAAATAAATTACACACGTCTTAATGGCGGGTATTCACGCTTGTGCTGAATGGAAACAAATTCTTTCTTTGATTATCAAGTTACCAAAAGCTGAGGGAAGCTCAATCTTGCACACACTCGTACATATGTACAGTATAAATAAATCTTTGTAGAATTAATTTGGAGTACTGAAAATGTTTTTTTTTCTGTCACATATATTTAAATTACAAAATAGTTTACCTTAAATATGAATTAAAACTTATTTAGATGATAACACTTTCGATTCTTAAGTTTTTGTTAAATTAATTATTTCACACAACCTCTAGAACTTGCAGCATTCACTGAAATAAATTGTTTGTCGCCAAAATGTTTCAATAAAGCTTGTGAAAAACAGCAATTTTACAGTTATTCGAAACTTTTGAACCAACCGCAAAAAATGGCATCGGTCTGTGGCTAAACACAATCGACACCGTTGGCGGCGTCTTGGCAATATTGTATGCAGGTTCCTATATGGAGGCAAAGTTTCGACAACCGCCTACGCCGTCGCCGTTGTATTGTATTTAAGCTAGTGTACACTTGTAAATGAAGATTGGAAAAGTACAAAGAAGAATCACCAAAAACGGTGTTGCCACAATCACTGTTTGTGTGCACTTCAGAACTTTGCAAAGGTTGCACTATTTGTTGTTCCTCTTGATAAGATATCGTTTCATTTATTGATTCAGAGATGTAAGGAAGCAAAAAGGGCGAATTATGTAAAATCACAGTAAAATATGGAACAAGTCTAGTATATGAACACTCGGAGTAGAATTTTGATTTTGTTCTTAAGTAGTAGGGATTTGACCTATAACACAAATAAAAAAAAATTGTATAGGGGACGGACATAGTTTAGGAGATATCGCCCCTTAAAGTTGGAACATATAAATATAAATATCTCCGATATCTGATGACGTATCGATTCTATATATATATCGTTGGAAAGCTTTATAAAAAAGCTTTCCAATAGTACATATACTAAATTAAAATTAATCTATTTTGGGCCATAGCCTTTTTAAGAAATTATTTTTATGTCCAAAATTTTGTTGTTGGAGTAAAAATTTATTGCCCTTATATAACGATTTTTTGAAAATAAAAATAATTTATTAAAAAAAGTCATGGTCCAAAATAGGTTATTCGATAGTCTCACTGAACTGTCGTCTTGTAACATGGAGAATCTGGTGAAGTTCACTGATGGCTTGATCTGGCTTAAGGGCAAAGGACCATAGTGTTCGCACGCAATCTCACTACTTGCATATACGTATATATATATATAGTTGAAGGAGAGAGCTCATCGGAATTATCTTTTTAGCACTTTTTATCTCTTTCCACTATTTATTTTTTTTTTCTGACCTTTTTTCTGAACTTATTACTTTTGTATTTTTATTGTTAAACATTCTTCCCCCTTATATTTCTTCTATTTAAATTAGGACAATCACAATGGACCATAAGGGTCTCCGAGTGTTGTAACGGCATGGTACTGAGCTGTGCCATTACTTGTCCTCAACCTAACCTAACCTAGGTTAATTTTAATTTGCAGCAGATTATGGGTTAATAAAATAATATGCACTGTTTTATATGCACTGTTTTATATGCACTGTTGGAAAGCTTTTTCAGAGAGCTTTCCAATGATATATAAAAAGTCTCGATCCGTCGTCAGATATCGGAGATACATAATATGGATTTGTATAAAGCTATGTACAGACGGTTGTAAGATCCGACAATATTGTCAGAAAAATGATTTTAAAATGACTAATGCAGCTATTACACAGGCTTACATGCCTGTAGACATGTATGCTATTATACTTTTCGTCACACTGTCGGACCCTGATGGCATACTTCAGTACGCAGAAATGGAAATGAAGCGAAAAGTTGTACCGAGTATTGTTATCAACGAAATATTATTACAAGAGAAGGAAAAGGTAATAAAAGAAAAATATGGAGAAAGAAATATTTTTTTCACAAATATTTTCCGTAATTACACGATACGTCACAAAATGAATAGTATTTTTATATGAAGTATGACAGACATGCTATTAGACGAGTATGTTAGTATGCGACAGACATCAGAAAATCAAAAATTTTTGATAATCAACTTACATGTCTGAAGCTACATACAGACGGTTGACAGATCTTGCAATAATGTCAGATCTGCGAATGTACCGTGATGTACTGACATGCAGAGTGTTGTTTCTCTGCAAATAGTGTATTTGTCAATTGTATTAACTTTGCACATCTGCAAATTAAAAGTGTTTGGCATTTATCTTAAAGCAATCTGATAATGGCAACATATTGTGTTCACACGATTGTTGGATGTCTAGCAATATTGTTGTTTTACACTGTAATGGCAAAGCCTTTTCTAACAATGTTGCCATACAAATTGATAATTTTTCAGGCAATATTGTAAGATCTGGTAACCGTCTGTCCGTAGCTACACTACATACATGCTATTAGACAGGTTTTATATGTAAGCCTACAGACATGTCTACAGACATGTATGCCTGAGTAATAGTCGCTTAACAGCCGTGTGAACTAACAATTTTTGTCTTGCAACGTTGTTAGAAAAAGCGTTGTTAGTACTTTGTAAGTCAATAATTACGTTGCCATTGTCAGATAAGTGTAAGATAATTGTCAGACACTTTTTGTTGTCAAATGTACGAAGTTTATGCATCTGACGATAGTAGAGAAATATTTCTATTGGCAACACTGTCCATAAATACATGTAAAGCTGCCATTAGACGTCGTGTATTTTACATGTGACATGTCAGTTTTCCCAGTGTAAAATTTATACATGTCGAGTGACCCCTTTCAAACACTGCTTGTGTAAAACAATGTGTTAGATAACATATGTATACATTTCATTTAGAGCGTGATCTATATTGATATGTAATACATGTCGGCAATCAGCTGTTTTTGACAAAACAACAAAGCGTTTGCTGACAAAAAGTTAAAAAGGATAAATATTTTATTTCAAATCGTAAATAGAACAATTAATGGGTGTTTTTCAACATAGTTTTAGTTAAATTGGGCTAATAAAGCTGTGTTTGGCGATGATAAGATATAGAAAAGACAGCTGTTAATGATAAACACATGTATACATACACAAGCACGTTTGAATGCAAAAATTATAAACCAAATGTACACGCACATTTTGACAGAAACGCAGAATTACATATCGGGTTTTGAAGTGACAAGCCATGTATAAATTACACGTCGTCTAAGGGCAGCTTAATCAAACAATAAATTAAACTTTTTCGAAAAAAATTTGTCCGTACAAATCTGACAATATTGTAAGATCGAACAACCGTTTGTACATAACTTAATACTATTTAATTTTGCTGTCAAATCATTGTACTGGTTTCTAAACGATGTTAAGAAATGTTGATTTTGTACGAATGTTCAAAAATGGGCAATTTACTGAAATTGTAGCATTGCTTTTGCAATTATTGCTTTGTTTTTATATGTAGGCTGAATTTACTTCGAAAATTCGAAGATCCAAAACTCTTGTTACGTTAAGGCGCGTTCAGACACACGAATCTATCGAGGGATTTGTCTATTGGGACTGGCAGACTGGGACTATCACCCATGTTCTGGAAAACAATTCGGGTTGAAAACAGGCCGAAATTGGTACTATTTACCTATACTCTTTACCGATTTCGTTCTGTTTTCAAACCGAATTGTTTTCCAGAACATGGGTATATGGCATTATGATTATCGACAACCGTTCACACAAAACATTTCCCCGTAGATTAGACAAATCCGTTGACAGATCTTTTCTTTTCTGAATGCACCTACAGAAATTCCTTATTGATAAAACTACATACAGACAAATCTGTCGGTAGATCAATAGGTCTGAACGCGCCTTGACTGACTGATCACCGCCCAGTCCAAACAGCCAACGATATGAATGCAATTATTGGGGTTTAAATTTGAAATTCATATTATTAAGGGTAAAAGAGGAAAGAACTGTTATCATCGCCCACACTCGCAGAGAAAAGATTTATCGAAATTTGCACTTATAGAAAATAGCAACGGCATCAATCAGAAGAAGTGGGGTAGCCGTCCATCTATGAAATAGTTGTACTTATAAAAAGAGTTAAAATTGATATCATTACCAGAACCAAACAGTTAAAAAGCAATCACAAAAATTGGGGTACCCTTTATCTTATAAAGCTGTTGTGTGATACGAATGGATTTTTCGAAATTCGTACTTTTAGAGGTAAAAAGGAAGAAAATGGTACCTTTGTCCAGACCTAAAAACGAAAGCTGCAATTACAGAAATTGTGTGAACATTCATCTTATGGCGTAGGTGTGCCATAAGAATGGATTTTTCGAAATTCGTTTTATTAGATGTAAAAAAGGACAATAACTGATACCATATCCCTGACAAACCCGCAAAAGCTACAATTACATAAATTGGGGTGAACGTTTTTCTTATGGTGTAGATGTGCGAAACGAAATTCTCACCTTAGGGGTAAAAAAGGAAGAATACTAATATCATCACCCGGACCTAACAGCTAACGCTACAACTACAAAAATTGGGGGTGAACGTCTTTTTTGTTGCATTCGTGAGCCATACGAATGGATTTTTCGAAATTCGTACTTTTAGGGGTTAAAAACGAAAGAAAACTAGTACCATCGCCTGGACCCAACAGCTAAAGCTACATTTAAATAAATAGAGCTGAACGAGCGGCTTATAATGTAGATGTCCAATATGAATGAATTTTCCTAAATTCTGAGCCAAAAATAATGAGTAAACTGGTACCTCGCTTAAATTGAGGTAAACAATTATTTTATGATGTACATGTGCGATACGAATGTATTTTTTGAAATTCGCTATTTTTGCTTACTGCAACTTCTTAGAATGTAGGTGTTGTTATTGGTTGGCAACGCTCACTCAGTTTTTCTTTATTTTATTTTTTTAAAATGGTGTAATTATAAAAAATCAAGAAAAGATATGATTAATCCGAAATTTTATGGAAAATTAGCGTAGTATTGCACTAATTAGTGTAAATTATTTCCAAACCCTATGATATAGTGCTTTATTCGGCGAAACAGTTAAGATCAGCTGTTGAAAATGCTTAAATCTAATTTACAAATAAAGTTTAGGTTTTCCCCAAATTTTTATTCCACCCTTTTTTTGCAAAACTTTATATTTTTATTAACAATTACTTACTTACTTACTTAATTTCCCTTTGCACCCCATGAATGAGGTATGTGATAGCTTCTCGCGTTGTTGTGAATTAACACGCTTTCTATTTTTAGATTCACAACTAACGGCACCTACTTGTTTATCGACGAATGCGAACGTCAGTGTTTTGAGAAGCTCTTACTAGACACTCCAATTGAATCGACGCTTAATACTGCAAAGTTGCTGTCAACAACATTCGAGGGGAGCCGACAATGAAAGAAAAATTTATTTCGTTTTTTTCTTTTAAGATGACTGGAGCCAGGTTTGAACCTGCGATCTCCCGCATGGTAGTCGCGTGTTCTAACCACTATGCCACGCCCGGTCCCTATTAACAATTACTTACATTAAAATAATGGCCAGTCTTTTTATAAGTACATAGTTACGAAATGCAACTCAACTTCGGTTAAGATATTGTTTTAACCTTTAACCCTTGAAATGCTAAAACGAACATTTATTCCATAAAAATTGCGCGATTTTATATATTTCTCTATACCTACGTAGTCGGATTCAAACTAGGGTGGTTAGACAGCTGGTAAAAATAGCTTTAACATGTTCTATGAATAACTCAAATTAATCCATTCTTTGCAAAAAATTTAATTTTTTTTTATTTTGGGATACATTAAAGTAAACATCAGTCTATTTGAAAGCAGTTTTAAGAACCCATACTTCATTTAAGATATTGTTTTAATATTGAATATAATAATAATAATAATACATTTAGTAAATTTTATAAATATTTTATAATTTTCAACGAAATTCCTTTGGACAATGACCATCAAAAGCGGATACCACTTATTTTTTTTAAATACAAACTGAACACAGCGTAAAGTGCTAACCAAGGTATATGCAAAAAACCAGCATTGCACATTATGTTCATGGAACACAGATATCTTCTGATTTTATTTTTATTTCTATAGACATCGTGCAAACTCACATACAGACACGTTCGCACACACATTGTGTTCCCCACCAACTGTCAAAGGTATTGGGAGCCCAACACTCAAAAGAATGTATCTGTGTACACATATACACACGAGATAGAGTATGAGAGAGAATATAGAAGAGACAGAGTGGGCTCTGCGATAATTGCGTGTTCTTTTGCATACTTATTTTCGTACATGTTATGTGTATACTACCATGCTTTTTCATGCTTTATTTTTCTTGAGTTTGTTGGGCATGTGTTCTAAGCAGTGTTGCCAGAGGCTCTAAAAAATTGTATTAATGCTAATGAAGGTATTTTTTTTAAATATATTTATTGTGTAAGCTGTAGCTAATTACAGATTAATAGATGATAAATGTAAAAATGAGTAATAAGGTTTTGAGTAGTTTGTGTAGACTTGTGATTTTATATTGAAAACTAATTGCAAAAAAAAATTTAAAACAATTTTAAAATTAAAAAAAAAAATTGTTTTTCCAAAGATACAATTAAGGCTGATTTACACGCTATCCACCCATATCCCCTATCGCCTGTTAAATCAGTACATTTTGATTTCCTATCCACTTTCCTATAATTCAATATTACTTTGCTATAATTTTGAAGTGTTTGCCTTTGCTTACTCCTACATGTTTTCTAATTAGGCTATCTCGCTCTTGTTGTTGAGGGGATATGAGTAGATATGGGTAGATAGCGTGTAAACCATACTTTAGAAAGGAAATTAATTTATTTACAGTTTGTAGGACAGCCAGAAAACTTGTAGACAAAATACTAAAATTTCCATAAAAAATCGTTTTAGAAATATTTGGAAAGCATGACATTTATAACAGGTCCATAAATACTCATAAAACTACCTTTTCATCAGTTGAAAAACTATTTCCTGAAGTGTTTACCATTGAAACCCTGTATTGCTACATGTTTTCTATACACCGTAGTAAAATAGTTAAACACAAATGTAGTTGACTTTAAAAATTTTACATTAACTACCCCAAATATGCATTACTATAATATTAGTTGACATGCCATTGTTTTTTATTTATCATGTTGGGAAAATATTTTAGTTTCGTTGAATTTCGTAACTATCTGAAGTGATTTTAATATGTAAATACCAAAGATAGAGAAAACTATTAAAGATAAATATTTGAAATTCTTATAGAACATCCTTTAGACTTAAATTGAAATAATACATAAATTTTCTTGAAAGTATCACCGCTTTTTTGATGCACACAAATATTTTTAAAGGACATTAAAGCTGCCGGCAAAATTAAGTAATTTGATGTTTCATGTAACTTCGATGTAATTTGATGTTTTAACATATTTTCCATACAATAATCAGCTGGTAAATGGTACCAAATCAGAAAGTTCGTGAAATTAGTTAATTTCGTTGGCAGTCTGTTTGTTGTTTTACTTTGTTAACCTAATAACCTATAAGGTACATTAACAGCGTTAGTCCTTTTTTTATTATTTCTTATAAAAATATATGTAATGATTTTTTATCAATTAACCCCTTAAGTTTTCTTGTGTGTCGAAATATGTTATGAAAATTATTAGTTTTGAAGTTTTCTTCACTGGCCGGGAGTGGCATGATGGTTAGAATACTACAACTACCATGCGGGAGATCCATGATTTAATTCCTATCTCCAGTCATCTACATTTTTCTTTTATCGCCTGCCCTCTTGATGTTGTCGACAGCAACTTCGCAGTATAGTGTCGAGTTAATCGTCATGTCTAGTAAAAACATGTAGGTGCCGTTTGTTGTGAATCTAAGCTATGGCATTGCTCATAAAGAGAAATTAAGTTTCCTTTTTTAACAACAGTACATTCCGTGTATTCTTTGTACTGTAATTAAAAAAATCCTTAATATAGTTTCTAAAAATACTTATTACCAAACCAATTCTATAATAAGAAAGAGTTTTTTGGCTGTATTGAAAATTTTGATATTTTGACTTATAGCGGAATCAGCCATGACATAACATAACATAGTAAGATATCAGCTGACTGAATATACTACATACATTTTGTATGAAGGTAGTTGTTTATAAAATAACATAATTTTGAGACTTACAAAAAAAAAGATTTTTCTTATGTTTCTTATGTTTGAGGGCAGAGACGAAGAAGCACACCGCAAGCGGACTTGTACGTCAAGGCTATTGCAGCCCGATAGGCTATCTGACTGAGGGCTGGCAATAGGCATCAATGCATCATGGTCATGCAAAGATTCTTCAACTTTTGGGCGATGTCGTTTCTTTTCATCTATCGTCTCCTACTGATTTCTCAAGGAAATGTGTGAATTTCTGTAAAGATAACGTTGATATTCCGGGATGATCGAATTGGAATGCTGGCGGCGCTCCTTAAAGCTGATTTACACGCTATCCACCCATATCTCCTATCTACTGTCAAATCAGTACATTTTAATTTCCTATCCACCTTTCTATAATTCAATATTACTTTGCTATAATTTTGTAGTGTTTGTCTTTGCTTACTCCTACATGTTTTCTAATTTTGCTATCTCGCTCATGTTGTTGAAGGGATATGAGTAGTGGGTAGATAGCGTGTAAACCATACTTTATGGTGTCTCAAAATCTGTTTTCACTGATGGTTCAAAAATGGAACAGGGCACAGGAGCTGGTATTTACAGCGAAGATCGCAGCTAAGCCTCTATTTGAGACTAAATAATGAATGCAATGTTTTCAGGCTGAGGTACTGGCCATTCAGAATGCCAGGGGGCGATAATATGTGTATAATGTTCGAAAGAACATTTTAAAACTTGTTTTGGAAACAAAACTGCGATTTCATAAAGCAATTATCAGACTTTTTTCTCAACACTTACGACAATTAAGGTTGACGCTATCCACCCATATCCCCTATATACTGTCAAATCAGTACATTTTGAATTCCTATCCAGCTTCCTTTAATTCAATATTTATTTTGCAATTATTTTGTAATGTGTGTCGTTGCTTACTCCTACATGGTTTCTAATTAGGCTATCTCGCTTTTGTTTTTGAGGGGATATGAGTAGGTACGGGTAAATAGCGTGTAAACCATACTTTACGTAAAATCGGAAAATACATTTAAATATTAAAAAAAAACAGAAAAAAAATTATTATCAGTGGAGTTAAATTGGAAAATGCATTTAAATATAAAAAAAAAAACAAAAAAAAGTTATTAGTCTACAATTGATAGTTCCAAATTTTTTTTGAAAATTTTCAGAATTAACATGTTAATTTGCGCCTGTATTATTTATGATATTAAGATATGTTGAATTCTTAAAATGCAAATTCGAAACTAAAGATTATTCTACAATCTACTAAAATTGTTGCATGCAATTGTTGTTTGGTATGACGAATTTACTTTGAAAATTCGAAAAATCATTTCATTCACAGTGTAAACAGGATTGGATTGTAAAGAGCAGCTGTAATGGAAACTCAGTATTAGCAAAATACGATAATATATTTGTTTTCTGGTTTCGAACTCTACTTGTAACAGTTGATAATTTCATAAAAAGTAAGTAAAAATAACATATTTTTGCCGGCAGACTGCTAACGGAATTCACTAATTTCATGTGTTTTATGACTTCAATTCATTTAACTGCTGAGTATTGTATGTAAAAAACAACTTTTGACTAATTACAAATTACATAATTTTGTCTGAAGGGTTTTTATCTTTATCCTGATTATTCTGGTACAATATTGTCAAAAAAATGATTTATCACTTAATTAGTTAGAATTGTTTTAATAAATTAATTTATTATATATAATAATTATCCAACCCATAAATTAATTGCACATATTTTCTCCACCGATCCCTTGCAAGCTAATTTCTTTTAATTTACAAAGATTATTGGTGTGGCAACACTGTTCCGAAATGACAAAGTCGAAAGAATGGAAGAACTACAGTGAGTGAGAGTGAGAGAGGTTTTCGAGTTTCTTTTGCATCTGTATGCGTGCATAGTTGAGAATGTGTGTGTGCTTATAAGAAAAAAGAAGAAGAACGCAAAAAATAACCAAAATTAAGGTTAACATAAAATATATTGCAGTCCGCTAAAAGATTTTGGGTGCAAAACTTTGTGGAGGTTACAAAAAAAAGAAACAGCAACACAGAAAAGTGAAAAAAATTAATTAAATAAACACAACAAATTTTAAACAATAATGGATTCAGCTGGGAATAATCGTTATGAACTTTTGTTCATGGACGATGATATTAGTGATCCATTAGATAATATTGTTGCCAAGAAGAAAAAGCAGGTTAAGACTGCTGCTGCTACGGCAACTACGGGCGCTGCTACCGCTGGAGCAGCCACCGCTGGCCCCAAGACGACAACGAACAAACCCCAAGCTAACCAAAATGCCAAGAAATCCAATCAGGCCGAAAAGGAGAACAAACCATTGAACAGAAATGACCAAAAGAAACCAGGACAAGCAGGTGGTGCTGGCTCAGCGGCGGGTGCTCCCGTCAAGCAAGGTGGGGCTGGTGGTGCTGCTGCTGCTGGCGCCAATCGCAAGCGTAATAATGGAGAGGCCGCACGTGAAGGTGGTCAAGGGCAACATCAACAACGCAATGTCAACTTTAGACAACAAAATGGTGAAACACGTGAACAACGCAATAATCGCCGTAACATCCGCCAGGGAGGCGAAGGCGCTCCCGCTTTGGGCGAAGGTGGCCAACCCCAAAACACACGTCCTTTCCGCGGTGGCGATCGTCCACCACGCAACCGTAACTTTGAGGGAGGCAACCGCAAACGTGAATTTGATCGTCAATCGGGCTCCGACAGAACCGGTAAGTTCAGCAAGAGAGTTAACAAAATCCAAGCCACGCGCTTTTTCGTTCTTCTTCTCCCACTTTGCTGCTTTCGTTTTTTAATACAATTGTTGAACAAAATTGAAAAAACCATGAGGTAATTTTCGAATAGGCATAAGATGGATGAAAAAATCTAACTAGAAATATTGAAAAAATAACGCAAGGAAGTGATTTTCTTGCTGATAAGGGGCAGAGAAACAAAACCTCAAAACTTTTCCAAAAAGAAATAAATTAAAATAAAACATATGGTTAGCATGTATAGATAGAGTAAACTCTAGCATTGAACATTATGAGGTGACGATGATAAGAAGTGCGGCAAACACAGCCCCACCAACCATTCGCAGAAGTGGGGTTAATGGCATAGCAAAATCAACGAAAACACGATGATCACCGTGTGACAGCGTTGCCAGATATAAAGTATTTCTCATTGTTACAATATCGTGTCTTGTTTGGAAGAGGTGACTGACTGACTGGTTTAAGGGAAGTTGGGTTAAGAAGTTGTTTACATGAAAGGCGCACACAGCAATGTTTTGTGCACGTGAACCACGTTGGTGGGAACAACATTTATGGCAAATGTTGAAATGTGAAACAACACAGGTTTCCAAATAATAGGCTAGGAAATAATTAGATTCTAGTCAGAGCATTTTCATAAAAAAATAATGAAAATGATTGTTATTATAAAGGTTTTCTTATTTAACAATGTAATATGATGGTCGTATGTAGCCATTACCTTCTGAAAGGAAAATTTAATTTGTGTTTGTAAAAAAAAGCGAGTGTTTTTCCATCTAGGATAAACAAGCCAATATAATGCTACTTTTACAACATAACTTGAAATTTTCCAATTTGATTAAGAAAATTTCAACTGTATAGCAAAAAGATCAAATATAAGTTTTTTTTCCAATTAGTATTGATAGATTTGATGCATTTTTTTTAGGAACATACTGTAATTGGATAATTAATAATGGCTGTTGTTTAAGTCATTTAATTTAGCAATGACGTAAAATGATGGTCATATAAAGTGATTACCTTCTTTAAAATAAATCAAGTTTATAGGTATTTACATGTTTGTATTGTATTAATTCTATTTTTTTGGTACAAAAAAAATCCTTGTTCTGCTTGAAAGCAAACCTAGTGCGCAATAGACGGGATAATGCCACCTAGGCTTCATTACTTAAAAGTTTCTAATTTGATTAACAAAAAATTCCAATTGTATAGCAAGTAGATCCTAGAAGTTTGTATTCCAACTAAGATTGATAGATTTCGCGCATTTTCCTCTAGATGATTGTAGTATATAATAAACAAATCAAAAATTATTTTTGTATTGCTCTGTCAGCAATAGCCAGTTTGAAAATGTCGATTGATCTGTAATTTAAAATAATCTTTTAATGTTTATTTTGATTTTGTTACAAAAACAAACTAAAGTACTGGGTAAACATCAACAATGAGGTATATCTTGAATAACAAAAACTACGGAGTAATACTAAATAAAATAATCGCAATTAAGCTTTATATCGATATTGTCCGGAGCACGTTATCGATACTAGATTTATTTTCCGATGTTTTTTTATATATCTTAAATGCAAAGGAAGGGATGATGGATATCTTACGATATGTATACATGAATTGAAAGACATATCTACCTTAAGATGTCTTTGGACATTGTGATAAGTCAGGCTGTTCCGCTTTATTAGTAATTTAATATCAAATAGGAATGCTTTGATAGTTTTTAGATGTAATCATTTAATAAAGATTTTTTGAAATGAGTGCCTAACTTTTTAACAAAGATTTTGAACTTCATGTTTTTTCAGAAGTTTTTATTAGGCAGATGTTAATAGCTCATATGTTGCCTATCAGTCCCCAATCAATTACATTGTAGTCTCATGTATTTGTGGTGTTTGTTGACAATTTTTTTTTTACAATATCAAATATTTTTGAGACTCATATATTTTTTTTTCATATATTTCGAAACATTTTCTATTCTTCAAATACATTTTCCGTTCTTCTAAGAACAATACCCTTTATTTTTTATTTTATTTTTACATCAAACATTAACAAAAATATACAATTATCGAATTTTTTAATTTGTTGTAGATATGTAATTTGTTTACAATTTTTATATATTTTACATCTCTACAAAAAACTGTAAATTGTGGCCCACACACTGTAGGGACACTTTTTTTTTTACACATTTGCTGAATTATGCTTATTTTGTTGAAAATTCTATAACGTAATATTCTAATATACAAATTTGTAAATACTTCCTACAATAACTTATGAAAACGTATTAAGAAATTGGTATAGAAATTTTATGGATTGGTTGATTTAACCTTAACGATTTTTTTCTAAAACACAAACATCTTCATGACAAGTTCACTTAAGACTTGTTAAAAAAAGAAGTAAATTAAAGATTCAATGATTCTCCAAACACACTGGTGCGAAGAGAGCATAAACAAAGAGCTAAATAGTCATGAGTTAGGGATATAGTGAAATCCAATATTTTTGAAAACTATAAAAAAATAAATTCTTGTCATAAACTCCATTATTATCGGTTCCGAGTTGGAATCCAAATTATAATCGTTTTTGAAATTTATAATAATAATATTGAAACTTGTGACGCAAACGTTATTTTTAATATCGTTTTCAAATCCAATCCTGACAGCCATTGGAATCCATGACAACCTGTGTATATTGTATTTATGTATATAGTTTTTTTTTCTAAGCTATTATTAACCTAAATTATTATTTTATAAATCATACATATTAATAATAGTGTTACTTTCCTATAGAGAATCATACTATAACTATTTATTGAAGTTTTGGAGAATCTTTGACTTTAGTACTGTACTGAGGATGTTTAATAAGCGTTTACAAAGTTGTCAACTACAAATCGATGGCCAAATTTTATTAAGATTTTGTTTTTTCATATTTTGGTAGGGAACTCTCAAATTCGACTTTCGTACAAAAACTATAACAAATAAAGAATTTATAGAAATTAAAAAATCCCTAACTAACATTAGTTTTTCCAGTTTTTTCCTCCTTCTGTAAGGTATCAATTAATTAAGATACGACTTCTTCACTTTTAGCCATCAAAATACAAATCATATTTTTAATTCAGTACTCAACCTTCAAAAATTAGCCTTTGTAAAATATTCTTTACAGAAAAACTCAATCAGAGCTAAATTAGTATACCAACTGTATGATCAACAACTTTGAATTGTTTGATTAATAAAATTATATTAAAATATTGCTTAATAAAACATTGGAGGGTGCAAGTTCTTTTCAAACAATCAATGTATGTTTTTTTTATAGTCCCTCACCCTCTGGCAACATCGGCCACAATTGTTTAAATCGTGGGATTGTCTTGTTTGGTGGTGTACAACAATCTAAGCGGGAGGGCGATATACTCAATTTAATTTATTTAATATGATCACCTATTACAAACTGTCTGTCCGCCCGTGTGTTTGTCTGTCTGTGATTTTTGGCCAAAAAGTGTGAATTTTATTATGAATTCTCAATGCTTGCCTGAAAGCGTAAAAAGATTTTTTTTTTAATTTTTCTTCTTTCATACTTTTGGTGGCGGCATAAAATGTGATCGCCATTAAAGAGGAAGAATCACACACAAAGTATTCGTACATGTGTTTAAAAATAGTTTCCAACACTCTCTCAGAAACCGTAGAACAGAACAGAAGAAAATAAAAAAACCTCAAACATTCTTTCCTTCCATCCACTTCTCGGCGCTATATTTACACACATGCTTTTTGTGTGGTGTCGTTGGTTGGTGCGCCTCTCGACAACAACGAGGAGAATATACTATCGACGGCAAATGTGGCCCGTCTCCACACACTGTTGATTATTCTCTCTGGTTTTTGTTGTTGCTGTTCATTTGTTAACTCTTCCATTCTCTGTGTATTCCAATGAGGCGGCAAGAATACATTACGCTTTTTTATTCGACATTATGCGATGATCTTGTTTTAAATGAAAGTGAAATAACAAAGAGGAGTAGAAACACGTTAGAAGCGTATACTGAGGAAAGAATCGTAGGAAAATGAAAGTGAGGTGATTTTTTTTTGTGTTTCTACTTGTCTTTCAAATGTTGTTTCTCCTCTTAGCCATGTTATTGCACTTATAATCTTGTATTTTAGGTTTGTCATCAACAATTTTCAGAATATGTTGTACCAGAGACAACAGTTTGTCGTCTTCTTTTTCTCACGTGTTATGCTCTAACCCCTAAGCTCCGGCTTAACCATCCGGTAGAGTTGCCTATCGTGTGGAAAGATAATAAAAATGTTATGATAGACATTTTAGTTAATAGGAGGCGGGCGGGCGGGCGGTGTCTTTTAGTGCACGGAACATAGAAATTGCTAATAGTCAAATACAGTTACATTCCTATCAGATATTTAGCGTTAAGTATTTTCTTTCTATAATTCCATTTCAATTTCAATCTATTTTAGAATAAATGTATGCGCTCGTCGTCGCTGTTTTCTTTTTGATATTTCTCTCATCATTAATGTGGGCGGCGTTTTTTGTATGGATACTATTTTCAGAAATTTGTCCAGTGCATATTTCTGTTTGTATTTCCATAAGAATTGTATTTCAATCAAACCACACACGTCAGAGTAAACCAACCTATCACACCTCGCTTGGTGTGTTAAAACACGAACACATATTGAAATATGGAGAAACATTCTCATGTCGGTAAACAATTAAGGCGCATATAACGATTTGAGCTGTCGACAGGGTAGCATTCATAATCATGAATTCTTAGTAGGTAGCGAAAATTATGCTTGAGTGTTGCTTGATTTCCTTTTAAAGCATAAAGTTTTATTCTTGATACCCAATATACGGTTGGCTGACTTTTGGGATTGTTCATCTTTAAAATGACCTTTTAAAATTTCATCTGATATTTAGGAAAACAAAATGAATAACTGCTTAACATAGACCTATAAGTAAATTGAAACATTATTTGCAGTTTCTTTTTTTGTTATTATTTATAAAGTTTCATAAACCGAAACTATGATTAGAAAACTAACAATTTTGACCAAAGTAAATAAGTCCTAATTTTATCCAACTTTTGAAAACTTATTAGGACATAAAGAGATATCAGCTTTTATATATATCCATTTAATAGACTTTCACTTATGTCAGATATATCACTCTTTGCCAACTTGTTCTTAAAATACAAATCAAGTAAAGAACCCCATTTAAAAGAACGAACATCTTCTTTTGCCATAAGGATACAGAAATATAATGGATAGCCGTGTTTCAAAACATAGATTAAAAACAATTTTTAATTAAGGAGCTTTTTAAGTGCTTTGAATAAGCAAATTCAATTACCATCACATGAGTGGCCTTCGATAGCTCAGTGGAAGCGACGTAGACTAGCAATCCGAAGGTGCCGGGTTCGATTCCCGGCCGGGGCACTGGCCAAAATCAACATCGATGCAAAATTACTTTTTCAAATACTTTCGAGTTCTCCAGCCAACAAAACTCATCCTAGATGCTTCCACTACAAAAATCCAGATTGCGCAAGGATCAAGGAAAATGATTTATCAACATCTCATATAAATCAACAAGCCAGCTGGCGCCATCTTTGGTGGAATTTGGCGTAAAACTCACAACAACAACACCTAACAATTTTTGACACAAACCTTGTTATCTACAAAGGAACGAACAGAGTTGCCAATAATGATCGTATGATAATCGGATTATATGCCCGATCGAGTGCCGATAAATAGAAAATCGGTATAAAGAATTATCACCCCAGCTACCACCAGCTGTTACAACAACAACAACAACAACCATCACATGACTGATACATGGCAGAGCCATTGGCATTCAATGAAGAAGATATACTTAATATACATATTTTATTTTCCACTTACAAAAACGTTTTAGGCAGCTTTATTTTTTAATTAGTTTTTTCGATTCTATAATTTGAAAAAAAAAAAATAATTCCTGGGGGTCAATTCTCTTTCTGTACATAACACTTTTGATTTGCGCATAATGAAAATTTTTTGTAAAAAACATGTTCACATTTTCAGGATCTTGTTTGGAGTGCTTAAAAGGTCGTATTTGTTCATGAATTGAAGGCGTCAGACTTGAATTTACACTTTTATTTAAGTTAATGGGTCTTCAAAACCTCAATGAGGAACCGCTGTTGTCACGTCGAATTACATTATATATGGCCTTTTACTGCCTAAACTGATGTCGATGACATTTGGTTTCAGGAAGGAGATGCAATGACACACACATTTTTACAACCCTTGAATGAAATATTGGAGAACATCTCACATTTAAGTGATTAAATCGCTTATATTTTAAGACTTACACAACGGGAACTACAGTTTAACGACGTCTCCGAACATCAGCTGTTCTGTTTGTGTAACTTACACATACTAAACATGCCGATTGATTGTCTCGGCTACTAAGAAGTTGCTGTAAACAACATCGACAGGGAACTAAACAATCCTCCCCATGATTGTCCCGTGTTCTAACCGTTATGCCATGGTTGGCTCCGCTCGAGACAAAGGCTTTATTGAAAGAAACATTTCTGTGAGGACCATATTGCGCTCTAGATCTTGTAATATCACACCTCTGGGGATTTTTTTGAGGTTATGTGAAGTTGAAAGTCTTTGTCGATGATCCAGCTAAAATGTAGTTTTAGATTGGGAATGTGGTAAAAACCAGATCCCACTACACACCGAGATCAGCTGATCCACTGTGATTGTCCTTTAAATTGTCCTTTAAAGAAGGATAAAGGGGAGGGAAGGGAAAAAAGGAGAGAGAGGGGGGGGAGGGATAGAGAAACAAGAGCAAGTCGTAGAAAATCTCCAATCATCATGGCTCAGTTAACCAAGTACCTTAGCCTCCTACGGTCCCATGGTCCATTGACCGTGACTCCAGTATGGATCTATCCCATTTGCCTGTTAGGTGCCTAATATAGCTGTAGTCAGTTAGAATTCCCCAGGCCTGTCTTAAATCACTTTTGCACAAGCCGACCATGTACCCCTATCGGGATGTTCTATATTCGGGCCTTAGTGATCTAGCAGTTATACAGTCAGTTTTTGGAAAACCACTGGCTGTTTTCCACATCCAAACCTTTACTAATCCAAAATGGTTGTTGTTGTTGTTGTAACAGCTGGTGGTAGCTGGGGTGATAATTCTTTATACCGATTTTCTTTTTATCGGCACTCGATCGGGCATATAAGCCGATTATCATACGATCATTATTGGCAACTCTGTTCGTTCCTTTGTAGATAACAAGGTTTGTGTTAAGGATTGTTAGGTGTTGTTGTTGTGAGTTTTACGCCAAATTCCACCAAAGATGGCGCCAGCTGGCTTGTTGATTTATATGAGATGTTGATAAATCATTTTCCTTGATCCTTGCGCAATCTGGATTTTTGTAGTGGAAGCATCTGGGATGAGTTTTGTTGGCTGGAGAACTCGAAAGTATTTGAAAAAGTAATTTTTCATCGATGTTGATTTTGGCCAGTGCCCCGGCCGGGAATCGAACCCGGCACCTTCGGATTGCTAGTCTACGTCGCTTCCACTGAGCTATCGAAGGCCACAATCCAAAATGGTATCAAATGTGGGCGGGTGAACAACTCCCAGAGAGTTATGATCAGGCATAGTACAGCCAACTCTGGCCGACAAGTGTGCTGGTTAGTTACCAAGGGTCTCGCAATGTTGTAGGACCCAACAGTAGCTGACATCCAGAGATTTTAGTTCATTTAACATTTCTTTGATTTACACAATGATGAACTGACCGTCCCGCAGTCATTCTCATTCTCATTTTTGTTAAAAATTTTAAAATTGATGAAGTTTAAAAAAAATTTTATCGAATATTCATTTTATGTCAAGATTTCTTTGCAAACAACGTGTGTTATTTACTGAAAATACCCATTAGGGAAAAATACTAGTTCGGAACTAGTAAAATACTAGTTCTCCATAGGATAGTGAACTAGTTCACCTTCCATACAAGCAACTGTCTCATTTAACACGTAGTTGTCCTAGGCTTGGGGGGAATTGTCCCTTTTGTACTTAAATAGAAATAGTTCAGAAATTCTGGTCGGGCGGTAGTTGAATGTCTCCTTTGAACTAGTTTAGAACTACTTCAAGAAAGAACTAGTATTATTCTAGAAAATTTGAGCTAGTACTGTTCTAGTATTTAAAAAAAACATACAACGTCCTAAATACATTTAAAAGTGGGTGAAAAATAAAATATTATTATTAAATACATGAAATAATTGAAATATATGTTTTTCATCCAGTCATTTAGAATTATTTCTTATTCATCAGCTCTTTTTCTTATTCGTTTAACTGGTTCAAAATTCGATAGTTAAGAAGTTCATTCATTTTGGGATTAGTTTACAATTCCATACTTTTGAACTAGTACGTTTTGGAACCAGTTTGGCGATTCCCTACTGGGTAGTTATAGTCAAATAGAGATTTCCATTTATATGATCAATTTTAGACAATTAAACGAAGTTCCATATTTTTCTTAAATTCTAGTAAAGCAAAAATAAAATTATTTGTAAAGACAACAATAGAACACGTTTCGAGACACTAACCACAACAGTAACGATAAGAGTTTACTGCAGTTTGTGTTTTACGTTTAACATTGCGTATACATAAGAATTATGTGGTGTGTGTGATATCATATTACTTTGAAGCATGTGCATAGCTTGCAATTTATATTTCTTATCACTCCAATGGCAAGAGTGAAAAAGCCAAGCCTTTAAGCTAGGCTTCCACAACAATACTTATTAAGACAGAGACAAGGTCAGCAATGCTGATAACATTCTGAAATGGCTGTACTATTTGTTTACCGAAAAAATTATGTAGATAACCCCCTCCATATGGAAGGCCTAGTGTTAGACATTTTAGCAATTAGTAACACATTGTTAAGGAACAGTACTATCACAAGCGTGTTAATACAATTTGAACAATATACAAGATTAAGGTGCGGTGACATAGTTTTGACGTAGTGGTTAGCAGCCAGAACGATTTTTGAAGTTGTTTTTAATTTGGAACTGACCGAAAGAATTTGTTGGAAACTCATATATATATATATATATTGTTACCATGCACAGCAGTATTCCAACGCTTCAAAAAAATTGTAATACGATCCTAATAAGGTTTTTTTTTAAATAAACATAACAATCTCTTTTATATCGCTAAGAAATTATGGATTTGTAATGTTATCTTAAGATTAGTCATCATTTTACTGATATGTTCAGTTATTTATAAATTGATAAAGAAAATAAAATCTTATCTGAAAATAACTTGTAATTGCTCTTAAGACCAAAGAAGTGTTTGCTTTTGTGGTTATTAAGAAACCAACCATCATTATGTCCATAACGAAAATTCTAGAGAAAATTTAATGTGCAAGCTCACAGAGTATGCTTAAGTAATTAGAACCCTTCAAAACCATTGAATGTTTAATGACGGGGTATATGGTGTAAAGTATCAACTCAATTATTGTAAAAAATATAAAATTAATTAGCTTACATTAAGGCAATGGTGCGTTCAAGAAAATTCAAACGTATTGTTGACAAAGTTTCTGAAAATAAGTTGAGGAATTGCCTTTATATAGGAAAAGAGATTAGGCACTTTATATGTAAGGGCCGACACTTCACATAACAATTGTCTTGCTAGACTTGTAGTACAAAAGAGCCTCTCATTTTCAAGAAAAATTATCATAAAGTAGTTCTTCTATATTTAAGTCGATACAGAAGTATAAAAGACTCTACATTAATGTCATAAAGAAAATTGTATATTAAAGAAATTTTAAAGAGAAAAATTCTTGACAGACGTACATTCTCAGTTACAATTGTTTTCACCTATTTTTTTTACGCTTCATACAGTTTTTGCGAACACTTTGATCCAAACTCATATTCTTTTTTTCATAATTTTATAACTACTTTAATCTCTCTCTACTAATAATTTTGTTTTCTTTCTATATTTTCATTCCAGGTGTTAAATCTGTAGATAAACGTGATGGCGCTGGCGCCCACAATTGGGGATCCGTTAAGGAAACCATTGAGGATGTTAACAAGAGTGTCGACGAAAGCGGTAGCGCTTCTGCTGGCGAAAAGGGCGAAGAATCTGGCAATGAACAACCAACTGAACAAACTCCCCCAGAGGAGGAGATCAAGGAATTGACTTTGGATGAATGGAAAGCCCAACAGCAACAACGTGCTAAACCCCAATTCAATATTCGTAAGGCTGGTGAAGGTAAGCATTTGTAGCAAATTTTTTCTGCCATTTACATTTCAAATTATAAAGCTGTTACTATTCTCTCCTGAGGGTCTCTTTATAACAATTATTGAATATATGTGTTTTCTCTCTCTCCATTTCCCTTATCTCATAGGTGAAGACACTACTAAATGGAAGAAAATGGTTGTTTTGACTAATACCAAGGGCAAGAAGGGCAATGAAAGCGAAGAAGAATTAGAATATGATCCTGCCATGTATCCCCAACGTGTTGGCAGACAACAACGTGTCTTGGACATCCAATTCAATTTCAATGATGGCCGTCGTTTGGGCGGTTTCGGAGGCCGAGGACGTGGTGGACGCAACAACGCTGGTCCACGCAACAACAATCCCAATGCCGAAGCTGCTGCTCCTGGCGCTGGTGGTGCTGGTGGTGCTGCTGCTGCTGCTGGTGGCGCTCCTGGTGGCGGACGACCCCGTTTCGAGGGCGGCGCTAACCGTGGCGGCAATGCTGGTGGTAACCGTGGTGCACCCGGTGGCAAACGTCAATTTGGTGGTGACAAACAAAATGCTGCCCCCAAAGTTAATGATGAACGTCAATTCCCCACATTGGCTTAAATTTCCTTCAGGCCACACTATAATGTAAAGGGAAGGGGTAGAAAAGAGAAGGACAGTGTGTGTGTTTGTTAAGAAAAAATAAGTTAATAGCAATCTAAACTACTAAAAAGAAAAAAACCATCCATAAGCACCAGAGACCAGCCGAGGAGACACTCACCAACAGACACACACCGACAGACAGACATTTCAAGCCGTCGCAGGGAAGAAGAAGTAAAGAAGAAGAGAAACATAACCTAGTGTAGAGAAGTAAACGTTTTTATTTTCAAGCCAAAATAAACAAGTCATTTAAAATTTAGTGTAAACCACACACTCCACTCCACAAACTTGACAGTACACCATCATCATCATCTCCCCCCCACATATATAAGCAACATCCCCCTCCCTCGCTTTCCAACTAATAAGAACCAAAAATCATTTGAAAACGTCTCGAAATTTGTCCGATATTATTGTTGAATAATTTCGCCGCTATTTCTTATGGTTTATTTGTTTTTGGTTTCCATTAAACGGAACAAATTTACGAAAATCTTATTGAGTCGCTAGGTAGTTACTTCAAAGCTGAGCCACATTGGATCCTTGAAATACTATTAGTTATGCAACAAAAGTGAGGTTCAAAGAGATAAGAGGGTTAAGAAACGTTAACGGGGGGAGATAAAAGCTAAAATTTCTTTAATTTTACAAATATTTACAAGTTTGAAGGAATTGTGGCATAGGCGAGGTTGGAAGTTGTTGAAAAAGTAATTTTTTTGCACGGAGTGAAGGCACAAAAACATTCGATATAAATGCAATTCATTAATCGTGTTTTTTTTCATACAACAAAAGTGTCCTTAATTTTACAGTACTGCTGCTTTAATCGACACACAGTGTTCCGCAGAACAACTAAGACAACGTTTTCTACGGATAAATAGTCTAAATAAAACTGACATGCTGTTTTCTTGTAGACTATGTTGTGTTAGTTTTTTTTTGCATAATGCAAAAGACTCCTCCCACTCGTCTTATGGCAACAGCCCAGCCTACTGCCCAAGAAACTACATCCCTTGAAAGTTTGTTAAACAATCTCGTTTAAGATCTTTTGATCTCCAATCTTATCTTCTCTTCCACTTCGTTGTGCTCAATATAGTTTTCGAGATGTCTTAACAACATTTGCCAACATTTTTTTAACCTTTTCTCCTTTACTTTAGTTCCTTTTTAATCAAAAGCTAAGTTTTCCGTAACAAAAATTATTTCAAAGTCAAGAACTCCCGCCCGCCACTTTCCTTGCAAATATTTTTGAACAAAATGTTTAATACATTTTTAAATATGTACGTCATTATAATATATAAATATATATAAATATACATAAAGAAAAAAAAATCAACGATTTATATATAATAAATCATCTAAAACTTTAAACACATGAATCATTATTATTCATACATATGCATATATATATATATATATATATGATGAATATAAAGGTGATAGTATCATCTTTTATAAAACAGGCATAATATATATGTATATAACTATCATCTTTGGTCGTTTTCTTGATCGTTTTGAGATCAGGATCAATATTACCAATATCCTCCAACATTCATTCATCATCCATCACACACCCCACAAGATTTTTAAGAGAATAATATGGAAAGAAAGCAAGTTTTATTAAATATAACAAACAAAATCTTTAACTGTATTAACAATAATTATAAAAAAATATGTTTGTAGGAAGAAACAATAAAAATGAGAGAAAAAAAAACAATAATTTGTCGTATAGCGTTAGCCCCTTTCCCATTATTTGATGTTTGCTTCCAAACACCCCCTACCCCCTTAAAAATACTTTATATACTGATACTTTTGCAAAGAAAAAAAAACTTAATTTTAATATTAATTTTTTTTTGTTACTTGAACTTATTAATTTCTTTTTTAATAAATTTTATTATTATTCAGTTGTAAGTAAAATTACATAGATTTTTTTTCCACCCAAAAAAAAAACAAACAAAAAAACAAATGGACATGAAAATCATCATCGTGAGCAGGAATTAATGCTCCAGTGCCCCCAAAAACTCCAAACCAAGAAAGAATGAAAATTACCCTTTTTAGAATTGAAAAAACAATATTAAGCAAAAAAAGAATGAAATTTATTCAATATTTAATACTAATCTTATTGTATTTATATAAGTGAGGATTTTTTCTTAATATAGTTTTAAAAAAAATATGAAAAATTATAAAAAAAAATGGAAAATGGAAAACATTTTTTTGTAACTAAAACAAAATTTACAGACACACACACACCCACACCAACCAACCAACCACAACAGACAGACAACACGGCTACACACCCACCCACTAAAATACAAAACCAAACTTCAGAACACAACAACACCACAAAGAAATTTATCAAATTTTTAACAAAAACCAAAATTCTGTAAAAAATACATCATATATACTGTGGAAAATTTAAGTAATTTTTCAAAAATAGCCACTCTTCCCACATTGGATGAATATTGCGTCAGAGTCATCGTCAAGAGAAAAATATTAATTTGTTTAATAGTCCCTTTTCTCTCTCTCTATATCTACAAAGACTTGGAGAATTTGATTTATAATCATTGAAACCCAACCAATATTTATAAACACACATAGTTTTTTTTCGAATGGAAAATGTATTTTGACCCCAAAGAAACCAACAAAAGAATGTTTGAAAAATCGTTTAAATAAAAATTTGATAAAACTACAAAAAAAAACAGAAAGGAGATTTTGTTGAATGGTTGTTAGTAATTGTCCTAGGATGCAAGGGGAGGGGGGGAGTAAACAAGGTTAAAAAGTTTATAATAAATGGGGTTAATTTCCATATTGGTATTGTGGAAAATAAGTTCCAAATGATAAGAGATGTGTTACTGCGGTGATATTCAGAAATCATTATCACGTTTAAATGTGAAATTGACAACTGATTTTAAACAGTTTATAAAGAATTTTGAAGTAAGGTTATAATTCTCAACTAAAAAATAGCTTCTAAAGATACCAAAAAGAAGTACAAATAATGTAGTGGAAGTAAAGCATCAACACAAGTGATTTTTACATGGCGTTAGCGTAGAATCGAAGCGCATTATTGTGGTGATGCATTTTCACTACATTATAATTTTATCGTCACCTGAAATGCTTAAAGACGTAACCCAGATTATCATATTTTTACAGAAAAAGCAAAAAACGTTATAAAATTAAAACTATTTAGTTTCAGATACGATTTTTTCACCTCTTTTCTAATATACACTTATGTCTCTAAAGAGAATATTTCGTTATTTTTGTAATTTCAGAAGAATTTAAAATTCGTCAATTGAAATTCAAAACTCATCAGTTGAAACCGTTTTGAAGATTTTTGAATTACAATTGACGAATTTTGAATTTCAAATGGCGAGTTTTGAATTTCAATTGATGAGTTTTGTATATCAATTGATGTGTTTTGACTTGCAATTGACGAGTTTTGATATTCAATTGATATTTTTCGAATTTCAATAGAAAAATTTAAATTTGAATTGATATTTTTTGAATTTTAAATGGATTTTTTGAGACATAAAAAAATACTTTTGACTTCTATGGTCTCCAGGGCAAATGTTTTCAAATTTCAACAAAATCGTACGAGCTGATCTATGTGCAGGCTTTAATGGGTTAAGAGTAATGATTAAAAACTATGGAAGCTACATTACAACAATGCGCTTCTTCTCTTTGAGATCCCCGTTGTAAAATTAACTTCTGTTGATACTACACCATTTCCAATACAAATTCAAAGGATATAAATTGAAATTCAAACATTCCATTTGAAATTTCAACATTCCATTTGAAATTCAAATATTCCTTTCAAATTCAAAACCCGTCATTTGAAATTCAAAAATTCCATTTAAAATTCAAACTCCAGTTTTGAATTTCAATTGACGAGTTTTGAATTTAAAATAACGAGTTTTGAATTTTAATTGACAACTTTTGAATTTCAATTTAATTTCAATTGACGAATTTTGAATATCAGTTGACGAGTTTCAAATTTCAATTGATAAGTTTTGAATTTCAATTGACGAATTTTGAATATCAATTGACGGATTTCGAATTTCAATTGATGAGTTTTGAATTTCAATTGATGCTTTTTTTAATTGACGAGTTTTGAATTTTAATTGATAACTTTAGAATTTCAAATGGAAAGTTTGAATTTCAATTGATGTTTTTTGAATTTCAAAATGGAATTTTTGAACTTCAAATAGAATTTTTGAATTTCAAATAGAATTTTTGAATATCAATTGATTTTCTTTGAATTACAATTGGAAATGGTGTAGTATAACTAAATCCAATACATATATTAAATACGATTTGATGATCTCCCACTTTACGTTCGTTGGAGATACCAAAATTACCAATTACGGTACATACCGGATATATGAAATACCAAAAATGCTGGGAAAATTATGTCATGGAGCGATCAACAATTTATAGTTTGTAGAAAATATTTAGTTGAATATCTTTTTGGCGTGATAAATGTACTTTTTGGTACCTTTTTTACCTAGTTTTTGGTAAAATAAAAGTACTTTTTAGTACTATAATAGTACTTTTTGGCACAATAAAAATATTTTGTGCTACAATTAATGTGCTTTTTGATGCAATACAATTTAGTTTTGGTACAATACAAGTACTTTTTGGTACAATACAAGTACTTTTTGGTACAAATAAGTACTTTTTAATACAATAAATGTACTTACTGGAGCAATAGAATGACTTTTTGGTACAATAAAAGTACTTTTAGATACAATACAATTAAGTTTTGATACAATAAAAGTACTTTTTAATACAATACAAGTACTTTTGGTACAAATAAGTACTTTTTAATACAATAAATACACTTTTTGATACAATAAGAGTACGTTTTGGTACAAGTAAAGTACATTCTGTGTACTTTTTGGTACAATAAAATATCTTCATGGTACAATAGTAGTACCTTTTGGTACAATAAAAGTACTTTGTGATGCAATAGTAGTACTTTTTGGTACAATAAAAGTACTTTGTTATGCAATAGCAGTACTTTTTGGTACTATAAAATAACTTCTTCGTACAATAAAAGTAGTTTTGGGTAAGATAAAAGTACTTTTTGGTACTATAAAAGTTCTTTTGGTACTATAAAAGTACATTTTGGTACAATTAAAATCCTTTCTGTGTACTTTTTGGTACAATAAAATACAATAAATACAATAAATGATACCATAGCAGTATTTTTTGGAACAATAAAAGTACTTTGTGATACAATAGAAGTACTGTTGGTACTATAAAATAAATTTTTTGTGCAATAAAAGTAGTTTTTGATAAAAATAAAAGTACTTTTTGGTACTGTAAGTCCTTTTTGGTACAATAAAATGGTACAATAAAAGTACTCTGCGATACTTTTTGGTACTATACAATAACGTTTGTACAATAAGAGAAGTTTTGGGTTAAATAAAGGTACTTTTTTGTACTATAAAAGTCCTTTTTGGTACAATAAAATATCTTCATGGTATAATAGAAGTACTTTGTGGTACAATAGCAGTACTTTTTGGTACTATAAAATAACTTCTTCGTACAATAAACGTACTTTTTGCCACAATAAAAGTACTTTGTGGTACAATAAAAGTACTTTTTGGTACTATAAAAGTACTTTGTGCTACAATTAATGTGCTTTTTGATACAATACAATTAAGTTTTGGTACAATACAAGTACTTTTTGGCACAATAAAATTACTTTTGCTACAAAAAAGTAATTTTTAATACAATAAATGTTCTTTTTGATACAATAAGAGTACGTTTTGGTACAAGTAAAGTACCTTCTGTGTACTTTTTGCTGCAATAAAATATCTTCATGATACAATAGAAGTACTTTTTGGTACAATAAAAGTACTTTGTGATGCAATAGAAGTACTTTTTGGTCGTAAAAAATAACTTCTTTGTAGTAGTTTTGGGTAAAATAAAAGTACTTTTTGATACTATAAAAGTCCTTTTTGATACAATAAAATATCTTCATGGTACAGTAGAAGTGCTTTTTGGTACAATAAAAGTACTTTGTGGTACAATAGCAATACTTTTTGGTACAATAAAAGTACTTTGTGATACAATAGCAGTACTTTTTGGTACTATAAAATAACTTCTTCGTATAATAAAAGTAGTTTTGGGTAAAATAAAAGTACTTTTTGGTGCTATAAAAGTCCTTTTTGGTACTATAAAAGTACAGTTCGGTAAAACTAAAGTCCTTTCGGTGTACTTTTTGGTACAATAAAATACAATAAATGGTACAATAAAATATCTTCATGGTACAATAAAAGTACTCTGTAATACAATAGAAGTACTTTTTGGTACTATAAAATAACTTTTGTACAATAAAAGAAGTTTTGGGTAAAATAAGGTACTTAATCTGGTACTATAAAATTTGATTTTTCTTCAGTCTTTATTTATTATATTTAAATCACATTTGCTTATTTCCCCCGCGAAGCCTAGGGCTTGTATGCAGAGACTAAATATTAGTCTTTTTTGGTACAATAAAATATCTTCATGGTACAATAGAAGTACTTTGTGCTACAACAAGGTGCTTTTTGATATAATACATTTAAGTTTTGGTACAATTAAAGTACTTTTGGTACAAAAAAGTACTTTTAAATATTCAAAACTGTAGGAACTTTTGGCCAAAACTGACGTCACCTTTTCTTGAGGAACCCAAGGGTTTTCAAAATGTTTAGGTGGCCAAAAAAATAAAACTGGTAGCCAATCTAGCCGAACAGAGCTAGGGTTTTACTCAGCTCCGATAGTACTATCGAACATATAAAGTCACGTTCAGGTGTTTTTAAAAAAGTTTGATTGGCTTTTATATTACTTCTTACTATTAGAATTTTTTAATAAGATTTCGAATTCATAGAATTTTTATTCCCGAATAAAGGAATAGAGTTTTCGGATATCATATTTACGTATTTTTTATTAAGCAAATATCTATATACTAGGGATTCCGATTTAAATGACTTTTGCTAAATGATTGATTATAGAGCAGTAGAAATGCCGTTTATTTGTAAAATCGACCTATTTTTATAGCTGGAAGAGCGTAAAAAAACTCATTCAATATACAAATAACTTACCCTTTACTTGGCCTCATGATGGCAAAACGAGCACTGGAATTAACAAACAATCTTGATTTAATACGCGATGAGTTCGATGACGACATAGTATTAACATTAGCTTCCATTGGTATGTGTTAATTTCAAAAATGAAATTGTAATTTTTGTAAAGCTTCTAAATTTTGTTTCGATAACGTTCTATCGTAGTCTCTTGCTTACGTTTTAATGAAATCACGAACAAAAATAGTATCCCAAACGATAACTTGTAATACTTGCATTGACGGCATTAAAAGAACACAACTCACTTCAAGCTATTTACAATTTATGAATGTAGTCGTATATAAATATACAAATATGTATTGTTTTCTTCTTTTGTTTCATATTTAGCTTTATCACTAAGTAGATTAAGGGCATCAAGTACATATTAGTCAAACATGAGCATGAACTTCGTTTAAAGTTAGCTTATACTTGTGCAGCAAAAGAAAATCAATGGATTCGAAGCTGTTTTCATCAGTATTCTGATGGTAATTTAAACTTTGATTAGGTGACCTGGTCATAAACGGATACGGATCCTGCTCATTATATTAAATAAAAAGTGTGTGGTCTGCTTGAATTTGGTTATCTTAAAACCGTCCTTGGCGTAATTATCAATTTATTTCTTTATACAATAAAGAGAATCTATTAATAGGATTTTTGCAGTGATTTGTAATACAAAAACAATAAATTTTATACGAAAGGCTTATACATAGGTTACGATGTCCTTAACTGAATTTTTTATTAATCGGCATAGGCGGGTATCCTAAAAAACTACAGGATTTTTGAGGGTGTGACGAACTTGCAAAGATATTGTTTAGAGCTTTTTATATTTATAACAACTTTATCTAAATAAAATTAAAAGCTTTGTGTCAGATTTGAATTTAAAGCTTTGTGTCTGATTTAAAGGTAGAAGTAAATATTTTGACTGGTAGTTCTTGGTAAAATACTTTTTTAATTCTAAGGACTATTCTATTCTAAGGACTTAATACAGTAAAATTTATTTACTTTTTAGTACAATAAAAACACGTTTTCTTATAGTGAAAGGTACTCATAAATTATTTTCCCTTTACATCCCATGAATGAGATATAAAAGAGATCTCGCATTTAAGTAAATAAACATGCTTCTATTTTAAGACTCACACATCGGGACCTACGGTTTGACAACGATTTCGAATGTCAGCTGTTTGAGAAGCTTTTACTACGCCATTTCTAATTGAAATTCAAAGAAAATCAATTAAACTTCAAAATTTTTTTTTAATTTTCAAACATTCCTTTTGAAGAATTCCATTTGAAATTCAAAAAATATGAATTCAAATTTTTCATTCGATATTCGAAAAATATCATCGAAAATCAAAACTCGTCAATTGAAATTCAAAACACATCAATTTGTATTCAAAATTCATTAATTGAAATTCAAAACTCGTCAATTGAAATTCAAAAATCTTCAAAAAACTTTCAACTGATGAGTTTTGAATTTAAATTGACGAGATTTGAATCTCAATGGACGAATATTGAATTTCAAATGACGAGTTTTGGATTTCAATTGATGTGCTTTGAATTTCAAATGGAAAATTTGAATCTGAATTGATATTTTTTGAATTTGAAGTAAATTTTTTTTAATTTCAATTGACAAGATTTGAACTTCAACTGGAATATTTGAAATTCAATTGATTTTCTTGAAATTTCAATTGGAAATTATGTAGACATGCCGATTGACTTGGCTCTACTGTAAAGAAATGTAGATGACTGAGACAAGAATCGAACACTGGCCTCCCGCATGGTATTCGCGTGTTCTAACTGTCGGCTCAAAATATGTTCATAAAAGTTAAAATAAAATTAATTTTTGGTACTTTGGTACTAAAATTACTTTCGGTATAATATAAGTACCTTTTGTATAATCAAAGTCCTTTTTGATAGAATATAAGTACTTTTTGGTACAATAAAATTACTTTTTGATAAGATAAAATTATTCTTGATACAATAAAAGTACTTGTTGGTATAATAAAAGTACTTGTTTGTAGAATAACAATTCTTTGGGTACAATAAAATAAAACCATTAAAGTACTTTTTGGTACACTAAAAGTACATTTTGATACAAATATGTAACTTTTGTATAATCAAAGTACCTTTTGTTACAATAAAAGTATTTTTGGTATAATAACAGTACTTATTGGTAATCTAAAAATACTTTTTGATACTGTCAAATAGTCTCGGTATAATCAAAGTACTTTTTGTATAATCAAAATAATTTTATTTTTGTTTTTATTCGGTCTGCTAAATTGAACGTTGATTTAGAATTTATTTCAAGCTCAAGACCATATTATGAAAAATTTTTGTTACAATAAAAGTAATATTTGGTACACTAAAAGTATTTTTTTGGTGCATTAAAAGTACTTTTTGGCAAAATAAAAGTACTTTTTGATACAATAAAAGTATTTTTTGGTAATCGAAAAGTACTTTTCGATACAATAAAATACTATAAATACTTTTTAATAATTAAGGTACTTTTTGGTTTAATGAAAAAAATTTTTGTTACAAATAAAGTACTTTTTGGTACAATAAAAGTACTTGCTGATACAATAAAAGTTATTTTTGCTACAACAAAAATTTTCATCGCTGCAAAAGAAATAATTTTTTGTACAATAAAATTTATTTTGATTACAATAAAACTTTTTTTCTGAATATTGAAAGTACTTTTGACAGTACGACATAAAGTATGTCCAAATTATTACATTTTGTGCTAATAGAATTTTAAAAAGCTTTTACCTGCTTACAATTTTTCGAAATGTGCGTTATAATCATCTGCCACTAATCTGCATGTGAGTTGAGAATAACTTCTCGTTTTGTTGTTGTAACAGCTGGGCTGTGTCCAGGATTCCTTCCCTTAAAATGAAAGAAAATAATAAAATTACGGGGAAATGTTGTTACGGGGGATTAGGGAGCTGGAGGAATTGCGCCACCTCAATAGGCTTCAACCAATTATGCGCAACAGTGTGATCCTATGGGAGCAGTTAAATAAATGCACGGTATCGTGAAGGGCTTAAGTGGCATAGGGGGCATCTGTTTAGTGTGACGGGGATTAGCTTTTCGCGGTAGCAGTTAAGGATACTGCTCTAAGCTGGCCAGAGTTACCCTGGATTTTCTAGGCAGCTGCCCTTCACTCGGATCGACTGCTGGGGAGTGTTCGTTAAGGACTCTGTTACATCGATAGCCTCTTTTGGCCGTTGACACGGCTTCATGGTGTAACTCTTTTGCGCAGCGATCGACACTCTGTTAACGTCAGATGGAATGACGTTGTCAGACCTGAGGCGCCTGAAGTCCATGCGTATATGACGGGGAGGGGATCTTCCATAAAGATTTGATGGGTGGTTGTCAGGTGGCATGCCATTAAATATTGGCGCCTCAGCAACAAACTATGTTGCCGTAACGTCAAAACACTGGTCTTCTCATGGAGATGATCTTCATTTGTCAATGAAAGGCATTCGGTATCGTACCTGAGTGCATTGTTTTGTACCGTTTGTAAACCTTACCATTGAGTGTCGCTTAGTAATGGTGTTCAGAGTGGGGCTGCATAGTTAAAGTTGCCATCGACCGAGATGTCCACTTCCAACCTTACCTCCTTAGTACAATCTAAAGCCTCTAAAATGTAAGTTAAAACCTATCAGGCGATAACAATCTGATTCCAACATAATCTTTTCACAAAAAAGCTACATAAGTGAGCTATAAAACATGAATCGTGAGGAGTTTCGATCTGAAAGCTGTGTACTTACTATCTTTATATCAAGTTTAATTTTTCTACGACTTTTTTCACGTTTAAGTTTTATAAAATTTTTATGCGGAATGTACTTGAAAGGCGTACAAGAGTACAACATATCAATTATTCTCAAATCGAGATATTTCGACAGTAATAAGAGTGCCGTATGAAAGCTTAGTAACTTAGTAGCATACATCACTCCTGTCCAGAGTTGTGTCCATTTTTGTAGAGCGCTAATGTATGATTTCAGCATAAAAGAGGTGAAAGAGACGGCTGCTGCGACCCGTACATCATGAAATCTACAGCCAAGTAAGAAAAGTTTATTTTTTAAGATTAACCATGACGTAATCATATTCTGAACTTGAACCAAAAACAGTGGTGCGTTGACTAACCAACAACAGACTCATCGGCTCATAAAAGCATTACAAGCACTTCGGTCTCTTGTGCTCTGTAGATAGTTCGTCTCACGCAATTTAGATTACAGCTCTTGCATCTGGTTCATACAGCGAAATTTTGTTTGCCTCTTCTTAGTCAGCCATTGAGTTTAATGTAGAACACTTTCCGATGTAGAGCATTTTCGTCCATTCGTGCAATGATATTTGATTCTTACATACAATTGGACAAATCCTTGAAGTAATCGATTGCATTGACAGTTTGAAACATTGTAACGGTTAGACTTTTAAACTATTGGCAACTCATGTGTGGCCATAGAAATTTCATTTCTTGTATTTTATAATAGTTGGCAATACTCATGTGGCCGGTGTTACATAACAGATAACCATTTATAATGCTATTTACAACTAGATGTCACTGTCGGTATTGTTAGCTTAGTACTAGTTGGCGTTAGATGTCGCCTTTGGATATTTAAATCTGTTTTGTTGCAGTTATAAGCTTTTAAATTTAACTATATTAATATTTCTCCCATAATTTTGAAACGGAAATTTAGAGAATAACTGAATTTTATTGGTTTAATTATCTTGCACTACTAGGCAGAATCTCAGAAAACATTTGCAAATATTTGGGGAACTCCCCATACAAATGACCTCATTCACCCATATACATGAACACACATGTTTTTTTGTAAATCCACCAAATTCGGTCAAATTAAAGGTGATTCAAAAATGAATGTGGGAGCTAAGGCCCAAACTTTCTGGTACCTCCCATACAAAATGACCTATTTTTGGGGGGAAAAATTATATTTTTCCTATAATCTGTAAACGGAAAAATTTAGAATATTTAAATTTGGTCAGATTTATTATCATATAACAGTAGCTAAAACCTTAGAAAACCGAAACATTTCTTTAACCCCTTTTGGTACCAATCATACAAATTAACGAATTCATCCATATACATTTCTATATATTGGCAATTCCATAGTCACATATGTGACAAGAAGAACTTTTCAATGAGATGTAAAACAATAAAAATCTTGTAATTTTTCCGCGATACCGGGAAATTCCGGTCCAAAGCAAAAAATAAATAAAAAATTACTTTACTTACTTACTTACTTAGCTGGTACTTCTATGCAATCCCAGTGGATTATATACCGCACGTAGAAAAATATTATAAGCGCCTCGATCTTCTGCGCTTCTTCTCCAGTTAGTCACACCGAGTTCTGTAAGGTTCTCAGTAACCTGGTCTTTCCAACGGAGTTTTGGTCGCCCTCTTCTGCGCCGTCCATCGAGTTGATTGTCGAATACTTTTCGAGCTGGAACATTTTCGTCCATGCGTACAACATGACCTAGCCAACGCAACCGTTGCACCTTAATGCGTTTGACCACGTCAATGTCAGTGTACAGCTCGTACAGCTCATGATTCATACGACGCCGATACTCTCCGTTAACGATGATGGGCCCATATATTTTACGGAGTATTTTTCTCTCGAATACCGCCAGAACCGATTCATCCGCTTGTGTCATAACCCAGGATTCTGAGCCATACATTAGGACAGGTAGAACCAGTATCTGGTATAGCTGGAGTTTTGTTCGTCGAGAGAGGGCTCTGTCATTGAATCGCTTGCTTAGTCCGTAGTAGCATTTATTTGCAAGCAGGATTCTTCTCCGGATTTTTAGGCTGACATTATTTTCTTTGTTGATGGCGGAGCGTAGGTAGACAAAATTATCTACCACCTCGAAATTATAGTTGTCAACGTTCACGCAGTTTCCCAAACGAGTCGATTCTTTGTTCGTTGAAACTAATAACTTCGTTTGATTCCTTCTGAATACCTGAGAAGGCTGCAGTCACATCCCGCAGTTTTCGACCGATGATGTCTACGTCATCAGCGTACGCGAGTAGCATGTGGCTTTTGTTGAATATAGTGCCACTCTTGTTTACTGCAGCTTTTCTCATTATCATCTCCATCACAATATTGAAGAGATCGCACGATAGGCCGTCGCCTTGTTTTAGGCCTCGTCTGGTATAGAATGGCTCCGTAAGGTCCTTGCCAATCTTCACTGAAGACTTCGTGTCAGTCAGCGTCATTCCGCAAAGACGTATCAGCTTCGCTGGAATACCAAACTCAGCCATGGCTTCAAGTAATTTCTGCCGTATCGGGCTGTCGAAGGCAGCTTTATAGTCGACAAAAAGATGGTACGTGTCGATCTGTTTCTCTTGGGTCTTTTCCAGGATTTGCCGAAGTGTGAAAATCTGGTCAGTTGTTGATTTTCCAGGTCTAAAGCCACACTGATAAGGCCCGATCAGGTTGGATAACACTGGCTTTAGTCTTTCACATAGCACACTCGACAGGACCTTATATGCGATGGGTAAAAGGCTGATCCCGCGGTAGTTGGAGCACACACTTGGATCACCTTTTTTCAGCACAGGACATAATACGCTTACATTCCAATCGTCGACCATGCACTCTTTAAGCCAAACCGTGCGCAGGAGCTGGTGCATGCTCGTTATCAACTCCTCGCCACCGGACTTGAAGAGCTCTGCGGGCAGACCGTCGGCACCGGCTGCTTTGTTGTTTTTCAGCCGCGATATTGCTCTTCTTACCTCGGCTTGACTTGGTGGTGGGCAATCTAAGCCGTCGTCGACAATTGGCGTGATAACTTCACGTGCACTGCCTTCTGGAACCAGCAGTTGCTGGTAGTGTTCTCTCCATATGTGCAGCACACTCTGCGTATCCGTGACCAGATTTCCATCACTGTCCTTACAGGTTGGGAGGCCATTACCGTATCCATTTGCTCTTACTTTCTGGTAAAATTTTCGGGCCTCACCTCTGTCCCTGTATCGCTCTATATCCTCGTTCTCCCGTTCCTTCACGTTTTTTTCGCCTAAATAGCTGTCTCGCCCGTTTTTCTTTCTCCTTATGCCGTTCCCTAACAGCACGGGTTACAATTGGCTGTAGCGTTGCCCTATAAGCAGCATCCTGTTCCTCAGACGCTATGCGACATTCTTCATCGTACCAGGATTCGTCTGAGCGCCGCTTTTCATATCCTAGCGCGGTTGTTGCGGCGGTTGCCATGGAATGCACAATATGCTGCCACTGTGTATCGGGAACGTCAGAAGTAGAGGCGTTGCACAATGGTTTCAAATCAATTTTTTCTGGCCAAAATTATTTAAGTTAAGAAAATGATAATTTTTGTTCAGAAATGCATTAATATTGTTATATGTTGTCAATTGTATAACTTTTTCCTCCTAATTGATCCAAAGTTCTGCTTCCTGCTTTGCTAACTTATAATTAACAAATAAAAACATATATAAATTCAATTAAAATCTTATTTTTATGGTGTGAAAATAAAATTGTACAGTTATTATACAGTGTCAGTTATGTCTAGCTCGCACTCTAAGATTATATTACCATCTTCATATTCTTCATATTTCGTCATATTCGTCTTCATATTTTTGAAGCGAAGGTTGTCTAGAAAAATGTATATACATTTAATAATCGCAAGTATTCGCAAGATTTAATTAAAGAATATAGTTGGGCAGATCACATATTATTTTTGAAAATTAATTTTATGCTGGACAAACTTGGACTTTTTTTAAAACTTTAAGTCAATTTGAAAAAAGTGAAAAGTTATAAAATTAAATATGCATGTGAACAAGGTAAATTTTGTCCTATTTATCTTTTTTTTTCAAACTTGTTATAGGAAATTATTTAAATACTTACTATGAGTAAGATTATCCATTACAACTTTTTTGTAAACTTGTTATATTTTTATAAAAGCACCGTACGACGAAATACATATGTTGTACTGCACTCAATTGTTTTCGAAACTATACTAAAAATTTATAACTTTGTCGCTCCAACGGTAAGCAACATTTTACAGAAATATAATTTATTTCTGGTTGCTTTGATGTGTTTTTAATTTTTGTGTAACGACAAAAATGGTAAAACACAAAGTAAAAAAAATAATTTTGGGCACGTATTTGCTCAGAGAGACCATTGTGCGTTGTGTCGTAAAAGTTGGGAGAGCTGGTTGGAGTAGGCAGTAGCTATCTCTGGGGTTTGCAGCTTCGCGATGTCCAGCTTTCTTTGCGTTTTTCGCGCTGCTCAATCTTGTGCGCACCTTGGCTGCAACCAGGTAATGATCCGAGCCAATATTAGCACCACGGATCACACGCACATCCATGACACTAGATGCAACATAAACATGCTTCTATGTTAAGACTCACACATAGGGACCTACGGTTTTAATTCGAACGACAGCTGTTTGAGAAGCTTTTTTTTTCCAATTGAAATTAAAAAAATATCAATGAATTTATATAATTTTCAAACATTCCTTTTGAAAAATTCCATTTCCATTCCATTCAATTCAAATTTTCCATTTGATATTCGAAAAATATCAATCGAAATTCAAAACTCGTCAATTGAAATTCAAGACACATCAATGATATTCAAAATTCATCAATTGAAATTCAAAACTCTTGTTGGGTCATAGAAATTTCTTTGCTTGTGTTTTAAAGCAGTTGGCAATACTCATGTGGCCGATGTTACATAACAGATAAGCTTTTATAATGCTATTTACAACTAGATGTCGCTGTTGGTAATTTAAGCTTAGTGCTAGTTGGCGGTAGATGTCGCCTTTGGATATTTAAATCTGTTTTGTTGCTGTTATAAGCTTTTAAATTTAACTATATTAGAAGAGAATAACTGAATTTTATTGGTTTCATTATCTTGCACTACTAGGCAGAATCTCAGAAAAACCTAAACATTTGCAAATATTTGGGGAACTCCCCATACAAATGACCCATATACATTAACACACATGTTTTTTTGTAAATCCACCAAATTCGGTCAAATTAAAGGTGACTCAAAAATGAATGTGGGCGTTATAGGCCCAAACTTTCTGGTACCTCCCATACAAAATGACCTATTTTTTGGGGGAAAAATTATATTTCATCGGAAAACTTAAGGATATAAAAATTTGGTCAGTTTTGTTATCATATAATAGTAGACAGAATTTAGAAAATCTAGACATTTGCCTCACCCTTCGGATACCTCTCATAGAAATTACCGAATTCATATATGGGTGAATTATATATATGTATATCTTTTTTGTAAGTTCACTGAACTCTGACTCTATAATGAATATGGGATATATCGGTCAAACCCTTCTGGTACGTCACAAACAAAATTACCTAGTTTTGACATTACCTAGTTTTATTATCATATAATAGTAGACAAACTACAAAATATGACAAATAGTGACTACTTCTGCATATACTAAATGAAGGAAATTTTTTTAGTTTGCAAATTATTTGAATATAAACTTTTTCTCTATACATATTATACATAATATGTATAGCTAAGGCTCGTATCTGTACTGTTTTTCGCAGTACTGTACTGTTTTTCGACATCAAAAACTGCGTACTGCTTTTCTCCCTCAAAGTACTGTTTTTTGATACATGTGTCAAGAGAATGATTTTTTATCCCCAGCTGTAGTAGCAGAAAAGCAAAAACTTATTGACAATGGATACAATTCGATTGAGATGGCTGCTTTACGCACTGATTTTTTCGGTAATTTTGCCTGTTTTAATTTGAATGCTTTTATACTAATGGAATGAAGTCGAATCCGTTATGAACAAGTTTAGCGAATACAATTTGTACAATGCCAATGAAAATGCGGTATATTTGCACACCCAATTTTGATATATCAAAAACGAGCGACAAAATTATGCAATGGACAGAAGGCAATGTTTCGAATGTGGATCGGTGAGCAAAGATATTTATTCATCTCAATAACGCTGATTGCGAATTCAAATAAATGGCCACGATCGTTGAATATATTTTATGTTTGCCAGGAACTTTAACATCAGTGGAACTAATCTTTTATGCAGTGGACAAAACTTGGACGTCAGACAAAGCCCGATAAGATGTGCAAACATTGAAGGCGATTCTGGCCGTCAAATGTAATATGAAGTACAAATGCGTTGATTTCTACAATTACCTCAAAACGAAGCCAGCATTGCTTATTCAAATTGTTTTAAACGACAAATACAAAACAACCACAAAAGTTGATTCTGGAAATGATTGTTAATTTTTTTACATATTGAATAAAATATATATGCTATGTAAATATGTACTGCAAAAAGTACTGTTTTTCCAAATCGATGTACTGCTTTTTTAAAAAATTTCAGTGAAATGTACTGTTTTTGTCCAAAAAAATATACGAGCGTTATAACGATGATTTTGATTTCCAGGCATTTTTCAATTTTCCCGGGATTTCGGGAAATTTTGGTCCCAAACAAAAAATTAATAAAAAAATGCCTTTATCTACTAAAAAAATAGTTTATGTATTAAGTAATACAAACAAACAAATATGAAATGAAACATAAAAATAATTTTAAATATCTCTTGTTATGGTTTATCCGAAAAGTTGTTAATATTTTGACAAGCTATCATCGTGAAAGCTGTATATGAGCAATCTCATTATAGACTTAGAGAGGTGCACGAAGCAATTTTTCAAAATTCGTACTTTAAGGGGGAAAAGGTCTAACAAGTGAGAAAACTGGTAACATTATCCAGGCCAAACGGCAAAAGCTATCATCGTGGAAATGTATATGAGCAAGCTTTTAGTGAGTAGTATTGCGTTGTAAATTCAAATCAAATTGGTAGCCAGACCAAAACCCTAAAGTTAGAATACGGAAATTGGGCCGAATATTTTTTTTATGGAGCAATTGCGCGATATGAAGAAATTTAGGAATTTTAACTTTTAGGAGGACGAAACCGGAAATGGGAAGAAACTGTTACCATTACCCGGACCAAATGCCTAAAGGTGGAATCGCGACAATTAGATTAAACATTTATTTTATAGGGTAATTGTGAAATATGAAGAGATTTTTTCAGATTCGCATTCATTTGGGATAAAGAGGGGAAAAGTGTTATCATCGCTCAGACCAAACACCACAAGTAACCTAATGTTAGTCAATCGGCTTAAAAATATTTTTTTAGAATACATGCCAATCAATAAGTAAGTATTCGTCAACTCATTGACATGGTATTGCTGAACCATTTTAGCAACTCAATACGTTCGATTTTTTCTCTATATATGAAAACGCATTTTAAAGATAAACAAAATTTCGAGAGATATAAGATGTTAATTACTATCTTACACTTTCAGAATATTGAAAATTTATTTTATTTAGAAGTTTGAAAACAAAAACTTTTCAACTATGGGTAAACATATTCTATCATTTTGAATTTAGTCCAGGACGCCATTGGCCATAGTATCCAAAGTCCTACAGATGATAAAATTAAACATTTATGGAATTAAGGGAGTAATTTTGTCCTTTTTTTCATTTAGAAATTCCTTAAACAAAAAATTTTCCACTATGGGTAAATATGTTTGATTTCTATGAATTTTGTCCAGGACGACTTTGGGTATGGTACTCAAAGTCTAAAGGGTGATAAAACGAGACCTATATGTAATTAAAGGAGGAAATGTTTATTATTATCTTACACTTTCAGAATATTGAAAATGTATTTAATTGAGAAAATCTTAAAACAAAAACTTTTTCACTATGGGTAAAAATTTTCTTTCTTTTTGAATTTAGTCCAGGACATAATTGGTCATAGTATCCAAAGTCCTACAGGTGATACAATTAAACATATATGGAATTAAATGAGTAAGTTTGGGCTACTATCTTAGACTTTCAGAATATAGAAAATTTATTTTATTTGGGAATACTTAAATCAACAACTTTTTTACTATAGGTTCAAATATTCGATTTCTATGATTTTTGTCTAGGACACTTTTGGTCATGGATTTTATATGAAATTAAAAGAGAAAATGTGGAATACTTTTGGTCATGGTATCCAAAGTTCAAAAAGTGGCAAATGAGACCTATATGAAATTAAAGGAGGAAATGTGGGCTACTAACTTACACCTTCAGAAAATTGAATATTTGTTTTATGAAGACATTCCTATAACAAAAACTTTTTTGATATTGGTAAAAATTTTTGATTTCTACGAATATTGTCCAGGAACTTATAGGTAATGCTACTCAAACTCTAAAAAGTGACCAACCAAGACCTATACGGAATTAAGGAAGAAAGTGTTGGTTACTATCTTAAACTTTCAGAATATTAAAAATTCGTTTTATTTAGAAATTTCGAAAATAAAAACTAAAAATGTTCGATTTCAATGGATTCTCTCCAGGACATATTTGGTCATGGTACCCAAAGTCGAATAAGCGACAAAAGGAAAAATATATGAATTTATGGGAGAAAGTGTGGGCTGCTATCTTATACTTTCAGAATATTGAAAACATATTTCATTTAAAAATTCCTAAAACAAAAACTTTTTCACTACCGGTAAAATTTTTCGATTTTTTTTTCGGTCATGGAATCTAAAATCCAAAAGCGACAAAGGAGATCTATATGAAATGAAAGGAGTAAGTGTGGGCTACTATTTACTCTTTCAGTATATAGAAAATTTATTTCATTTAAAAATACATAAATCAACAACTTTTTCACTTTGGGTAAAAATTTTTAATTTCTATAAATTTTGTACAATTTTGTACGAGACCTAAGGGAGTAGGTGTGGACTACTATCTAACACTTTCAGAATATTGAAGACATATCATTTAAAAATTCCTAAAACAAAAACTTTTTCAATTTGGGTAAAAATTTTCGATTTTTATGGATTGAGTCCAGGACTTCTTCGGCCTTGGAATCCAAAGTCAAACAAGTGGCAAGAAGAGACCTATATGGAATTTAGAGCGGAAGTGTGGACAACTATCTAACACTTTCAGAATATTGAAAATTTATTTTATTTAGAAATTCCTGAAACAAAAACTTTTTCACTATGGGTAAAATGTCCTAAATCTATGAATTTTGTCCAGGACGTTATTAGCCACCCAAAGTCTTAAAGGTGACTAAACGCGATCTATATGGAATTAAGAGAGCAATTGTTTGTCTACTATCTTACACTTTCAGAATATGTTAAGTGTATTTCATTTAGAAATTCCTAGAACAAAAACTTTTTCACTATGGGTAAAAATGTTCTACATCTAGGACGTCATTCTTCTTTGTTTCCAAATTCCAAAAGGTGACAAAAGGAGACCTATGTATATGGAAATAAGGATGGAAGTATGGGTATACTATCTTACACTTTTAGAATATTAAAAATTTGTTTTATTAAAGTTTATTCTACAGTGACCCACAAAGATATTTTATTGACAGCTAACTTAGACCTAACCAACTTTTTTGTTACTAAAAGCGCTGATGCGATCTTTTTTGGCTTCCTGTGTACATCTGGTATATAAAGTGATAACAAAACACAACTTACCATATACTCTTTAAAAAGTCGTCCCCTTCCATGCCATTAATAAAACCCCCTTATGAAATAAAAACACTTTAATTTTTCTGTTTTTTTTGTTTTTTTTTTCTTTAATATCTGTATTGAAATATATATGTAATCGTTATTTGCAATATATTTTTGAAAATATTTATTTCTATTGGTTGTTTTTATTATCAAATTTTATATAAATTTATAATCTTATTTATATATTGTATTTAAGTTTGTAGGGGGGAGGAGTTTTTGGGCAAATGGTACATATATATATATTGTGGTTATTTTTTTACGTTTTTTGTGTATTCTTGTTAATTTTTTGGCCTTTAAATTATATTATATAAAAGTTGTAAACTTAATTATTAAGTAATCAGTTCCATACTATAGTTATGTTATGTATGATGCATATACATATAAATGTATTTTTCAATTTTCTTTTGAGATGGTGGTGAGTAAATGAAATGTGTGTGTGTGTGTGTATATGTATATATGTATGAGGAGAAATGGTAGGATGTATAAGATGTCGTAGTTTTCCCTGATGAGTAGTAGTAAATTTATTTAGCTGAATGACACTGTTGACAAAATTTTTTTTACAGAGTTCGTTAGATTCAAGATGATCGAATTGGTTAGCATCAATTTGTTTAGTGTATTGAAACAATACACCAAATTGGCTATCGAGATCAAAATGTTTTTATTGTTTGAGTTTTTTTAGTTTGGTAAAAAAACGACATTTTGTATAAAATTGTTTTACGAGCTATTTAGTTGTGTCTTGGTTGTTTGCATAGTATTAATACAGTTTGTTTTAGCTTCAAGTATTTGGTTGTATTAAGGGAAGTTACAATTATAGTTGAATTTTTTTTTTGTTGAAAGAAAATGCAATTTGTCGCTAGAAGAAAATGTAAAAATATCAATAATTCGATAAATTATAGCCAATATTTTGTCAATGGTATATTGAGAAGAAAAATCCTACCTATACATTTATGAAATATTTTTTAGTTTTAACAACAAAAATTTCATATTGTGTTTGAGAGTTCTTCATTTTCAAATTATTTTGGTATTTTCTAATAGCGATTGTTAATGCTTTTCTTTAATTTTTAAGTACAAAATTAGTTTTTTTTTGGTTCTCATTTTTAAGTAATATTTTTTTTATTAAAAAATTTTTCTAAGAATTTTTGTTTTTTATATCTAAATGACTACTTTGTTTTCTTTGATTAGTTGTTAGAAATTGTTTAAGATTTTTTTTTTTATTTTGTTTAAAACCAATGTGACTTTAGTTTTAAATTTTGAATTAATATTGCAATGTTGTCGGATTTTTTTATCATGTAGTTTTTAAAGATGTTTTAAAATAATAATATTGAAAGCATAAGGAAAATATAAAAAATTAAATAATTATAAAAAAAACTATAGGGAAAGCAAAAAAAAAAATATGCTAACACAATTTTCGTTTAAGTCCAATTCAATTAACTGCATTTAATATTAAAAAAATCTAAATTGTTAAAAAACCAACATCAAAGCACTGACAACTTCAATTGAGACCTACTTTTTCCTGAGTGTATCATATAATTCGTAATAAACGCACACAATATCAAATATTTTTTTTTTCTTCGGAAGCGTATTTAGAAATTCTAAAATGAAAAGTAGAGACCTATATCGTCCCCTTAATAAAACAATAGTGTATAATTTTTTTGGTGTTTTGAGAAAATCGAGTTTAAAGTTTTCGTCAAATCGGATGTCTATGAAATTTTCGAAGAAGAAATTATACACTATATTTTACAATGACCTTTTGACGCACTTTGTGGAAGTAGATTTTGACGAAATTTTGACCAAGCATAGAATCAATGGTGGAGATTCTAAATATGCAATAAAAAAATAATGGTGTATGAGCACATACACTATTGTTATATTGAGGGGACGATATGGAATTAAGAGGCTACAATCTTCACTATGCGTAAAAATTTTGCCCAGGACGTCTAAAAGGAGACAAAACGAGACCTATATGGAATTAAAGGAATATTGAAAATTTATTTCATTTAGAAATTCCTAAAACAACAACTATTTCAATATTGGTAAATTTGTTCGATTTCTATAAATTTTGTCCAGGGCGTCATTGGTCATGATACCCACAGTCTAAAAATTGACCAAACGAGACCTATATGTAATTAAAGGAGGAAATGTTAATTATTATCTTAAACTTTCAGAATATTGAAAATTTATTTCATTTAGAAATTCTTAAAACAGAAACTTTTTCACTATGGGTAAAAATTTTCTATCTTTTTGGATTTAGTTCAGGACGTCATTGGTCGTGGTACCCAAAGTTTAAAAGGTGACAAAACAAGACCTATATGTAATTAAAGTATGAAATATTAATTACTATCTTACACTTTCTGACTATTGAAAATTTAAAACATTTGGAAATTCCTAAAACAAAAACTTTTTCACTATGGGTAAATTTGTTCGAATTCTATGAATTTTGTCCAGGGCGTCATTGGTCATGATACCCACAGTTTAAAAGGTGACACAATTAGACCTATATGTAACTAAAGAAGGCAGTGTTAATTACTATCTTACACTTTCAGAATATTGAAAATTTGTTTCATTTAAAAATTCCTAAAACAAAAACTTTTCTACTATTCGTAAAAGTTTTCTATCTTTTTGAATTAAGTCCAGGACGTCATAGTATCCAAAGTCCTACAGGTGACAAAATTTAACATATATGAAACTAAAGTAGGAAGTGTGGACTACTATTTTACACTTTCAGAATGAAAATTTATTTCATTTAGAAATTCATTAAACAGAAAATTTTTCACTATGGGTAAAAAATTTCTATCTTTTTGAATTTAGTCCAGGACGTCATTGGTCGTGGTACCCAAAGTCTAAAAGGTGACAAAACAAGACCTATATGTAACTAAAGTAGGAAATATTAATTACTATCTTACACTTTCAGAATATTAAAAATTTATAACATTTGGAAATTCCTAAAACAAAAACTTTATCACTATGGTAAAATTTGTGCGATTTCTATGAATTTTGCCAGGGCGTGATTGGTCATGATACCCACAGTCTAAAAGGTGACAAAATAAGACCTATATGTAACTAAAGGAGGAAGTGTTAGTTACTATCGTGCACTCTCAGAATATTGAAAGTTATTTCATTAAGAAATTTCTAAAACAAAAACTTTTCCACTATGGGTAAAAATTTTCTATCTTTTTGAATTTAGTCCAGGACGTCATTAGTCATGGTACCCAAACGCTACAGGTGACAAAATTTAACATATATGAAATTAAAGGGAGAATTGTTAATTACTATCTTACACTTTCAGAATATTGAAAATTTATTTCATTTAGAAATTCTTAAAACAAAAACTTTTTCACTATGGTAAATTTGTTCGATTTCTATGTGTATATGTGTCTATGTTCTATATGTAACTAAAGAAGGAAGTGTTAGTTACCATCGTGCACTCTTTGAATATTGAGAATTTTTTCATTAAGAAATTTCTAAAACAAAAACTTTTAACTTTAACTTGTAAAATTTTTTTATCTTTTTGAATTTAGTCCAGGACGTCATTGGTAATAGTATCCAAAGTCCTACGGGTGACAAAATTAAACATATATCGAATTAAAGTAGGAAGTGTGAACTACTATTTTATAGTTTCGGAATATAGAAAATTTATTTGATTTAGAAACTCATAAAAATTTTTTCACTATGGGCAAAAATGTTCGATTTCTATAAATTTTGCCCAAGACGTCATTGGTCATCGCACACAAAGTCCTACAGGTGACAAAATTTAACATATATGAAATTAAAGGGAGAATTGTTAATTACTATCTTACACTTTCAGAATATTGAAAATATATAACATTTGGAAATTCCTAAAACAAAAACTTTTTCACTATGGGTAAATTAGTGCGATTTCTATGAATTTTGCCAGGGCGTGATTGGTCATGATACCCACAGTCTAAAAGGTGACAAAATAAGACCTATATGTAACTAAAGAAGGAAGTGTTAGTTACTATCGTGCACTCTCAGAATATTGAAATTTACTTCATTTAGAAATTCCTAAAACAAAAACTTTTCCACTATAGGTAAATATTTTCTATCTTTTTGAATTTAGTCCAGGACGTCATTTGTCATAGTATCCAAAGTCCTACAGGTGACAAAATTAAACATATATGGAATTAAAGTTTGAAGTGTAAACTACTATTTTACAGTTTCGGAATATCGGAAATTTAGTTGATTTTTAAATTCCTAAAACAAAAACTTTTTCACTATGGGTATAAATGTTCCATATCTACGAATTTTGTCTACAACATTTTTGGTCATGGAATCAAAAGTTCAATAGGCGACAAAACGGGACAAATATGAAATTAAGCGAGTAATTGTAGGCTACTACGCTTACAGAACTTAGAAAATTTGTTTCATTTGGAAAATCCTAAAACATAAACTTTGTAATCAAAAGTTACTGAAAATGCATTAAATGTCTTAAAATATTAAAGTTATTCTACTATTTTAGGATACAGGATGGACCAAAAGTCCGCTTACATTTGAAGTTGCGTCGAGCAAAAACGGTGATGAAGAGCAGACGAATTACGAAATGCAAGAGGAGCCAATAGCAATTCATTGCCATGGCGTCGTACAGCGAAGCACACCGTGAGTTTTGCATACTCGAGTACTATCGATACAACCGCCCCATTTCTGGATAAATTTTTGTGTTAACAAGCAGAATTTTCGTATATTGCACCATGCAAACCCACACGAGGTTTACTGGTTAGTAATGCATCCATAAAAAACTTACTGTTTGGTGCGGAAATTCGGTCAGCGTCGGATTTTTGATCGATATTTTTTTCGAAAACGACATTAGTGATAACCAATTACTTTTGATCCAAATAGAACAAATTGATACAGCGGTTGATGGACGAAAGACATTCTGCATGAACGATTTGAGGGTAAAGTTATATCACGCAGAGATGACATGAATTGACCAAAACAAAAAGCTATACTTTTTCTTCTGATGTTTCGATGCCCAACATAACCCAGGACACAGTTGAAATTCAGTAGGATCTACATGAATGTTTTAAATACACACGGAGAAACGAAAGAGTACAATGAGGAGGCAAATAAATACCTCCCATAATGTGTGAATATAACATGAAAACACAAAAATGGCAATTGGATGGTTGAATGCAAGTAGCTGGGATAGCTGAGTTATTTAAGGCGACGACGCTGATGAGTCTCTTACCCAAAGATGAAACGTGTACGGCGATGGGTGCCAATTCGAATTTCTAATTTCGCAAAAAAACATTTTGTGTTAAATATTTCAGAATTGGCCAGCTGAACCAGAGAGAGAGATTAAGTAACAACTAGAATTAGTGTCTCTTCTCTTCTTCAAATAATTTCGTTAATAACTCAAGAATTTTCGTCTTGAATACGTGTCATACGTCGGAAATGTCAGGTGGAAGAAGGCTAAACTTAAATACAGTTCGCTTGTGGTGGTGGTCAGGAAGAACCTGATATAGGCCATCAGATGCATTCAACCCTATAAATCAGTCGTATCTCAAGGAATAATTCCATCGCAATTACAGGAAGCGTTGTACTTATGTTGTAGTTAGCCAGTAGTAATTTTCAGGAACTGCTTCTTGCTGGAAGTCATTCCCAACATCCCGAAAGCTGGCAAATGCTATCATGTCATACCAAAAGACTTGCGACCGTTCAGTCTCTCATATATTGCCCTTAAAACATTTGAGAGGTTTCCAGCGGTAAAAATACCCATTACGTAAGCTCTGATGTCAGCTATATTTAGTAGCAATCAGTGATGTTTCTCTCGCTTATATTCCGCCTTAAATTTAGCATGGCTGCGCTCTTGCTTACAAAGTAAGCAACAATGTTAGTAAGTGCCATTTCAATTGTAATTACTTTATAAACAAGTGTAAGGGAAAATCGTATTCTAGGGATCAAAATAAGAAACTTTGCCCGAGGAACCATACCTCTAAAACGAATTCTGATGTCCCCACCTTTGACCCGTAGGTTACAATTTTGAAAAATCCTATTTTGAAAGTCGGGACTTCAGAATTCGTTTTAGAATTCGTTTCGACCCGCCCTAATGTTCACCCCCCCATTTGTTACCTTTTTGGCTTAGAAGATGATTGGATGTGTCAGCAGACGTTGTATGTCAAGAACCGACTGTATAACTGCTAGATCACTATGGCACGAATACCGCAGATTCCAATCGGCGTACATGGTTGACTAGTGCAGGAGTGACCTCAAACTGGTCTGTGGGATTTTTGCAGGCCATCGCAATATGAGGCACCTGACAGAATAAGTCCATACCGGTCTACTGGCGTGTGTGTGAGGACGAGGAGGCAATGAAAGATCTTCTTTGTAGCTGCCCCACTGTAGTCCGTAGGTGGATAAGATAGGAGGGAAATTTTACATAGAAGACCTAGAGGCTCCTCTGTCTGAGTAGGCAAATAAATATGTTTCACGCGGAGCCTTCCACGGCTAACTGGGCCAAGATGACGATTGGAGCTTCCACGATTTTCTCTCTTCTTTTTCTGTACCACCCCATCTCTCCTCCTTTCTCCTTGTTCTAACAGGCATTTACATAGGATCAGCAGATCCAGATTACACGTGTTCACAACCTAAACTAATCTAACTAATTTAAAAAAGAGAAACATAACGAGATATATCGTAAAGCACTGTTAAAACTTTAAACTTTCACACCCAAAAGGTTCCAATAACAAATTTTTCTGATCGAGGCATTGAGATACCGCAAAGATAATGATCGCAAAGCTTTCACACAAATCCATCGAATTCATAAACCTTTTTCAGAAACAAAATCAACACGGCGCAATTCTCCAATATGAAAATATTACGCGGATGCAGAGAAGAGCTTTTACCAACAAGAGACTACATAACGGAAAATAACGAAAAAAAGAGAAACTGAATTCAAACAAACTCAAATAAAATAAAACAAAAACACCAATTTAAATTGTTTACTCAAAAATTATTTGAATATAAATATTATATATTTTCTTTAATATAGAGTTTAACCTTTATATTATTAATTGTGGGTGTGTGTGTGTATTGTTGTTTTGTTGTTGTTTATAATTCTATAGATATAATCATTACGAAGTTATTATATTAAACTAAGGGGTTGGGGGGTTGGTGGTTAACTAGCTAACCATGAATTAGAATTAGATTAGTATATCTTAAATAGCGCACAATATAAAATGTTTAGTAAAGTAGTGATGATTTGAATACAAACAATACGGTAAACAAAAAAAAAACGAACATAAAATTAAAATACATGTGATTATATTTCAAAAAAAAAAACTTATAATTATAATAATAATTACTACATAATGCACTTATATGAAATGTAAATGATTACAGAAATGTTATGTACTCAAAATAACTCTTAAGTAATAACTACAAAAAATAAACATAAAAAAAGATACGCTAATAATAGTAAAAAATATAATTAAATTTATTATTATTATTATTTTTTTTATGTTATAAAAATTTAACTACCACATTTCTACCAAACTTAACTAGACTTGTATGTAGTGGAAAGACAACTAAATAAAAAAAATTGATAAATGAAAAATAAAACAAAAATAATACTTTTGGCATAGCAACACCAATTAATATGTTGCATTTTCGCACACACGTACATGTTAGTAAAATTATAAATTTTAAATGTATTTGTATTTTCTTTTTGCAGAATTTCCAACATAATGTAACATAAAATAAAATAAAATTTTGCAACTTAATATAATAAGTTATAGACATACAATAATTATTTTGATTATATTTTTTAAGTTTTTCCAAAAAACAAGTATTAAATGAAAATTATAATAAATTTGTTTGTTAAAGTAAAACATAATTAAAAAATAATATATATTATTTAAAAAAAAACAAATTTTACCAATCAGAATAATCGCTAAGAAGATAAAGAGCAAAGGAAAATTGCCGCTTCTATCAACGCGCTGATGCTAAGCCCTGTCGCAAAGAGCTAGGCTTAATGTTTTATGAGAAACTCTTTTCTGGCCTCTCCATGGGTATGCCTTTAAGTAAGTATTTTTTTGTTCTTAATATATATACATATATAGGTATGTATATAATTTTTTTCTAACTTTTTCTACTCTTTTCATCCTTGTGAAATCTTAAATTTTCTGTTTTTCTTTTATGTTTTTTTTGTTATTTTTCATTTATGCAGCAGTCTTCTTTAGTTATAGTTTTTGTTTTGTTTTTTTTTTTGTATGTTTTCTTGCTCTATTATATGCATTTGATCCTAATACCCTATGAATTTCATCCTGTAACTGTCAGAGTTCATTTTGGATATCAGGCTTTTTTAAGGTTTTTTTGTCTTCTTGGACTACCTATGTGGCCTTAGCGAATTGTATTACCGAACTTTGACGTACAGCCTTTTGTTCGTTCTCTTTGGCACTGCCGTTATCCAAATCAGCGCCAGTCGATTCTCCCACATCACTCATGTAGAGTTTGCGCTTACGCAGCGGTAGGGTCATGACATCACGATCAGCCATGAGCATCGACGAATCACTTTCGGGCGATGAAGAACGTTCGGGAGATTCAGTGGATGAACGCAAGGGTGCAATAGCGGCTTCAACTTGTCGCAGGATTATTTCAGAGGTTCTAAAAGATAGAGAGATGAAATTAATTAGTTAAGAGCACTAAAAGTTTAATAAAAAATAAATATTATGATTAAATCAGGAACAACGTGATTATCAATAGACATATGATTGGGGACCAAGAGTAAACTAATGGTATAATTGTTTGTCGAATCGACAGTACACCCCAAATTCTAGGTCCCTACGAGTCCCCTTGAACGAGAAACGTTTCTACAACTGTCTCGAATTCTACAATTCTATGTTACTATAGGCAGCAAACGCTCCTGGAGAAGAGAACACATCACTCAAAATCCACTTTTTTCCTACTCTAGTAATCCGTAATCATCGAGGATCCCTTTTGTTATCATATATGAGAAAATCACATAGTATGTACAACCACAGGTGCATGGACAGGGCTCTCTTACACAGTAAAACATTTTTCAGCTCATTGATTTGGGACTCATTTCTGAGAATTGCACTTGAAAGTGGCCCCAAAAAGAAAAAGTTCTGCATCATTCGTTTTGTCAAGTTACATGCCATAAGAATTTAATATCGATTTGAAGTTAGTAAGTATCGTATAGGGGAATTTGTCACGTTTTAGGCTCTTTTATTTGGGACTTAGAATAGGTCAACATAAACCAGTTAATTTCACAAATGTATCAGTATCTAGGCGGCATTACGTTTTAACCACAATATAATACACTGGAGTGCGAAAAATTATACGCTTCACTGTATTTCGGTGCCTAAAACATGACAAATACCCCTATATGATACTTACTAAATTCAAATCGATATTAAATTACAATGGTATGTACCTTTACAAAACGAATGATGCAGAACTTTTTCTTTTTGGGGCTACTTTTACGTGCAGTTTTCAGAATTGAGTCCCAAAATCATGTGTTGTACAGTGTAAGGAATGAAAGATAATCAAAAACTACAATTTTACATACAACAACATCAATTTTACATACAAAAAGTTAAGTTTATCCTTTTTGCATTTCTTTACATTATGGGGTGATCATATTATTAAAACAAACACCAAATTTAAAATAACAAACACTTTTTAATAATGCGTATGACCTCTCTTATTTTAAATAAGTACATAAATGCCTTCGGTCAAACTTTTTATCAGGGTTTTGGGGTTGGACTTTCTAAGAAGTCGAAAGCCGCTATTACTGCCGATTTTAGCTCTGTAACGCTATTGTATTGCGTGTTGTTAGAGTACATTTTATGAACAAGTGTACCCCATACATTTTCAATAGGGTTCATCATGTCATGGAAATACGCTGACCCCTCTAAGACTTCAGCGTTTTTGACCGAACCCAACCTTTTGTTTCTTTACTGGACCTAACCCCTCAAGTACATCTGCTTCGAAATACAGTGGAGCGTATAATTTTTCGCTCTCCAGTGTATATTTTGCAACCCTCAACCCTTCGCTATGATTATTTCCAACATCTGCTCTCATCTATATTGAATTTTTAATATACGCAAAATAAGCCCGCTATCTATCACTTCGTTAGTTAACTATTTTTGCCCCCCAAATTATTAAAGCATTCGTTAAATACTTACTCGAATTTGGGTACCGGTGCGTAGCCTTTTACCATACCATGCCTGGCTAGTTCTCCTCTCTTATGAAACTCTATGAGATCATTTGTTTCTTGGGAATCATCGTAAGTTTCCATGATCATCGAACGTCCACTCGTCGACGGATTCAGTGGCGTTATTAGACTGTGATGTATATTGGGTGATCCATGATGTAGATCGGTGTAAATCGGTGAGTTGCCAGTGGCCACTGGACTATTCGATTTCTGTTGCGAACGATGCAATTGCATAATTTGTATGGCTGCCTGTTGGACATCGTCGGCCTGCTGGACATCAACCTCACGGCGGCTGGCAATGGTGGCCGCTTCTAGGAGGGCGGGATTTATGGTGGGTTGTTCGAAGCCCACATTCCCGTGCGGCTGTGGGGAAGTATTGTGATGTAACAAATCATTAGTTTGTTGTTGTACCGGAGAATTGCTCAGATAGTGATATTGTTGTGGCTGAAGATGATTTTGCGGTGATGGTGGTGAGTTTTGGTAGTGGTAGTTAACTTGCTGTTGTTGACCATTCTGGTGATGCTGATGTCCTTGCTGGGTGATACTTAAGTCTGTGGGCATTTCTTCGTCTATGGGGAAGCTTCCGTGGTGGCTTATATCAATCAGTGTAGCAGCTGCCAGTTGGCGTGTAAGGTTCGCGGTAGGTATGGAACCACTGGCTACACCACTGTCGCGGCTATGATTATCTGTTTCCATGCATAGTGACATGGTGGTTGAGGCTACCGAAGAGGTAGGAGAAGATGCTGAAAGTCTCGAGCCCGAGGCATAAGATGAACTGGGCGACATTGAAGATGATGGTGAACCCGGCGAACCAGGGCTAAGGGGTCCCGAAGTGCTAATTGATCGTGTTTTTTCTTGTCTTGGTTTCCGTTGTTTCTTGGTGGCGATCATCGTAGAAACGCTAGCGCCCACACTTGATGAGGGCGATTGTGGTGAATTTGGTCCGGAATTTGTTTCGACTCCCGACGTCGACGGTGTGGAATCGGGGGTGGTGCTACCATTTGCAACCGCTGCCGCAGCTTCCTCTTCGTCGTCCGGCATTTCATTGGCATGCCCCTTAATGTGGGCCTCCATTTCCTTTTTGCTCTTAAAAGTTTCGTCACATATAGTGCACTTGTAACACTTGGATCCATAGTGCTGGACACGATGCAATTTCAGTACATGATTATAGCCAAAATCACGGAAGCAGATATCACAATGATATGGCTTCTCTCCCGTATGGGTACGTGAGTGTACCTTCAGCTGTTTAGAGCAGGTGAAACCTTTGCCGCAACCTTCAACGGGACACTTGTAGGGCTTTTCGCCGGTATGTGTACGCATGTGTATAACCAGTTGACCCGACTGTATAAAGGTTTTCGCACACACTGAACACTTGTGCGGACGTTCACCCGTATGGATGCGCATGTGACGATGCAACTTTCCCGAATGTTCGAAGGCACGACTGCATACATCGCACTTGTAGGGACGTTCTTTGGTGTGAATGCGTCGATGGACCTGAAGATTCTCCTTGACGCTAAATTGCTTCTGACAGAAATCACATTCGAAGGGTCTTTCGCCAGTATGGGTGCGATAATGACGAATCTGAAAGAGGAGGGGAAAAAATGGGTAAAAATGAAATTGTATTTAATGCTGAAATTTACTAAGAAAAAAAATGTAGTAGAAAACATAGTACAACATTTTTCAGCTCATTGATTTGGGACTCAACTCTGAGAACTGTACGTGAAAGAAGCCTCAAAACGTAGAAGTTGTGCATCATTCGTTTTGTCAAGTTACATACCGTAGTAATTTAATATCGATTTGAAGTTAGTAAGTATCGTATAGGGGAATTTGTCACGTTTTAGGCTCTTTTGTTTGACATAACATAAATACTATATGGTGGCGTATGATTATCATAAGTAATATTCCACGTAAATCATACGCCACGGTGTACAACAGTTTTATTGTAACTGCTACATAATAAACCCAGTTCAAAATCATTTGAAGAATGGAAAAGTGAAACTGTTGCTTATGTAGGTAAACATTATATGAACGGATTAAAGGAATTGTAATTCTTAATTTTTTTTTAATTTGTTTCAGCTAAATCGGACTAGTATAAAAATATAAAAAAGTAAAAATATTAAAATATAAAAAAATAAAAATGTAAAAATTTAAAAATATTAAAATATAAAAATTTAAAAATAAAAAAAATAAAAATATAAAAATATAAAAATTTTAAAATATAAAAATTTTAACATATAAAAATTTAAATAAAAATATAAAAATATAAAAAAAAAATAAAAATATAAAAAATATAATACTATAAAAATATAAAAATAAAAAAATATAATAATATAAAAATATAAAAATAAAAAAATATAAAAATTTAAAAATATAAAAATTTTAACATATAAAAATTTAAATAATAATATAAAAATATACAAATATACAAATATACAAATATACAAATATAAAAATATAAAAATAGAAAAATATAAAAATATAAAAATATAAAAATATAAAAATATAAAAATATAAAAATATAAAAATATAAAAATATAAAAATATAAAAATATAAAAATATAAAAATATAAAAATATAAAAATATAAAAATATAAAAATATAAAAATATAAAAATATAAAAATATAAAAATATAAAAAAAATAAAAATATAATAAAATAAAAATATAAAAAATATAAATATATAAAAATATAAAAATATAAAAAAAAATAAAATAATAAAAATATAATAAAATATAAATATAAAAAAAAATAAAAATATAAAAATATAAAAAAAAAAATATAAAAATATAAAAGTATAAAAGTATAAAAATATAAAAATATAAAAATATAAAAATATAAAAGTATAAAAATATAAAAATATAAAAATATAAAAATATAAAAATATAATTTTGACAAATTCCCCTATACGATACTTACTAACTTCAAATTGATATTAAATTATTATGGCATGTAACTTGACAAAACGAATGACGCAGAACTTCTTCTTTTTGGGGCTACTTTCACCCACAGTTCTCAGAATTGAGTCCCAAATCAATAAGCTGAAAAATGCTGTATTGGGTTATTTTTAGATATACAGATCATTTTCTATATAGATTTCAGAGTTTTTCCCGCCCCAAATTTTCGTAACTTCCATGTCAGATAAATTAATTTCGATTTTAATAAAAATCTTCTATATATTAGCAATAAATTTCGTATAGAAATCAATTGATCTCTTAACTCACCAGTCTTGCTAACACAGCAAATTTCTTCTGACAGACATTACACAGCAAATTACCCTCATCATTTTTAATGATGAGATTGATATTCAGTTGTGGCGTTGGTAAGCCGGTATTATTTACCTGTAGACCACCATTGGTCGACGATGGCGCCATCGACTTGCCACCACTGAATATGGTTAGTACTCCGTTTTTAGCATGTGACTTAGTGTGGGACGTATGAGCCGATTTGCTGCCGAAAATCATGCCACACAGTTCACATTTGAACTTAGGTCTACTGGGATTGGCTTTACGGGGGGACGTTGTTGTAGACGTAGGCAAAGGTGTCGGCGAACTACTGCTAACATTTTGATTTATGGGAGCGAGAGTAGTAGGAGAAGGTTGTTGTGATGTAGCATACAGGGTAATACCCGGTGGCAAAAGTTCAGTTTTGATGTTTGTTAAATATTGCTCCTGCTGTTGTTGGTGATGATTATTAATACTTGTGTTGTTGCAATTATTCGGTGATAATTGTTGTAGTTGCTGCTGTTGCTGTTGCTGCTGCTGTTGTTGCATTGTTATAGCCACATTATTCAAGGCATACGAGCTAACAGATGGATATTGTTGCTGCATATGCAAAGGAGGCTGATTCTCTGTGGAACATTGTTGCGATTGACTAGGTTGTTCCGATTTTACAATCAGTGGTGTGGATTGGTAATAAACCATTGTGTTATTTTGTGAATCTGTAAAGAGAAGAGCAGGAAATTTATAAGAACATTGTGTGCTATTGAAAAATATATAGCATTTAAAATGTTGTCTTCAAAGAAAGTGTCTTCACTTGAAAAATACATATATTATAAGACGAAATTAATGAAGCTTCAATTATGTACATTAAAAGCTATTGGATTCATATGTAAGTTATAGGAAAAAAGTCATATTTTCAGATAATTGTATGTAAAGTCCACGCGTAAGTTAAAAGAATAGATTTTTTTATTAAATATTTCGATTTGTTATGTTTTCTCTTCTCTTGTACAATGGTGATATGTTTATAATTTTTGGTTTTTTTTTTGGTTTGAATTTTCTGCAAAATTTTTCACAAAAAATTTCCTTTCAATTTTTTATCCTTGAATAGTCTTTTCTAAAGATGACCCTCGGCTTCTTCTAAGAAACGTGACAAATTCCCCTTTACGATACTTACTAACTTCAAATCGATATTAAATTATTATGGCAAGTAACTTGACAAAACGAATGATGCAGAACTTCTTCTTTGTCGGGCTACTTTCACGTGCAGAATTGAGTCCCCAAAATCATGTGTTGTACTGTGTAATGTATTCTCGAAAGTCATGTGTTAATTCCTGTTACATTATTAACTTTCTAACATAATAACTACTTTGCCATCTCTCACCCCTAATTTCATAACATTGTCCAAACCCTCGTCTGTCCGTCCAATTTGTTTATGTGACATCAACCTTATTACTATTCTGTTGTGCATAGAAACATATGTAACTGAAATAAGAAACAACATCAGTAGAAAGTCATCCGAATGTTACGAAACCAAAACAACTAAACACTAACCCAGATTGCAAGTGAGTGCGTATCACGCATGGCCAGACGGATAGTGAAATGCACTACACTTGAAGCACCATCCCTAATAGAACACTATAAATGCACACAACCACACAAGTTAATCCACCCCTTCACGATAAGGAGGAAAAGTCTATTACGTGTCTAGTAGTGTTGTGTATATGCGTGTGTGCGTGCGTAGTTTTCCGAGTGCTATAATTAACAACGGGAACAACCGGATGGACGATCGCCCTAACTAAGTTAATGTTAATAGCACTGCACCCAACTAACAGCTTGAATTGTTTTGAATTGCCAAAATGAATGTAATGACATTTATGAATAAGAATATATCATATACACACATACATACACGTTAGCGGGTTATCTTTTCATATGCAGTCGTTTATATTTTTCATGGAAAACCTCGACACACCATAAGGGAAAAGGGGTTCTAGCCTCAGCTTTTAAAGAACATACAATATTTTGTGCCATCTACACATAATGACATCAAATAAGGGATGGGAACATGAATTCTATGCTTAGAGGGATTTCAATGCTTTTTTTTAGGGTGGTTTGGTATTTTGTTTTTAAACGGAATTTATAAAGTTTGTAAAAATTCTAATAATTTTCAAATGAGCACTTAAAGAGACCCTTATGTGAGTGTTTTTTTTACTGTATTCTTTTAAGAGAAAGGGAATTTTTCCAATATCCTCCCCATAAGGGTGGGAGAATTACCATTACACTTTCTGACTGCAAATGTAGAGCATTTGAGCAGGTAAAGTAAGAGTAGATTTCTAACGGTAAGAGGGGTTGCAAGTTAGGGGGTGAACATGTTGTATGTGGCATTGAAGAAGTGCTGAGCTGTTATTTCAGCAGTTTGAGTGTAAAATGGATACCGCTTTGGGTGGGGATTTTCTGAGGGGGGTTCCAGAATAAGAGTGCTTATGTTTTGTTGTTGTTTGGCAGAGTAGAAGAGAAATGGTAGTGGGTGGTGGTGGTAAAGTTTTCGTAATTTTATGACCGGCCGGTATTTTGTTTGTATCTATATTTGGAAAGTGAAATCAAAATATTTATAAAATGGCGCCCAAAGTGAAAAGTAAAAGTGAAAATATAACGTAAAAGTTGGGGGCTCAAAGTAATTGCGTAGAAAGTAAAGTTAATATTAAGTTATTTTCATTCATACAAGGACAATAAAAAACCGAAATGAAATTTTAACAAAATGAGGAAAGTTGTTAAATATAGTAATTAATTTAACTATTAAAAACTAATTTTCTTTCCGAGCCTAATAATCAAATGTTATAATAATAAAAAAATTAAAAATATTATAAATAAATAGAATTATAAATATATAAAAATTATAACAATATAATAAGTATAAAAAATATAAAAATAAAAAAAAATATAAATTTTTAAAATATAAAAATATAAAAATATAAAAATATAAAAACATATAAATATAAAAATATAAAAATATAATAATATAAAAATATAAAAATATAAAAATATAAAAATATAAAAATATAAAAATATAAAAATATAAAAATATATAAATATAAAAATATAAAAATATAAAAATATAAAAATATAAAAATATAAAAATATAAAAATATAAAAATATAAAAATATAAAAATATAAAAATACAAAAATATAAAACTATAAAAATATAAAAATATAAAATTACAAAAATATAAAAATATAAAGATATTAAAATATAAAGATATTAAAATATAAAAATAAAAAAATATAAAAATTTAAAAATATAAAAATATATAAAAATATAAAAATATAAAAATATAAAAATGTAAAAATATAAAAATATAAAAATATAAAAATATAAAAATATAAAAATATAAAAATATAAAAATATAAAAATATAAAAATATAAAAATCTAAAAATATAAAAATATAAAAATATCAAAATATATAAATATAAAAATATAAAAATATAATAATATAAAAATATAGAAATATAAAAATTAAAAATATCAAAAAATATTAAAATATAAAAATATAATAATATAAAAATATAAAAATATAAAAATATAAAAATATAAAAATATAAAAATATAAAAATATAAAAATTAAAAATATCAAAAAATATTAAAATATAAAAATATAAAAATAATGGAACTAAAACATCTACAAGTTGTCACAAAATATTTTTAATTAACTCCTAATATAATTATTTTTTTTAAATTACTTTACTCATTACTCATTTTAAAGTTCTTTCTGTCGCAATAATTAAATAAAAATCGTTTTGTAATCTGAAAATTAAATAATTTTGGCAATAGTCATCCTACCACATGGACATTTTTATTTAGAAGTGTTTTAAAATGGAGACCTGAATTTCAACATGGTCGGATATACACAATTGCTTTATACATAGCTTTTGTTTTTATTCCACACTCGGAGAAAATATAATGGATTCTGTTAGAGAGGGTCAATAAATAAACGTGTATCGACGTTTTGATAGTTTACATCAGGGGGTAATTAAAGGTCTGGCCAAAGTTTCCACACTTTTGCCCATTCTTATGATGAAACGGCATAGGAAACTGTGTGATTCTTTAATTTTAGGTATAGGATGTGTTTGGAATGTAACGTAAAATGCTATGATAAACATTTTTGTGGACCATTTTAACCATCTAGCTCCTCAATGTATGGGTCTTTTATGCCCCATTTGCGGATAAGGGTAAAAAGCACCCCCAAAACGGTTTAAAATATACTACAAAAATATTTGCCATAAAATTCTACTATAATTTCCTGAATACACCAAAGCTTCAAAATCAACCTGAATGCCAGAAATAAGTCAAAACTGCAAATGCCTTTTGTGGGATAATTTCTAACTTATTTCGAATTGGTTCCACCTATTACCACAAAACTGAATATTAGAAGGATAGTCCATATGAAAAAAAATCTATGTAAACTTTTATTATAAAACCAGGAACAAAATAAAGCTGTATATAAAAAATAAAATATATATGAAAGCACTATCTTTATGTGTCATGTTAGAGAAGTAGACGATACATTTATGTATTTTTACATTTTATGTATTTTTAAGGACTCGGTGTTACAGGGCACCATAGTTTTAACCGATATCTGCCTATTTGTTTGATCTTTCTTCTCCGATCGAGGCAATATGAATATCGTTAAAAAGCTTATTATATATACATACATTTCATATGACATATATATCAATTAATATAAAAAATACCTAAATTTTAAAAAGACACAACTGATGAAAATCAGAGGAGAATTAAGACGCTCCAAAACAGTACAAGTACAAACAGGAACAGTGCAAAATTTTAGATTTTTTATTTTAACATTTATTTGAATGTTGACCAAACATAAGTAAAGTCAAGTCTTTGTTATTGCCTGCAATTTTATTTGCAACTTCAAAAATTGTTCAATGTTATATTATTCTTATTAACATTACACTTCTTTAGTATTGTGTGTATTCGTTATATTTCGCTATTTTTGTACCTGTTAGCGTATTAGGATAGTATTACACCTACCAATATAAGGACCAGCCAAAATAAAAACTTTATACGTATACCATTATGGCTAAATTTTATAAATTTTGCGGAAAACCGATTTAAATTTTTGAAATCGCATTGGGAATATAATTTTTTTTTACAGCCATTTAATAGACTTCCACTTATATCAGATATATCATCCCTTGTTAACATATCCTAAAAGTCCTTAAAGACATATCAGGTGAAATAAACAAACATTTTTCAAAAAAAAAAACTGACATCAACTTTTACCATGATGGCAGAGATATACTCTTCATAGCACCACATACTATCGTCTCTTTCAACTACATTTTGTTTAATTTAACATTTCTTGATTTCATTTCGGACACTTACCCTGCTCATTTTCTTTTGCTTGCTTTTTAGTAATCTTAAGAGAACCGAGTTTATTAGTGGTCAGTTGCACTAAATCGGTATTAGATTTCGATAGAACATCCTTAATCCAATCTTGTTCTTTTTCCCAAGTTTTGGGAGTCGTCGTTGTGTTTGTTTGGTTTGTTGACACCGAATTAGGGGTATCAGACATTTTGAATGTTTTTTTTCTTTTAACTTTCAATTAAATCAAAAAATTAGTCTTATCTTTTTTCTTTTTTTGAGACACAGTCTTTGTCAGTCCTTTGAAATCACCAATGCAGATATTAAACAAAAATCAGTCTTAAGAGTTGTATTTTTGTAAAAACTAGTTTAAAACGAAATTGGCGTTTTATGTACCTAAGATTTGTAAATTTGTAAGTAAAATATGTTTTATCTGGCGCTTAGAATTGCAGTTTTGTTTGTTATCAAGAAAATTTTGGGAAAAATCTAGTTTTCGCAGAGTTGTATTTTAGTAAAAATATCCTTATTTATAGATATTATTTTATATGTTTTACGTTTTTCTTTACGTTATATGTTATATCTTTAAGTTGTTATTATTTTCTTCTTAGTTTTTCATTATTTGTGTATGCATCAGAGTTGTATTTTTGCACTGTTTGCTTTGCAGGGTTGTTTTGCTCAAAGTTCGGTTGCTTCCTTTTTTTTTTATATTAAAAGTTTGGTTTTCTTTAACATTAATTGCTTTTTAATATGTTTCTTAAACAATTTCAGTATTTTCTTTAAATCTTTTGTTTGCTGATTCGATTCCACATTTTGTATTTTATATACCGTGGAAGGAGAGGAACTGGTACTGGTACTGTGAGAGTGGGAGGTTGACGATAAGTTTTTACTTGGTGGCTTGGATTTCTTATGCATACGCATTTTCTTAAAAGATTTCAAAATTTCATTCAAATCATCATTATCGCGGGACATTACACGGCATAATTAGTTGATATTTTAGTTTTTTTTTTTTTTCAAAAAAGTCCTTTTATTTGCTGTTATATGTAGTTTTCTTTATATTGTTTGTTGTTTAAACGCACGCATGCGTGTCTCTAAAGGCTTGGCTCCTTTTTCTATGTGATTTCCAACATGTTCTTTTTTTTTGTTCGATTTACTTTTGGGTTGTGTTTTTCCGTTTATCACAAGTTGAATGTTCGCTGGTATTTGACCGACTGACGGTTGAGTTTTTGGAATATCTTCCTCTAACCACCGAAAAATGTGTTGTTTACATATATTGGTGTGGGGTTCTAATGGTCTTATCTCAAAACCAAACAATCAACTGAAACAGATCGAAATTCTCACTCAAGCGCTCCTTCACACAGTTAGTCACTCACCGAATACCAAAAAAAAAAATCCCATTATAAATGGGGAAATTTTGAGTTTCCGTTCTTATCAGAGGTTTTAAAACCCATGTTTAGTAAACAAAAGGGGGAAATCCAAATTTACTCAAATCCGATGTGGCAGAGGAGAGCCGAAAAAAATTCTGATAAGATTTCCCATTAAATTAGAAAACAAATTGAACGAATTGAGGAGAAGGTGAAATAAAGAAGGAGAGAGGCAAGCGGGAAAAGAAAATGAATTGAAAATAAGTAATAATTAAAAAAGATTCAAAATCTTTAATTATTAATTTATATTTCATTGAAATTATTTTCTTAATACATGTAAACAATAAGTATTCATAAGTTTTTCCACCAAAATCATTGTCAAAACAAGATATCATTGATTTACACTCACAACACTAGAGGAAGAGAAAAACAGTATCACTCTCTATTTTATAATTTCCCCTTTCGCTCACCAGCCAAACACAAAGAGAGTGAGAGCATTAATGATACTAATAAAATCTTTCCGTTAAAATTTTTTCCGTTTGAAGTTATTAGATTTTCTTTTAATTACTCAAAAAAAATGTACACTCAAAGTGATTTTGATGCTTTCGAAAACTTTCAAAGTTCAAGGAACTCTTCATTTTCGTGAGTCCAGAGTATGTGTTTTCGGTATAAGAGATGGGGGCAGGGGAAAACTAATTGAAAACAAAAAAAAAAAATGCATTTATGGAAGTTTATAGCTGTATTTCCTCAACAATATTGAAAATGTTTATTAATTTAACATTGTAAAGCTTCTCCCATTTATAAAGTTCAAAGAACTCTGTAGAGAGATGATGTAAAAAAAAAGAGAAAATAGATTTTCAAAGTACAGAACCGATGCATGAGTAAAATACTACAGTAGGCCCAAAAAATACTTAAAGATTCGGATATTATGATACAAACACAATAAGCATAAGCGTCAAAAATAGTATAATGTAGAAAAGTACCATACTAGCGAACTTAACAAAGATATATAATTTTGTATTAGAAAAGTTGAAGTTTACTTCGTCTTATATGTGTGTGATAACTTGAGAAAATACAACAAATTGCCGACCGAGCCGTTAAAAAATATTCAAATAAATTAATTTTTATACTGCATTTTTTAATAGTTCTTAATCTTATTTTGTGCACTTCACTTCTCTCTCCTCCAACACTTGAAATACATTTTTAAACAACAACAAAATTTCTTAATGCCTCTAACTCAAAAATAGTTTTGCTGCAAACAACGCAATACCATCATTCCCTACATTGTAGCTATACCTCAAGTTAAAAATTCATTGACCCCACTACACACAAGAGAGTCAAAATTCTTAAGTTATTTACAACAACAAAGACTATAATATAAACATTTGTACTACTTAATATCATAGAAATGTTTAAAAACAAATCTGAAATGCAAGTTTTACAATTAGAAAAATCACTAAATTTGGTTAAGAGGAAAAGAAAGAGTGAGAGAGAGAAGAGTGCCCAGCAGGTAGTCTTAAAGTATGTGTGAGAGACAGTGAGACAAAAGTGTTAATAGAAATATACAATTCAGTAGGAAAAACCGGCACTCAAATTGTTTTTATGCATTTCCTAAAGGAAAACCGCAATGAATCAGCTGTAAATGTTTACAAGGAATAAATGGGAAAAAATATTTCCATCAAAATAATAGATTTATCACGAGCGAGAGAGAGTAAGAGAAACACAAATTTTCCAGTTAAGTGATATACTGAAATAAATGAGGGGAAAGAACATACAGCCTCTATTGAAAAAAAATTTATTAAATTACCGAAGATATTTTTTTTTTCTAATAAAACAATAAATTGTAAAATAAAAATTTTTATCTTTCAGTAAAAATTCACCAGTTTAGGCCAAATTAAGAACAATTACATTAAGATAGAGAGCGGAAATATAAATTCCATTCTAATTTTACATTTAATAAAGAAAAATCTTTAGAAAATTATGTACACCACAAAGAGAGTGCCGAATATTATTATTAAAGAAGAGCAGAGGCTATGTCACGCTCGCTAAAAACACTCCACCGAAAATCTATTGGACTTCTAATGATAGACCGACCCTGTTCTATGAATATCTGCAGTTGGTTTTTCTGTATCTACCTTAACAAAAAGTGCGTAAAATCGAAGAGGGTTGACAGTGCCCGTACGGAAACAGATTGTGCAGGGAAGGGGAGGCCAATTGCCGAAAAAAAAATACCAAATAGAATTTAATGTGTCAGCTTTTTTGAGTATAATAGATACATACATATTTAATACTCACTGCAGACTTTGTTATTATTGTCTGATAAATAAAATACCATGAATGAGTCATAGTTTGAAAATTGCGGGGAGGGTGACGAGTGTAGGGTGGCAAAATATGCATTTGCATTTTTTATATTTTTATATTTTTATATTTTTGTATTTTTATATTTGTATATTTTTATATTTTTATATTTTTATATTTTTATATTTTTATATTTTTATATTTTTATATTTTTTTATATTTTTATATTTTTATATTTTTATATTTTTATATTTTTATATTTTTATATTTTTATATTTTTATATTTTTATATTTATATATTTTTATATTTTTATATATATTTTTATATTTTTATATTTTTATATTTTTATATTTTTATATTTTTATATTTTTATATTTTTATATTTTTATATTTTTATATTTTTATATCTTTATATTTTTATATTTTTATATTTTTATATTTTTATATTTTTATATTTTTATATTTTTATATTTTTATATTTTTATATTTTTATATTTTTATATTTTTATAAATTTTATATTTTTATATTTTTATATTTTTATATTTTTATATTTTTATATTTTTATATTTTTATATTTTTATATTTTTATATTTTTATATTTTTATATTTTTATATTTTTATATTTTTATATTTTTATATTTTTATATTTTTATATTTTTATATTTTTATATTTTTATATTTTTATATTTTTATATTTTTATATTTTTATATTTTTATATTTTTATATTTTTATATTTTTATATTTTTATATTTTTATATTTTTATATTTTTATATTTTTATATTTTTATATTTTTATATTTTTAAATTTTAATATTTTTATATTTTTATATTTTTATATTTTTATATTTTTATATTTTTATATTTTTATATTTTTATATTTTTATATTTTTATATTTTTATATTTTTATATTTTTATATTTTTATATTTTTATATTTTTATATTTTTATATTTTTATATTTTTATATTTTTATATTTTTATATTTTTATATTTTTATATTTTTATATTTTTATATTTTTATATTTTTATATTTTTATATTTTTATATTTTTATATTTTTATATTTTTATATTTTTATATTTTTATATTTTTATTGTTTTATATTGTAATATTTTTGTAGCTTTATATTTGTAATATTTGTATTTATGTTTCAGTTGCAGTATTAACTAGTGATCATCAAATCTCTGGACAGCTTTAAATTCTCTTCTCTCTCTTTCAGATCTAATTTGTTGCCTAACTCAATGTTTTTTTTTTATAAATTTATGGCTTTTAAAACTCTCTCTCTCTATGTCTCCACTTCTCAGTGTAATTTAAACCGGTTTCAAGAGACTGCCATTGGCCTTTTATCTTCAAAGTACTATCCCAACATTCTAACGGTGCTTTTGACTTTTTTAGTAATGGCCGTACAACTGAGTCAGAGAACTGAAATCATATTAACCTTTGTTGTTTCTAAAGTATTCACACCAAGCCACACCAAGTATTCAAAGACAAGGCCCCATCCAAACGTAAACATATAGATATGATCATGACTGCGTCAGAAAGCAGTGGATGGCAATTGGTAGAAAATAACAACAACAACTATAACATAAGAACAGAAGAACTCAAGTCAAAACCAAACCCAAGTAACCTTTTAGAGTTTATTAACTCTATGAAATCATAGTTTTTTTCCTTTGTGGACTCTGTAGTTTTTTTGGTTGAGGTTGTTGATATTTTTCATGGTTTATTTGTCTCTTCATAAATCTTTTTTGTAGATGGATTTTTTGACGGTTTGTTTTGTGTGGTATTTTGAGTATCTCTGAAATAGTTTTATAATTTTGAGTGTTTTTTTCATTTAGCATGTTAATGAACTTTTGTGCTAGATTTGGTTCAAAAAAAAAAACGTTGCAGGTGATAAGAATTTTAGACAACACATAAACAACCAAAGAATAAGTAAATACCAATTTATTTCCTCGAGTGTATAGTTCGTGCTAAATTGCTTTATAATCAAAGTTATTTCATGATAAGAATAGAAGAATAAAATATATTTTATTTTTATAAAATTGTATAATATCTGTCATATTAAAAACTTGAATATGATTTGCATTAAATTTCTGTTTGATGACTGTTAAGCAATTTGTTATGTCTGGAATTATAGCTGGGATAGCTAGAGATTTTGCATAGAAATGCGTAGTGGTTCATTATGATTCATATATTTTCAGTGAAAAGCTCATATTAGTCATGGGGGTAAGGATCAAAGATAATAATCGATTCACGTGAAAGTAAAGAACATAATAAAATCTTATCTATTAGTTAATTTTTGACAAACAATTAGTCAATAAATGAAACAACCTTGCAATATCTGAAGGTTTGAGTAACAAATTAATAGAATTTCATAATAAAAGTAGAATAGATTTAAGTGGAAGTGGTTATAGAAAGTATTCGATAATATAATTTGAAAAGCAATTGATACAAATTGATAAAAAAATGTATATAACAATTAAGTACAAGAATTTACCTATATTGGGCATTTACAATTTTTGTCATAGTAGAAAAGAATCAAGTGATTTTAATAGTATTGGAGGAAAAACAGTTTGAAAATTTCAAAAATATTATACTAGCTTATCAAATGTACAATCGACTCCCAATATTTTAGCAACACCAACAGTATCTCAGATCATACTTAACCTCTATCTTTAACTGTAAGGCTGGTCTTCATACTATTTTTTAGTTTTTATGAAATTTGCATTGTTATGCCTATTATACACAAAGTTTCAAAGATTTTTCAACACAAATATTATTATGACTTATTTCAGAGAAGCTATAGGTACAAATTATAGCACATTTTTACAGAAATTCCAAAACAATGAATGTGGTACTACGTGTCGAATTGGTAATTAACATTGTTTATTACAGTGTCAACAATGTTTGTGTTATCCCTTGCTATAATTATAGCAAAGAATTCGTCAATTATTATAAGGCTTTTAACAATTTTAACAAATCCATGAAAATTTACCATAATATGTCCTTATTTAGACTTGCTATAAAAGTTATAGCAAGTAACAAATAATGAAAATTTAAGGAAAATTAATAGAATACTAACAGAAAATAATGCACGATGTTCGTAAAATTGCTTACATTTTAGTGCTCTACATTATTTCTTTAAATTATTTCTCTCCCTCTCTCATAAATTTGTTTGTTACTCTCTCTAGAAACCGACAACAATATCTCTTGGTCATTTAACGATGATGAATAAACAGAAACCAAACCAACAAACACTATTTTCATTGTTTTAAGTTTTGTTTTGTGTTGACTTTTCGTAATGTTGCCTGCCTGGCTGACTGTCTGACTGTTGTACCCAGCCAGCACTAGCTGATGTGTTCATTGACCCCAGAAGCAAAGTGTTGGGTGATGTTGGTGTTGGTGGTGTAGTGTATGATGGCCCAAAAACACTAAGCGAATGAGCCCACCCAAGAAATGTGATGACAGAAATTGTAGACGTACATAAAAACGAGCGTATACATATGTTGTAGTCGTATACGTATTTTTGTTCCTCTCTTTAGTTTTTTTTTTTTTTAAATAACGAAGTACAAATGTAATTAACTTGAAATTGAAATGTTGAATTTTATGGTTCACAAAATTTTTGTTTTTTGGTTTGCTATAATTTTCGTGTGTTAATGACATTGATAGGTATTTGTTGAGATACTATTGATGGGAATGCCAAAATAAATGTTTAATATTCAAGAGGCAATTGGGTAAATGTTATAATTCAAATTTGCAACTGTGGCGAATTTTCAAAGTTCAGGGATGTTAAAGGTGGGTTTGAAGGATTTGTTATGACTGGAATTAATATGTAGGCATGCAAAACATGATAGTACAACAAATAAGATACATATTTTAGTATGGCCACAAGTATGTAGACGTCTTAATTTGCTTAAAATAACAACAAAAATATAATGGAATTTGCAAATTTGTGAGGTGCTATAATTTTTATAGCAACTCAGAAATAGACATTAAGTACTTTATTATAAATGCCAGTTACAATAATCTTATTAAATGTATATACATATAAAGAAAAAAAATATATTTAGCACTTAAACATATTGTGGAGCTTGCTATAATTATTATATTTACTCAGATTTTAGTATGTTTAGTTTATAACTTACGAATGTAACCATTTTATTTATGTTACAATAAAATAATAATAAAAATTTTATGGAATTTTCAAATTTTGTGAGTTGCTATAATTTGTATAGCAACTCAGAAATAAGCTTTAACTAGACTTTTACGACAAAAAAACGTTTTATATATGTAAAAGTATACACATTTTTACCTAGTAGTAATTTAAGAACTTGCCATAATTTTTATAGCGACTCAGAAATATGCTTTAATTAGACTTTTTAGCAATTCGGTTAACAATATATTAATAAAGCTTTGGTTTAGTTAGGAAAAAAATGTTTTAAGTAATAAAATATTATCTGGTATGCTATAATTTTTTTTCCAGTAATAGGCATTTAGTACATTGTTATAAATGCCAGTTACTATAATCTTCTTAAATTTATATAAATATTAAGAAAAAAATTTATATTTAGCACTAAAACATACTGTGGAGCTTGCTATAATTTTTATATTTACACAGAATTTACTATGTTATTGTATGTTTAGTGTATAATTTACGTATGTAATCAATTTATTTATGTTAAAATACCTAAATTTTTGGCTCACAAGTAATTTTCCATCTTGCTATAATTTTTATATCAACTCAAATATATGCCTTAACTAGACTTTTACGCCAAAAAAACCTTTTATATATGTTAAAGGAAACACATTTTTACCTAGTAGTAATTAAAGAACTTGCTATAATTTTTATAGCAACTCAAAAATATGCTTTAACTAGACTTTAGCACTAAAATATATTGTGGAACTTGCTATAATTTTCTTATTTACTAAGAATTTCCTATGTTATAGTTTGTTTAGTGTAACATTTATGCATGTAACCAATTTATTTATGTTAAAATACTTATATTTTTGGCCCATAAGTAATTTTACGATCTTGCTATAATTTTTATAGCAACTCAGAATCTATGCTTAAACTATACCTTTTAGCCAAGAAACGTTTTATATATCTTAAAGTAAAAACATTTTTATGTAGTAGTTATTTTATAACTTGCTATAATTTTTATAGCAACTCAGAAATATGCTTTAAGTAGACTTTTTAGCAATTCGGTTAACAATATGTTTATAAAACTTTAGTTAAGTTAGGACGATATGTCGTTTTAAGTAATAAAATATAATCTGGTTTGCCAGTAGTTATTTCAGAACATGCTATAATTTTTACAGCAACCCAGAAATATGCTTTAACTGGAATTTTTAGCAATTCTGTTAATATGTTTAAAGAACTAAGTTTTGGTTAGGAAAAAATATCGTTTTAATTTACAATAAAATATAATCTGGTTTGCTATAATTTTTTTTGTTCTTTCCCGTAATACTATAAAAATGTACATAATACAGAATTTATGTATTTAACCATTTTATTTCTGTGGAAAATCACATATATTCTTCCAAATAGTTAATTTATGGGTTTCTATAATTTTTATAGCAACTCTGTAATATGTATTTAGTAGTATTTCACAATTCCAATAACAACATTTTTATAAAAAATATGTTTAGTGTATAATTTACTTATGTAACCAATTTTTTTATGTCAAAATACGTATATTTGTGGCTCCAAAATAATTTTATGACTGCTATAATTTTTATAGCAACTCAGATATATGCCTTAACTAGACTTTTACGCCAAGAAATGTTTTATATAAGTTAAAAATGTGTATTTTTACGTAGTAGTTTTTTTTAAACTTGCTATAATTTTTAATATAATATTATAGCAACTCAGAAATATGCCTTAACTAGACTTTTACGCCAAGAAATGCTTTATATAAGTTAAAAATTTGTATTTGTACGTAGTTGTTATTTTGAAACTTTCTATAATTTTTATAGCAACTCAGAAATATGCCTCAACAGGACTTTTTAAGCTGTTTAGTTAACAATATGTTTGTAATACTTAAGTTTGGTTAGGACAAAATGACGTTTTAAGTAAAAAAATATAATCTGGTTTGCAGGTAGTTATTTTAGAACTTGCTATAATTCTTTATAGCAACTCAGAAATATGTATTAACTAGACCTGTTTAGCAATTCGGTTAACAATATATTTATAAAACTTAGGTTTAGTTATGAAAAAATTTCGTTTTAAGTAATAAAATATAATCTGGTTTGCTATAATTTTTTTTGTTCTTTCCCGTAATACTATAAAAATGTACTTAATACAGCATTTTTGTATTTAACAATTCTAAATATGTTGCAAATCACATATTTTCTTCCCCAGAGTTTAGATATGAGTTCCTATAATTTTTATAGCAACTCTGTAATAGTTATTTAGCAGTATTTTCAAAATTCCAATAACAATATGTTTACAAAATATAAGCATAAATGTCTGTTTTAGCTATTAGGCATTTTTAAATTTGCTAAAATATTAAAAAAAAAAATTTATAGCAAAAAAATTTAAAAAACTTTTATAGCAACTCTGTAATAGGTATTTAGTAGTATTTAAAAACTTCCAATTACAACATTTTTAATAAAATATAAGCATAAATGTCTGTTTTAGCTATTAGGGCCTTTTGAAATTTGCTATAAAATTAAAAAAAAAAACTTACTTAGGCTTGAGTTTTACAGAAGACCTAGAGTCTCTCTCCTCAGTCCCAGTAGAAGATTTATTACGTTTCTGTCGGTGACTTTTATGGCTAACTGGGCCAAGTTTAAAATTGGTGTTTCCACGATTCCCTCTTCTTTCTCTAACTCTTCCCTCTTTCTCCTTCTCTTCCTTTCTAACATACAATAACAATGAAACATCGGATCTCGGTGTGTATTGTGATCTGGTTTACCAGATTACACGTGTTCACAAAAACTAACCTAACCTAACACAACTTAACCTAACCTAATAATTTGTCTCTTCCCTAAAAAAAATGTCGTATTTTCTTTAAAGTCAATTCTTTAAATCTTAAAATGTTTATAATTTTTATTATAATTTTATGTTTCATTAAATCTTTACAGACATGTATCGCATGATACATTGAGTCACCTATAAGATTAATCTGGTTTTGATTGCGTTTTCTGCCTACATATGATTAGTAGACAAGATTCTTTAACACGTCCAGTCAGCATGAGTATGTTTTGTATGTGTGACTTTGTCTAAGGCGCATATGAACTGTAGTACAAACATACATGTTGGTTGTATATCAAACACAGATACACACAACTGTGTTTATATAATGCGTAAGTGTGCGTGTTTGTATCTATAATAGAATGAAAAAGAGCGTGTTTAGATTCCTATTATAGTAAATATCAAAGAAAAAAAAAACCAAAAGATGACGACGATGATGATGGCAGCGGCGGCAGTGATACACAACAATGTCGGTTGTCACTGTTGTTGGTGTCGTCGTGATGGTCGCAGTGGTGGTGGTGGTGCTGGTGGTGGTAGTGGCGGTATTGATGGCAAGCTCTTGACGCTTTTTCATATTATTATTGAGTGGGTCTGGTTGGTGGTGTCTTATTGTTGTTAGTACATTTTATTCATATCGTAGCGCTATTATTATTATTGATGGTGATGGTGGCGTTGTCGCCGTTGTTGTTTCTGCTGCGTGTGTAAATAATAAATTATTTATACATTGGTGTAGGTCACAAAAAAATATTCAAGATTCTTTATTTGTTGTATTTCTATTTCATTTTCGATCGTCTTTTGCCCCTTATAAGGACTGTGTGGGTCTGTGGTTGTTGGTATAGCGTCATTCTATTTGCCACTATGTACAAGATGTGTGTTATTATTAGTCTAATAGCTCTTCTCGGTGATTAGATTCCGGGAATGAAACTAACCTTAGAGAAGCGATAAGGAAAACACAGCACTCGTCCGCATCGATGTCAACAACACCGAGCAGCAAGCGTTATTTTTTCAACTGACAAAGAATTCTAAATATTTGTATTCGTTATGAAACTCTATTGTCGTTGTAGCCTATATGTATATCACAAATAGTAAATAATTTTGTGTTGTTTTACTGTATTTCATGAAATAAACAATTCCGGGTATATTGGTAATAATTAAAACAAAACATGTTTTTAACAAAAAAAAAAAAAAACAAAAATTCCACACCCTTTAAATTAACACCATCTAACAACAGAGTTTAGCCAAGAAGAGAGAGAGATAAAAAAAACTACAGCAATTCTTTTAAGATCTCACTAAAAATAAACTAATTTATTTAAAAACAACACCGAAATATCTGATAAATAATAATTTCTAACACTTGAATAATTTTTAAAGCATGTCGTAATTATAGAGCAATGTTCATATTTAGCATTTGTTTTCATCAATAATATGTATGTATGCACTTTGCAAAAGTATAAAACACAAATATGTCCATAAAAGAGTAAACAACTCGCCATAATTATTTAATAGCATCTCAAAAAAAAAAAACAAAAAACAATATAAGATATGAAATTTTTATCAGTAATAATAACATACTGATGAACTCTGTGTGCTAAGTTATTTTTATAATAACTCAGAATTTATTAGCGTAGTATGCATTTTTGGGGTTTTGCTATAATTTAAACAAATATAACGGAAATGAGTAATAACTAGATTTAAATAGCATTTTTAAAAGCCAATAAGGCATGACATGAATTTAAATAAAATTTAATTTTAAGCAGAGAAATGCTTTTTAAAACTTGCTATAATTTTTTGTAAGCAATTTAAGTGGTAAAGAAGAATATTTGAAAAATTTTCATTTTAACTTAAAATAACATAGTAACAACACAGGATTTTGGGACTCAATTCTGAGAACTGAACATGAAAGACGCCCCAAAAAGAAGAAGTTCTTAATCATTTGTTTTGTCAAGTTACATGCAATAATAATTAAATATCGATTTGAAGTTTGAAATTCATCATAAAATTTATATTTATTTAACGTAAAATATCACATTTAATAAATAACAGGAATTTAGTACTTGCTATAAGTTTTTTATAGCAATTGAAAAATGACTAAATAAGCTAATTTCATAAGTAATATTATGTCAAAAACATAGGTCGTCACTGCCTCCTATATAAAATATGTTGTTGTTTATTAAAATAATTTCGAATGTATCATATCTGGACTTGCTATAATATTTATAGGATGTCAGAAAAATCCGCTTACAATATTTATCGAAAACTTTATAGAGATGTGATTGCAACGTGTATAATAGTGTTACCAAAAATATAAATTTTACTAAAAAACTTCAAGTTGCTATAATTTTTATAACAACTTACAAATAAAGTTTTACGGAAATAAAGGCAACTCTTACGTATTTAAATAATAATAATACAAATTTGACTTTCAATCTTAAAATTCCATTTTATTTACATTGATTTGTATTTTAAGCTCTATTATTTACTAAAAATTTTTATAGCAAGTAAAAAATTGTAGAATAAATTGATATTTTGAACATTATTTGGTGACATTTTAGTTTCAAACACCAACATTTTGTCGTTAATCAACTGTTTTGATTTAGCATAATTTGTATAGCAAAAATGCTTAACATATATATTTTGGGAGTTGCTATAATTGTTATAGCATGTTAACAATAAAAGCATATGTGTAATATGTCCAGATGTTTTCAATTACTTGATATGAAATCTCGAGTTGGATAATAAAAAGTATTAAAAACATGATTAAAAACATAATATAATAATTTTATAGCAACTAAAATAAAAGTGAAAAGTGTAACACATTTAATTTTAGGCTTAAAATTCAGTTTTTTAAAGGCTGACAGATATTTTGAGAATTATTAAGTTACATCTATGTTTAAAACACCAACTTTTTTACGTAGAATAAATTTTTTTGATTTGCCATAATTTTTATAGCAAGTCAAAAATATGCATTGATAAGATTTGCGCATATATTTTTGAATAATACTTAATTTGACTACAATAACTATATGCTTTAAAATATGAAAGTGCTTAAAAACTTGCTATAATTTTTATAGAAACTTTGTAAATGGCAAATTAATCTTTGCTTTGAAATTATGCTGTTAAGATGATTTTTAATTACTAACATCATAATACTTATTTCTGCATAATATGCAGACATATTTTGTGACTTGCTATAATTTTTATAGCACCTCAGAAAAGAGCACGTTAGGATGAAAAGTCTAGATATCTGGAGTTATTTAACATAAAGGCTTGAGTTTGATAATATATGACAATATATTGATAATATAATATACTAATATTATAAATATGCCAAAAAAAAATTTTTATAGCAGCTAGGAAATGCTTTATATAGAGAAAATTTATTGGTTCCTTATCAAACCTAAAATGAGCTAATACATTTTTATAGCAAGTGAAAAATGCTCAATTTAGTTATGTATTTATATATAAGTTTAAAACATCAATATTTTTCGATTGCTATAAACTTTATAGCAAGTCAAAAATATGCATATTACATGATTTACTCAAATAATTTTGAATAATATTTTATTTAAGATGTAGTTGTAAATTAAAATGTATTGAATAATATTTCGTTTAACAAGATTGAAGTATTTGTTTTACAAATTAGAACATTAGAACTTGCTATAATTTTTCTAGCAACTTTCAAATTAGCTAATTAATATTGATTTGCTGTTAAGATGATTAAATATGCTTGGATGCTATTTTGAGCATTATTTAGTTATATCTAAGTGTAAATAAAAACTTTAAAATTTGCTATAATTTTAATAGTAACTAACACATTAACATATTAAATGTTGCTCTGGAGCTAGGCTTTCAAGATGTCTCTAAATTAATAGCATCCTGTTCTTTTTTTGTGCTAGATTTACATATTTCTGAACTTGCTATAATTTTTATAGCATCTTTAAAATGGGCTTGTATTGGTGATAATTCTTGTTATTTAGATTTAATTAAAATGAAACCTCCAGTTTGATAAAATAATGTATTTATAATATGCTATAATTTTTTTTTGTACCAACTAGAAAATAAATCAAAAAATTTTATTCGTTTCTTTATGTGTCTGAAATGAGTTTATCCAGTTAAATAGAAAAATTAAAAAAAAAAAATTAATTTCATTGAACAATTTTTTTGGATTTGCTATAATTTTTATAGCAAGTTAAAAGTAGGCATTGACAATTTTCGGCATACAATATTGATTCAAATAATATTATATATGTAAGCTTGATGTTAGATCAGCACTTAAAAACTTGCTATAATTTTTATAGCATCTTAAAAATATGCGCATACGGGTAAAGTGTGAGTATTTTTGGAAATTCTCGAGCTAGATAATATAAATATGTATGCTATAATTTATTTACAGTGCGCCTATACAATTTTATAGCAGCTGTAAAACGGTAATTTTATTTATAGACAATTCTAGAAAACATATTTCGTTTCTTTTTATGTCTAAAAATAGTTTATACAGTTTTATAGCAACTAAAAAAATAATAATTATATTTTCAGCCTGATTAAGTTATAATTTAGTTAAGAACACGAACATTATGTCGTTGAACATTTGTTTTGCTATAATTTTTTATAGAAAGTCCAATTGGAACAGAATATCGGAAAAACTTAAATTCTTAATATATTGTAACAAATTTATGTACAGTCGAACTTCTTTATAAAAATTTATCTACAGCGAATTTCTCTCCATAATGAATTTTTTTTTAAAAACACTACCTTGTATTTTTATATACAACCAAGTATTCGGTAGTTCCTCTATAACGAATTTTCCCTATATCCCAGTGACTACGTTATAGAGAAGTTCAACTGTATTTGTAAAAATTATTTATTTATTATAAATTATTATTTTTATAGCAATTCAGAAGTATAAGAAATCATAATTAACTTAATATATCTTGAGTCATATTACATTTTTTTATTTCAATTTGGCACTTCTATTTCCGTTTTTACCACCAATAGAAATTTCACTTTCATTACAATACTGTGATAACAGCTACAACAACAGCTCATCGACGCCGCCGCCGCCGACTTAAACAAAGAAACGAACATCCTGTTCTATACAACACATTCACTTTCATTTCTACCCATAGCCAGTGCAGAAAACGAGTTGGCAAATCTCATCCTTTTTCCAAACTGACACTGAGAGTACTGTGCACTTGAACAAACCATGTGCCGCACTCACATATTACATACATTTGACATTGGCGCGTGTATTTGAAAAGACCAACGAAAAAAAAAACTACAACAACCATCCATCCTTGAAAAGAAAACCACCAAAAACTCTTTCCACCCAGTGGCAACATTACACAGGATAAAAGGAAAATCAGGTGGCAATGTCAAACAAATAACCACCCCTTGCTTTTGCTGTAATGAAAAAACAAGCAACGACGTCACATCGCCATCATCATCATCGTCATAAAGGTGGTATTACACGACATGTATTGTACATATGACATGTCAAATTTTACAGTGTAAAATTTATACATGTCGTGTGACCCCTTTCAAACACTGCTTGTGTAAAACAATGTGTTGGATAACATATGTATACATTTCATTTAGAGCGTGCTCTATTTTGACATGTAATACATATCGGCAATCAGCTGTTTTTGAAAAACAACAAAGCGTTTGCTGACAAAAAGTTGAAAAGGATAAGTATTTTATTTCAAATAGTACATAGAACAATTGATGAGTGTTTTTCAACATATTTTTAGTTAAATTTGGCAAATAAAGCTGTGTTTGGCGATGATAAAATATAGCAAAGTCAGCTGTTACTGATAAACACATGTATACATACACAAGCACGTTTGAACGCAAAAATTATAAACCAAATGTACACGCTCATTTTGACAGACATGCAGAATTACATATCGCTTTTTGACTTGACAATCCATGTGTAAAATACATGTCGTGTAATACCACCTTAAGCAAACATCCAACATCATCATCGTATGTATATTCCCAATACTCGTGGCTACACACATCCGCTCATCCTATACTCACGACTTGTAATCGTCGCTCGTGTATCTCGTACTGGCCTGCCTTAAGTTGGAAACACATGCACTGTCTGTGCACCCAAACACACACACGAAACTAAACGAGATGGTGAGTACTATACTGTGAGGTTGATTACTCAGATGTGCGGAGGGAGAAGAGTGCACACAGTGTACCGATGATATTTGTTGGAATTGTTTTTTGTTTTTTCTTTACTCTGAGTTTGCGTGTGTGAGTTATCTGGTCGTTGCCAACGTTCGTGTGCATTTGGTGTCGAAAACTCATGCACTGCCTCCACGTGGAAGGCAAGTTCGCAGCAACAAAGTATAGAGAATGTTCTGCGAAGCAAAACAACAGTGGAAAAATAGGTAGGCGCTGGGGCTGCGCTGCTTTGTACTCTGCCCCTATGTTACATTCAATGTAGTCGTTTCTGTTTGTAGTAGCTGATATTAAAACTCGTATACAATGGGATGCATTGGTTAATGTTGCTGTGCAGCATTGGCGTTAGCTGCAGAACTTGGAGGTTTTTATCGTTCGTTTTGTTCCAAAGCTTTCTGGTTGAGTGTGTGAGTTCTCATACTTCTTCTGATATGTTTGTCATCGTTATTCTTTCGTTTCATGGCTACTTCTTACTTAGTAGCGTCAGTTCTTTAGTTTTGTAGTAAATTTTGTTTAAATTTTGTTTTTAAATGCTGCCTTGTGTTGTTGTTGTTGTTGTTTTCTTTCTACACGAGCTCTCATTAGTGATCTTTTGTCGTTTTGTTTGGTGGCTACATACTCTTATTGAATTTTTGGGGTTTGTCGAGTTTGTTGGACTTTCATATCAATCATACAACATAGGGAGAATTTACCGCAAATAAAATAATGTTGTGAGAGCCTAATATGTAGGTACAATGGATGGGAAAGGTAATGATCGTGAGCATTTGGGGCAAAGACTACAATTTTGTAGACTAACAATAATCGTCGAGTGTAAAGGCATTGTAAATATTGGCTTTTTTTTAGAATAAAATACCAATAAATTTTTAACGATTAAATTACAAAATGGCTAAACAAGATTTTTTGTGTTATTTTTTCCACTTTTAGAATAAATTAAAAAAAAAATTTTAAATGTTTGAATAAGCAAAATTTTATGAGATTTTTTGTGGCTTTTTTCCGTTCATCTAATTGTGATGAAACTAATGGTAGTACAAATATGTTGCTATAGGTGGCGCTCCTGCGATTTTGTGTGGTGTGTTTTATACAAATTTAAGTAACGTGTAACGTATACGACCCAATGCTCTGCGCGATATGACATGAATACATTATGAAACACAAAGTTTAGATACTAAGGAGATAAAATAATGTAATTAATAGAACATGATTAAAAAATTTAACAAAACCTAATATTAGATAAAACTTTCTATACTAAGATATCAAAAAATAGATTAAAAAAAAAAGTTAAAAAACAAACACAGTACAACACATAATTTTGGAATCAATTCCGAGAACTGCACGTGAAGGTGCCCCAAAAAAAAGATGAAGTTCGGCATCATTCGTTTTGTCAAATTACATGACATAATAATTTAATATCGATTTGAAGTTATTAAGTATCGTATAGGGGAATTTGTTACGTTGTAGGCTCTTTTGTTTGACATAACTCGAGAACCATTTGTCCGATTTAGATGAAACAAATTTAAAAAAAATAAGAATTAGAATTCGTTTGATCTGTTCATATAACGTTTCCAAGCAACTGTTTCACTTTTCCATTCATCAAATGATTTTGAACTGTATTTATTTTGTTGCAGTTGCAATAAAACTGTTGTACTCTGTGGCGTATGATTTACGTCGAATATTACTTATGATAATCATACGCCACCATATAACAAAAGAGCCTAAAACCTGACAAATTCTCCTATACGATACTTACTAACTTCAAATCCAAAGTAAATTATTATGGCATGTTACTTGACAAAACGAATGATGCAGAACTTCTTCATTTTGGGGCTACTTTTACGTGCAGTTCTCAGAATTCAGTCCCAAAATCATGTGTTGTGCTGTGTAATACATTTTAAACTAAGCAAATATAATGCAATAGATTGAAATACAAAAAAAATGCACCAATTTTTCTTCAAGGGGTCTGATGATGAACTCGTCACGGTGTCGGAAACGCATCATCCTAGTGCGCGACTGAATTGCCCATTAATATCGACAACAAAACTTTTTTGATCGTTTAGCTAATTTAATGTATCTTTTAGATACACTAACACATATTGATACAAAATTAATAAAGATTTCATAATTTTTCCAAAAGTTAGCTATTCTTGTCATATTCTATTTTTATATTTAAACGTATTTTCTCAAATCAATTTTCATAAGTAAAGTTCCTAGTCTCATTTTAATACATAAAATCTTTTGGAAACTTCTATTAAATCGAATTGTAAATGTGTTCCCATTCGAATACCACCACAATTTTTGTTGATCAACAGTTTCTGTGAAATCCGCTCCCACAAACTATGTACTACATACAATTTTATCTTCCTAACCACACACACTTATGATTCATTCCTCGAGTGTGTGTTCATACACATATGCCCCTTGGTATACCCATATGACGACTGACTGCCATACACTCAACAAAACAATTAATATATGTACCCCGAAAATTAAAAGCACCGAAACCTACCATAATCAAATGTCAACAACAACAAAAACAACAACAGCCAGAACAGCCACAACAATATCTCCCGTAACGTAAGTAATATGTAAACCAAGCAGGTCATTGACCAGGAAAGCGTCAACAAAGCTGTTGTTGGTTGCGAAGAAAGAAAGAAGTTGTATTTTTGGATTACTCTGTAGGAGAAAGAGGAGCAAAGGGGAACCGATAATAATAAGCAGACTGAGCAGCAGCAAGCTGCAGAAGCAAAATGAGACGACGCTGCGTTCGGTGTAAAACGTAGGGGAAAAAGAGGGAAGAGAGGGAGAACACATTACACAAAAGAGCCAAAAACCAAACAATTGCCGTTAAAAACGTTAAAAAAATTCTGGAATATATACTAAACTTGGGGAATTTGGAACATGTATAAACGAAATTAAATGAAATTATCATAGCTTACATGCTGATACAGTTACATTTTAAGTTTATTTTCAACATGCAACGAAAAATAATTTTATCAAAATTGTGGTAGAGTTAGTGATAAAGAAAAATATATATGTAATATATTTATTTTAGCTTTCAAAAATGTTTAACGTTACATATGGGTGATAGGCATTGTATTTTATTTTGTTATTTTTAAATTTTATAACAATTATAAAGATATTTACATAACAGTTTTTTAAAAATACATATTAAAGAATTCCTTACGATATGTTGCCACATACTACCATTCTCTTTGCCTCTAACGAAATTTAAATAATAATTTCCAAAAAAGAAAAAATTTCGAATAATTTCCAAAAAGTCGAACAGCAACTTTATTATTTTCCCTACCTGATGAATATCATATTAAAAACTAAATAAAACATATGAGTTGTTACTATTTAAAATTGTACCACAATCAATTGAACATTTTAACAGCGCTTGCCAAACACACAGACACATTTATGTATATGCTCGTGTAAATAATTGTTTTTTTTAGCGGCTATTTGTCGTTTTTAGGTAACCAATTAGTTTTGTTCATTGAAATGACGGACGTAGCATCTGGAAATACTGGTATAATTCCAAACCTTAAATGAAATCTCAGATTTGTGTGTGTGTGTGTGTGTGTGTGTAGCTTTTACATAAATCATTATTATAGGAATATCTAGCGCGCATTATTACCTACACACTATTTCTGCTATTCTAAAGACTATCTCAGGCATGCGAAGCATATAACCTTAAAATTATATTGTAATCGAATGTATAATAACGGAGCGTATACGTAATACACATACACACATACAGTACAAAATTTTTCAGCTCATTGATTTTGGGACTTAATTCTGAGAACAGTACGTGAAAGTAGCCCTAAAAATAAGAAGTTCTGCAACATTCGTTTTGTCAAGTTACATGCAATAATAATTTAATATCGATTTGAAGTTAGAAAGTATCTTATAGGGGAATTTGTCACATTTAAGGCTCTTTTGTTTGACATAACTCGAGAGCCACTAGCCCGATTTAGCTGAAACAAATTTAAAAAAATTAAGAATTACAATACCTTTAATCTGTTCGAATAACGATACCCTACGTAAGCAACAGTTGCACTTTTCCATTCATCAAATAATTTTGAACTGGGTTGATTTTGTAGCAGTTACAATAAAACTGTTGTACTCAGTGGCGTATGATTTACGTGGAATATTACTTATGATAATCATACGCCCCCATACAGTATTTATGTTATGTCAAACAATGGAGCCTAAAACGTGAAAAAGTCCCCTATACGATACTAGTTAACTTCAAATCGGTATTAAATTATTATGGCTTGCAACTTGAAAAAACGAATGATGCAGAACTTCTTCTTTTTGGGGCTACTTCCACGTACAGTTCTCACAATTGAGTCCCAAAATCATGAGTTGTGCTGTGTAAGTGTTATATTAAGATATGAAAGTGAAAAACACACAAATTCTTCACAAAAGTCAATCTATGAGTTTTTCAACTAATTTCTGTTTTCGAAACATTTTGAACGTCTCGGCTCAAATTTCCAATTTTCCGTATGAGTCAATTCCACTTCCAATTTTAATCCATTATTGAACTTGTATTATACATTACACCTCAAGGTCTGTTCTCATTATCGGCATCACTGATGCCAATGAAACGTATATCCTAACCAAACGTTTACATGTATGACTTTCCTTAGTACCACATTAGTAAATACTTTCGGGGCCGGCCGTGGCATAGTGGTTAAAACACGCGACTACAATGTGGGAGATCCGTGGTTTAATTCCCAGTTCCAGTCATCTACATTTTTCTATCATCGCCGACCCCGTTGATGTTGTCGACAGCAACTTCGCAGTATAAGTGTCGAGTCAATCGGCATGTCTAGTAGAAAGCTCCTCAAACTGTGACGTTCACATTCGTCGATCAACAAGTAGGTGTCGTTTGTTGTGAATCTAAAATATAAAGCGTGTTAATTCACAACTATGCGAGAAGCATCTCATACACCTCATTCATGGTGATGTAAAGGGAAATTAAGTTTTTTTTTAAATACTTTCAACCGGCATTGTTCTTACAATTCTAAGAAGCCTTTGCGAAGTCGCAATCTATCTTTAGTTTATTATTAGCTACAATCGTGTTATTCTGAACATTACATTAACATTCAGTTCTTAGAATCTGTAGTTTATATTCCCCGTAAAATTCCAGTCTTTGGCTCAAAAGATTTGTCTCTTACTCATTAATATCTTATTAAATTATATCCTAATTACATTAACATATTGTACATCTCAAGCGCATGATGTATGTACGGCGTCGGTGTCGCATATCATCTGTCATTTATCATAATTAATTTCAAATTTTTTTGCAACCACCACCATCAACACCGCTACTATATAGCGGCTAAATGTCCGTCCATCCTTCCAACCGTTAGTACTTTTGACAGTCCGCCTGTGCAACGTCCGTCCATCTTTGCATTTCGCTATATGCGTTTTGTGATTGTTGCTATGTACAATATAGTACATTAGGAGGTATATTTACACAATAATGCTTCGTGTTGTATATAATGACAGAGAGAGAAAAAGTGAATACTGACAAGTATTTATGCGCTTGTACGAGTATCTCAGTATTTTTCAAGTTCAAGGATAACTGCTCTGCGCGTCTCGACGTATTTGCAGCTTTACGTACGTACGTACGGCCATTCGTCAGTCTGTACTGCGTTAGTAAGTGCATTTTGCGTCTGTTGTATTTTTTTTTTCAAACACAAGCACAAATATTATTTTACAATGAGTGAGTGACCATGACTTTGACTCACAAAACGAATGAGCACAGAAAATTAAAAAAAGAAAAGAAAATGTAAAGCAAAGACCCTGAGCTACGCGACACATGCTAATATGTACAAAAAAGAGGCAAACAATGCAACATAGAAATGTTTAAAGTATTACCTTTAAGACCTTGCAGCCGGTAATTTCCGCTGAAGGAGCCTCTAATGATTTTCTAAACGGAAATTCGACGCATATGTATATCCGCCACATCCACTACAACACATCATAGGTTCCCACATATATCCCACTGATTTTTGTGGTATCTAACATTCAAATCGTTTTGTATTTGTACCGTATTTTGCGTTTTCGCCTAACAACTAAATTTACGTTAAGTTGGTCAGTATTTTTGTTTGATTCTTCCCAAAAGCAGCCGCGCATAATAAACTTGTTTATCTTGATTATCGTATAAATAATAACATGAAGCCATCGCATCGCGCAAATACATACACAGCCAACATTTTAATAATTTATAGCATCTTGTCTGTTCGCGTTCCCCGTTCAAATTTCACATATGTATGTAGAAAAAAGCCAAATACAAAAAAGCTTTGGCTGTGGTAGATTTGAAGCCTCTTGAGGGGATGTTCTAAACGATACCAATGGATTTTATGATGATGCTCTTTATTCTACACCTCTAAAAAATTGCTAATAATTTACGTATATTTATGGGTATTTGTGGTAAATAAATATAAATGTTGTGAAAGGTTGTTGTTGTTGTTACTTGTATTAGGGTAGATGACATCACTTAGCATAGTTGAACATGTTAAAAATATTACTAGATTTAAATATGTAATATAAATATAAATATGTATTAAATTATTTATGGGATTTTTGGGGGTTTTCGTAGGAAATTTAGGATTTTTATTATATTTATAATTTTTATTATATAAATATTTATAATACAATAACGTATTAAAAATATTTCAAATATTTATAGTACCTATAATATTTATAATAATTAAAATATTTATCATATTTATCACCAAAATTTTCAATATTTCTAATGCTTTTGATATTAATAATATTTATCATATTTATAATATTAATTATATATTTAAAATTATTTTCTTATATATTATTATTTAATTATTATATCTGTAATATTTATAATTAAGAATATTTATCATATTAATAATACTTATTCTATTTAAAATAAATTAATATTTAAAATATTTATAAAATGATTAATAAAATTTTAAATTTATTATATTTATAATATTTATAAAATTTTCAATATTTATAATGCTTCTGATATTTATAATATTTATCATATTTATAATATTAATTATATTTAAAATATTAATAATATTTAAAAAAAAAATATTTTTGTATTGAAAATATTTTAGTATTTAAAACATTTGTTAGTATTTAAAATATTTTTGTATTGAAAATATTTGTTAGTATTTAAAATATTTTTGTATTGAAAATATTTTTTAGTATTTAAAAAAATTTTTATATTGAAAATATTTTTTAGTATTTAAAATATTTATTAAATTCTAGTTTTTAAAATACTTAAAATAATCATTATATTTATCACATTTATCATCTTTATAATATTCATAATATTTGTCATATTTATGATATTAATAATATTTTGAATATTTATAAAATTTTCAATGTAAAATCAATGTAAAAATTGCGTCCCTCGGAAAACATGAATAACTTAACTATTTGTTAACCGATTTCTACTAACGAATATGCATTTAACTCGTGAAAGTGTGCACTTTATGAATAAAATAGTAAACATTAGGGTGTTCTTATAAAATAGTGGCTACAAACTTCTTCAAACTTAAAAGATAGTGAAAAAATCACAAAAGTTTGAAATTTCGAGGAAAAAAACAGACAGATATTACAAGTTATCTATATAACTATATACATATATCACTGGAAAGGCCGTGTTGTCTTTTTTCAAAATCCGCTGTGAAACTTAAAATCGGTTGATATTCAACCACGTTACTGGCTTATAAGTGCGTAAAGGTACGAAAAACCGGTATCATAGTGATCTTTATGAGATATTTAGGTTGGCTAGATACGTTCGATTGGATCGACATGTTCACGAAAGTTGTTTAACTTAACCAGGGCTACAATTTTGGCAAATATTGTTAGTGAAACATTTTGACTCGCTCAAAGTAATGCTCAAAAAAGTGAAAAAATAATAATTTATTCTTAAATTTTATTTGAAAAAAGGGCAGGAATAACCATAATTTTTGACATAAATTGTTAATAAAGTTAGTGGGCAAAACTGCCAGCTACATTATTGCCGAGTATATTTTAGTGCTTTCACGAAGTGTGAGTTAGCTGTTAGACAAAAACTGATGACATCTTTTTTCGAGCGTCTCACTGATGTTTAGAGCCTTTTGAGATCGATAAAAAAAATTGGTCATTAATTTCGCCAAACTGAGTATAGGGTTTTATTATCCTTCGATATTAGAATCGAACCTACAATTTTTTCTTTTTCTATATTTTAAGACGGTTATATCTCGGTATAACGTACGAAATATCTCTTTTGTGTCTGAAGCAAAGTTGTAGATATTGAATCGTAAGAAAAAATGCGGAACAAACCTAACCGAAAAAGCGCAGAGAGTGCCTTAAAAATCGCTAATATGCAAATTTTTCAATTTTTTCCCCCCATTTGTCACCTTTTTTGCTCAATAACTAGATTACAAACCCACAATTTTAGGCTGTAATAGCAGGAATAGATGAAAGGTTAGGCCCAAAAAAGGGTGTTTGCTTGGGAGGTGGGAGTAAATTGTTTACGAAATTGATCCATTCAGACCATTAACTCCGCATATAAAATAGAAGCTTGAATATCAAATTTCAGTTCAATAGTTCGATAAAGAAAAAATTATAAAAATTCACCTTGAGCAAAAAAGTTCGTGTGGCCATAGACTTACACAGTACAACACATGATTTTCGGACTCAATTCTGATAACTGCACGTGAAAGTAGCCCCAAAAAGAAGAAGTTCTGCATCATTCGTTTTGTCAAGTTACATGCCATAATAATTTAATATAGATTTGAAGTTAGTAAGTACCGCAGAGGGGATATTAAATTATTATGGCATGTAACTTGACAAAACTAATGATGCAGAACTTCTTATTTTTGGGGCTACTTTCACGTGCAGTTTTCAGAATTGAGTCCCAAATCAATGAGCTGAAAAATGTTGTACTGTGCTATGCATGCAGCCAACTTGACAAAACGAATGATGCAGAAGTTCTTATTTTTGGGTCTACTTTCACGTGCAGTTCTCAGAAGTGAGTCCCAAATCGATTAACTGAAAAAAGAGCTGGTTATGGGAGAAATATTAATTTCCCAAAAAATAGGTAAATTTGTATGAAAGGTAACAAAAGTTGTGAAGCTATTCTGTATATTAGTTAAGGTTTACTCGAGTTACCCTAGCCAGGTAGACGGACATGGCTCAATCGTCTTAAAATGTTCCGAAACAAATTTTTTCATAAGATACATGGGGTCCAACTCGTCTCCTTTAATGCGTCTCCATTTTTCTCAACAAAATTCAAATTTATTCTATTTAATCTTATCACAGCGTAATTGTAGACGGCCTTGGCTCGTCTTAAAATCTTCCGAAACAAATTTTGTCTTAAGATACTTAGGGTCAAACTCGTCTCCTTTAATCCGTCACACTTTTTCTCTACAATATCCAACTTTATTCTAATTTATCTTAGCACAGTCTAATTGTCTAAACTTACATATGTGCAATATGTAAGTCAGTGGTCGGTAAAACGAAAGAATAATGTATTGCTTTTTGTTACATTGTGACAAATTAGTTAATAATATTTTAATATAAAATTAAAAAAAAAATCGTCTTGTGTATAAGTGATAACCCGATTATCATAAGCCACTGGTGGCTATGAGTGCCGACCGCTGATTTTAATATCGCTCGTTTTGTGCAAGACCGTCATAACTCAAAAAACGTGATTTTTGAGTTAATGATGTAGAAATGTTCATTTCATCATACTCCATGTTGTGTACAAAATTCATGTTAATATCTTTTATACAATCCGCATGAGAGCTATTTAAATTCCTCCATTTCGTACAAGTTCGGTGTAAATTAAAAACTTAAAACGCGTTTATCTCGAAATCGATTTTTTTGAGATATGACGGTCTTGCACAAAACGAGCGATATGATGTCATCATTACTAATACGCAATAGAATAGTTCCTAATGTTTAATGCTCACCAAAAAAAAATTATTTACAAATCACTAGCAACCATTAACATCAATTGATCGTTCAGCAATTTTCATTATCATCCCAAAAATTTCCATTATTTTTTCTAAAAATTAATTGTACATTCTCAAAAAAAAAAAAAAAAACTACTCCAATTCATGTGTCTAACAGTTATTTCTCTATTGTGCTTTTGATCTTACAACGCAATATATGTATGTATATGACAGCAGGTAATGTATGTATAAGAGAGCGATAGAGAGCATAGTATCATTACTGCTCCCTACCCATTTTATTATACATACATAGGTATGTACCCAAAATTTTGTTATGCGAGGTCATTTCTTCATATCAAAGAATTGGATTATTTTTTCGATAAAAAATTCTAACGAAAACATAAACAACATGATGATTGAAATAACTGCCGAAAAATAAAACACCCTGGAAACGGGTGTATGTACCCAGAACTCTGATACGGCGTCATATGTGCGGCCAATGTACAGGAAAACACGATGGAGAGACAAAGAACCAGAATTCGTTGTTATTGTTGGTATGCGTATGTGTACTGACTATATGTTTCGTTTGATTAATATATTATGTACAAAATATCGAATGGATTCCCGAAAAATACAAAAGCAAACAAAAAAAAAAAAGAATTAAACCAAACAGAAAGCAAAACAAGATGGCGTTTATGTATGATGAAACAACATACATATAGAAGATCCCATAGTACATACATACATATACACGAAAATACGCATTAGAATGTATCTGATGAATACAAGTGGAAGGCAACATAAACATTTCGGTAATTTCGTTGAACGCAACGAACCATTTTACAGCTGCCGCCCGTGAGGGAGCTAAGTGCGAGGCGTAGGAGATACCCAAAAAGTTCATGTTTTCAAGTTTATTTTTTTGTATACATTTTCGGCAACTCATACCCACTAAACTCTGTCGGCCCTCTGCTCTGCTCACAGATACACGCATATTGTAAGAGTGAGTGTGGTGTGGATTTGGGACTCTCAAGTTTTCGGGGAAACCAACAACTGTACGTTAACAATAAAAGCCGGCTTTGTATACAAACTTTGAGCGTCGGTCACCAAATGCATTTTTGGTGGTCTTTGTTGTGGAATCGTAGCCGAGCATTGACTGTCTGACTGCCTATGTCGAAAGCGTATGCTATGTCGATGTCTAACAAGAAAATTAATGTGGTAGGCTAGAGGCTGTGTTGTACGCAACGCTGATGATGCTGATGTAGATACTAATCACGATGATGATAATGATGATGATGATGAAGTTGTAGCAGAGTATGTTGGAAACCTTTTTGCGTTAGGTTAGGGCGCACCAGCAACAACAACAACAACAACATGAAGAACATTGTGATCTTATCTAATAGATAACAAAATACTACGCAATAACGCTGCGGAATTTGCTTGCGCACTTACCTATCACCTTTCATCTTTTGTTAGATAAAATAATAGATTGTTTTAATCTGTTCAAAAAAAAAATGTCTTGTGTTAGCATTTCCATTATACACAATTGAAAATAATATAATTAAGCATTCTAAATATAACGACACGTGCCGTCGTCGTTAGATTTAAATTTATCAAATTTCGTTTTGCATATTTTTTTGTATAACGGTGAGTGTAGCGCGATCGGTATTCGAATACGATTTTCGTTGTTCTATTTTGGGTTATTTGTTTTCATATTGTGGCGAGATAACGCGTGGATTTTTATCTCCCTACGTTTGTGTTTTTTTATTGTGTTTTTAAGCTTTAATTTTTGTTTTTTTTTTTGGCAAATATTTACCACATATTTATTGTGGTCGGTCGGTCGCATGACGAAAGTACTAGGGCAATAAACAAAAAAAACAAATATGGAAAATAAAATTCGGAAATATTAATAAAAAGTATTGCAACAAAAACGTAGTCATGAAAACTTTTTTATTGAAAAGTAAATTGATGTTTACTTTGGCATCACTTTTTGGCTTAAAATATAATAATTTAGCAAAGGTGTAAGTAAATTATTGTTTAATTTAGCATCACTTTTGGCTTCAAATACAGTAATTTAGCAAAAATGCCACACTAACAAGGATACATATTTAGTTACTATTACAAAAAATTTGTAATATGTCACAAATTTACAAACCATCATGGCATCACTTTTTCTTCAATTTCAGATAAATTATAAGAAATGTGTTGGAAAATGTTAAAAAAATAGAAATGCACATAAAAAATCTGTTTTATAATGATATGATTTGCTTGCAAAGATTATCTTAGACAATCCCTTCGATTCAAAAGATATTTTAACAAACACTTGGCAGCACTTTCGATGTGACAGTTTGGAGGTTATACAATATGAATCGACATCAAAGATCATTTCAGCTAACTGTCTTCAAATGTTCCCCTCAAATGCATTTATATGCTTAGAATTTCAAAAAAATGTGAAACAATTTATGCATTTAAACTGCATTTTTTAAAAATTCTGCTCTGATATATCGGCGGTATCTTTCATAAGAAAAATATTACTTTTGACTTTCTATATTACCACATTTCGCGTAATATTGACAGACGAAAATGTCATACATCTTGTAAGTCTTTTGCTTTAACAGCGAGCAAAAGTATTTGGCATCACTTTTTATAAAATTTTCAAGCAAAAATATAAAAAAACATCAAAATTTAACAATAATGTGTTTTTTTACTAAAACAAAAACTGAGTTTAAATAAAAATGCTGCCCAATATGTTTAAATTTGGCATGACTTTTGCTTCAAACTGAAAACGGAAAATATCAACTTTATTATTATTTTATAATATATTTCGATAAGAATGTTAGTCCTGCGATGAAAAGAAAGGTAATTACTAATAAAATGTTCATCCTGAGATGTAATTTTTATTTAGAAGTAGAATTATAAACAATCTACAAAACAACTTGGCATCACTTTTTGTTAAATTTCAAAGAAAATATATTAAAGACACCATAATTTAACAATATTGCGTTTTAATAAAATTAAAACAAATATTTATAAAAAATATTATATTTTGGCAGCACTTTTGCCACATATTGGCATGACTCGTAAACAAAAATATAAGAGATGTCATAATTTAAAAAAAAAGTGCATTTCTAAAATAAAATTTGCAGAAAACAACTAAATTGGCAGCACTTTTGTTCCATATTGACATAACTAAGGCCTCAAACTGACAACCAAAAAAGTCTTATTTCATTATTAAGTATGTAATTATTATTTAGAAGTAGATTTATAAACACTCTACAAAACAACTTGGCATCATTTTTTGTTAAATTTCAAAGTAAAAAATATAAAAGACACCATAATTTAACAATATTGCGTTTTATTGAAATTAAAGCATATATTTATAAAAAATATTATATTTTGGCAGCACTTTTGTCACATATTGACATGACTCAAAAATAAAAATATAAGAGACATTATAATTTAAAAATAAAGTGCATTTATAAAATTTTTTTGAAGAAAATAAAAAAAATGCCAGCAATTTTGTACCATATTGGCATGGCCAATGCCTTAAACTGACAACTAAAAATGTCCAACTTAATTATTATTATTATTAATAATTTTTTCCTGTTAGGAAAGAAGTGAAATTTCTTATTAAGAATTATAATTTGTTAGACACACTTGACAGCACTTTTTTTAATTAGCTTATAAACAATATAGAATACACCTTGGTATAACAACAATGAATGTTTATAATAAAATCAAACAATTTGGTAGCACTTTTCTCACATTTTAACATGACTTAGGTATGGCTAAAGTTTAACACGAAAACTGTCAAATTAATCATTATTTATTAAGCATATTTATCTTGAGAGAAAAAGAAGTGTAATTTCTCTTAAGATAATAAATAATATTATATTAAAACAACAACTTGGCACCACTGTTGCTTCAAAAAGTAGCAACAGTAATATTGAACGATAGTGTTTTCTGTCTAAATAATGAGCAAGTAGTAATCGAAACTTCAACTTAACCTTTGTATTTTCCTACAAATTGAAAATTGGCATAACTTTTGCTATCCTTTCCTATACAAGACAATCACAAACATATTTTTTGTATTGGCAGCACTTTTGTAAAAAAAAACACTCTTGCTTCAAAAAGTAGCAAAATTTAAATGAATGACAAAAAATGAGTTCAAGTAGTAATCGAAACTTTAACTTAACCTTTGTATTTCCCTACAAATTAAAACTTGGCATAACTTTTGCTGTGCTTTTCTATACAAGACAACCATAAACATATTTTTAGAATTAAATCGAGATAAGTTTATATTATGTATACGCCTGGTACCAAAATTTTGGAGTTAAAAAGTTTTTCAACAAAAAAAACTTGGCTGCACTTGTGTAAAATTATTATATAGTTATCATATTCTAATATCTCTCAAATGTAAACCGAACTGGTCTCCATTTTGTTTGGTTGCTTCGAAAACAAAATGGTCTTGATAAAAAGTGCTGCCAAATCTAATAAAAACAACTCGATGGCAAAAACGTAAAAGGTCTTATTTTTTTACGAAATCTCGGTTTTTGCATATTTTGCTAGGCGACCCTCAAATACAGATTTCGTACAAAAAATATTTTAACAAAGAAAGAATTTACAGGGATTAAAAAATGCCCAGATAATGAGTCAAATCGCTACGGTTGATTCAGTTGCTTTCCTCCTCCTTTTAAAGTATCAACAAATTGTGATATATCCATGAAAAAAAAAAATCCTTTCCAATTGCGGTGGGTCCTCTGAATTGCTATTAATTTTTTTGTTAAGTGCAAACAGTGCTGCCAATTTTTAAGTTTAAGAAGGTTCATTAAATTCTGATGTAATGCTATAACATTATTACACATGTTATTTCACATGTTATTCTTTGCATGTTACGGTAGGTCCCGTGATTTTTAAGCACTTCTTTCTTCTCTCCCAAAGAGTGCTGCCATATGTTTCATGTATATGTAATCTTTTTCTAATTATTAACGGGCAAGTTAGTTGTTTATCTCTATAAACAGCGGTGATTGACATTAAAAAACATTCAAGGCCAAGAGTTTTCACACCTCACTAACAAAAGTGCTGCCACGCAAACTATATCACATTACCACCACATAGATGTGTGGCAACAACCAAACGCATGGCCTTATCTATAAAGTTATTTTATCTTATTACGTGATTTCGATGGCAAATATACAAATATATTTTTTGTTTAACTCTTTCGAAATTTAATTAAAGGTATTATCAAAAAAAAAAAAAATTCTTAACTTTTATGACACCTATACATATATGCATATGATGTTGAACAGAGCGAGAGAGAGAGAAAGAAAGAGAAAAAACCCAACATTATCAGCATACATTTACAGTTATACCAATAAATAATGGCTACAGAAATTGTTGTGCAAATAGCTGATTAGATATTTAAAATCATCAATGTGATCATAGAATTTTGACAATCGAAAACCTATAAAAATAAGGACACGCACCACAATTTTGTCCGCACAAAAAACTATTGAGGTAGTTAAGGCCAACAATGGTTTATTTTTAACTGTATTTGGTTGTTTATTATCACACATTCAGGTATTTATTGAAATTACCCTCAGTGTTAAAGTCTAACATCATATACTTATCTGATAGGAGGGAGGCAGGCAGGCAGGCAAATTATGTATAAAATTTGGTAGCTTATGAGCGAAACAATTAAAATATTTCTCTCTTCAACACTTGAAACGTTTCGTTGAGCTATTTAATCGAGATTCTGCTAAATGATGTTTACTGGACGAAAGTTCAACTTGTGAAAAATAATGCTGACTTCATTTGTTAAGCAAGAGAAAGCAAATACCACAACTGACCATGGCAAGTAGTGGGGAGAGAAGACAAATTTTTATTTTCTTGTATTAAGATCAATTTAAATAATCAATAATAAATAAAAAAGAAATACAAATAATTCCTTAGGGCAATGAAGAAATTGCTGGACAAAATGATTATCTTTAAATAAGAAGATCATCCTTAATTAAGGTGTATGAATAACTAAAGTATCCATACAAGAAAAGTGCTGCCAATTTTCTCAAGCCTTATATAATATATAAATGTTGTTATTAGAAAATTTCTCTGAATTAAAAAGTAATTTACGATAAAAATTTCGAGAAAAATACAAAACTATGAAATGCAAAATACATAAAAAGTGGTGCCAAGTTATGTGTTGTAACCATCATGTCACGGCCGGTCCCAAACTTTTCGTATACCTACGTAATAATATATATGCAAAAGTTGTGAAATTGAGAAATGGTGTTATCCACTACATTGTTGGAAAAAGTGCTGCCAATTTAAGAACAGATAACAATTTTACTGCCCTGTAAGGCAAATTTTTAGAGTCCTGATGATATTCTTGCTAATTCTTATGTAAAATTACCTCGTAATTCTAAATATCACCCCAATTTTGCCACATTACCTACTGTTTTGTGGGGATGCCTCCCTATCTTTAATCATTGTTCGATAACACGAATCTACAAAAAAAATCGGGCCGAAGCTTTTCCTGCTGAATATCTTGATATTCAGAATCAGGCGATCGAAAACAATTAAAAGCAATGCACAAGAAAAGTGCTGCCAAGTTAAGTCTAAAAATAATGCATAATTTGAGGTAACCATTCAAGAAAATGGTGCAAGCAATGCACATGAAAAGTGCTGCCAAGTTAAGTCTAATAATAATACATAATTTGAGGTATCCATTCAAGAAAATAGTGAGTGATGGGGCAAAATGGGTTTGATATTCTTGATATTTAGAAACAGGAGGTCATATCAACTAAGAATTACCAGGAATTGTGCCAGTATCGCTTTTCATGAAGAGCAGCATTTTTTGCGACTCGAAATAAAACAATGAAATTATATGCACAGAAAAAGTGCTGCCCTTGAAGTCTTATAAATGTGGGTAATGGATAATTCAAAGTATTATTTGTGATTCGCGAAAGATTTGTAACATTTCGAATAAAAAAATTTAAAAAAATAATGCCTATAAATGTAAATTTTTTTTAAAATATGCTGTCCACAATTGCATTACTATTGACTTAAATATACTGCAATTAAAATCGAATAAATATTTTTTCAGAATTTTGTATTTATATACATTGTTGTTCTATTTATACATAAAAAAAGTATATAAATAAAAAATCTTTAATGTGCTGCCAAGAAGAATCCCTAAAAATCTCAAGAAAAATTGTAAAACAATGCAATAATATGCACAGAAAAAGTGCTGCCAAGTGAAGTCTTATAAATGTGGGTAATGAATAATTCAAAGTATTATTTGTGATTCGCGATAGATTTTTAACATTTCGAATAAGAAAATATAAAATAAATAATAACTATAAATTTAAATTTTTTAAAAGGTGGTGCCCACAATTACATTACTATTGACCTAATTATACTGCAATTAATATTTAATGTATATTTTATCAGAATTTTATATTTATATACATTGTTATACTATTTGTATATACAAGTTTATATTTATTTAAATAAAAAAAATTTAAAGTGCTGCCAAGAAGTTTTCCTAAATGTTGGTAAATAATTTTTGTTAAAATATTCATAGTCATTCGTGTTTTTTTCTAAAAAAATGTTATAATGATTGTAAATAATAATTAGAATTTCAACATAATAAGTTAAAATTTATAAGTTGTTTTTCACATATATGGAAAAGTGCTGCCCACTATTTTCTGTCGACTCACTCGACAGTTATGAAATTAAATTTCATTATATTAAGTTTTTATTTAAATACAAACCTTTAAACTTAACTTAAATATAAATTTATAAATTTTGTAGACCACCGAAAAGTGCTGCTCAATAACACTTTATAGACAATTGTAATTTTTATTAAAATATAAGATTCATATTTATAAATAAAATATAAAAATAATTTCATAATTTATTCAAAACTTACCATAAATTGTGAAATAACCGAAGGGGTGTAAACCGAAAATTCCGTTTGCTGCTGGGGTTTTTACCCTTAGCTTTGGGGAGATGATCTATTTCCGGTTTGTGGTAATATGACTCAGCAGGATATGCGTATGGTGTCGGGCACGTAATCAATATACTGGACACACGATCTTTCAAATCGAAAAATTATTGGTAATGTTTGTGTTTTTTTTTTCAAATCACTTGTTTTATATTTCGGAAATTCTTTAGGTTCTTTACGTTTTCCGTTTTTATGAGTAAGTGTGTTTGTGTTTTTTTATTTTATATGTGATATTCACTTTAGCGCCGAGAGTTGTGACGGTTCTCACTGTCGCGTTTAGAATGTTTTGAATAGTAATTCCACTATATAGATTTTGTTCGCGTAAAAAATAACAAAAATTATTTATTTCTTGATAAATACAATGTTTATAAAACGAATCACCAGAGTCTATGAATGTCAATACCGACGACCAAACGACCGAGAGAGGGAGAGAGAGAGCTTGCGAACTGGCTAGCAACTTTTAGTGTATTGGTATTCTAAGAATCGGTACGGTCGCTGTTGCGGGGGCATATAGAACCTCTCGTTCGGTGACAGTGCAGATATTAATACCTAATCTCAGCGGTGTACGTGATGATATGGGGCAGGAGGGGACTCTGGGTTATTTAGAAATTAATTTACACGTGATGTTGATGTATGGGTTTTTTGTGATTTCCGTAACGTTCTTACTAATACAATGTTATGTTTTGTTGTTTTACGTATAATGATTTATTTACGTTTGCCCCTTTTGCGTTTAGCAAAATGTTGAAATTAAACTTGACTTTATGTTCGCAAACGATTGCTCGTCGTCGTCGACGTCGTCGTCATTCGCTCTTTTCTATTTTGCTGCTTAGTTAGGGGCCAGAGGGCGCACTGGTGACGGAGGGGTCTGTCTATATTAGATATTTTGTTCTGGCGCGTTTAATGAATGTGACGTTTTAATGTGTTGTTGTTGTTGCCTTTTTCGTATTATTATTTGCTGCTGTTGTTGTTGTTGCTGTTCCTATATGTGATTTGTATTTGTTTCTCTTTCGTTGGGGTTTGTTCTCGTTTTCTTCTTCTTTTGTGCCAGTCAACACTTATGTCACTCACTATAAACAATATTGACCTAGGTTTTGTTGTTGTAAATTGAATGAATGTTTTTTTTTTAAAACCTATGCGTGTCGTTTAGTTGTTGTTATTAAGTTCAACGGATATTATGATGTAACGCACATGTATAGGATTCAAGTCTACAGCAATGTTTGAAAGTTTATGAAATCGCTTTGTTTTCTGAATAATTGTTTTGCTTTTGTTGTATTTCCTTGTCACACTTTGTTTAATTTTATCGTTTATTACTAACTTTTTGTTGTGAGTGTAATTTACGCTGTTGCTGATGCTATTTTGCAGTATCTGTTAGATCGCTTTCTGAAATTAGATGTTATAAAAGTAAAATTTATTTTAATAAAAATTTCTATAGAATTGGCATTTCATTATAAACATCACTAGGTATAGTAATAAGTAATTAAAATTCTATGTATTTATTGACATTAACAGATACACAGTTAGTATTATTATTATTAACTATTAGCTTTGCTGTGGTGTTTAACTTGAAATGCAAATTGTGTTTGTAGTGGTATTAAAATAATTACATAAATATGTACCTAATTGCAGTAAAATATATTTTGTACGAATGTAAGTACATAACCGTTTTAAAATTTTTATAAAAATTGGCACCTCTGTCGACGTAACAACTTTTATTTTTGTAATCGCGTGATAAAAGTTAACTACAACTATTAATTGAAAACAAGATTTTATTACAGATTTGAAATATAAGTAATAACTTTGTAACAACAGAGAAACCCAAATGTGCTAACCGATTATCTAGGTAAGCTCTTTTTTTAATATTTTATTACGTATACGTAATAAATGGAAATACGTTAAGTATACGCCAAATGTAGCAAGAGTAGTAAGCAAGAGTAAGAGTAAGAGAGACAAATGGAAAAAAAAGTTGAGCCAGCTAGAACCAGTACAGAAATTTCAGTCAAGTAAACAGACTGATAAATACCTTCACCCTATGCATGATTGATATTGATTAAGTCTTGAGTTATTAATATTAACCGATTTTTAATTGAAACTATTTATGTATTGTAATACGCCAGCTTGTGGAGCGTAAACGGTTGGAGAGTTAAGACCAGAGATTTACAGACCTGAAGTAAAACTCTGACAAAGGTTACAGTTCAGAAATTCGCCTAAAAGATTTTTGAATTTCTTGACCATTTATTTACTACCTATACATAACAAATTGAATGAATGTTAAGTATACGCCATATGTACAGTGGTGTGCAAAATTTAATTGCAGTTGTGTAGGGAAGAGAGGAAAATACACTGCAATAAAAAGTTGAGCCAACTAGAACCTGTACAGAAATTACAGTCTGGTAAACAGCCTGATAAATACCTTCACCCTACGTATGATATTGATTAAGTCTTGAGTTATTGAAATTCACCGATTATTTATGTTTTATAATACGCCAGCTTATACAACGTAAACAGTTGCACATAGGACTTTCGGCCGTAAGACATGAAGTAAAACTCTGACAAAGGTTACTGTTAAGAAATTCGCCTACAAATGTAAAAAGTTATATTCAATATCTCTGGGCATTTCGATTTTTTGTATGGGGTTACCGTAGGGGTATTATACGGTACTAACTGAGAACTAAGGGAAAAGTCTCTTATTATAGATATTCGAACAAAAAATAAATCATCATTGTAAATGGGTAAAGTAAACCTCCCGCTTTCTTATGTTTCACCTATGTACACAAAATATACAGTACAACATTTTTCAGCTCATTGATTTGGGACTCAATTCTGAGAACTGCGCCTGAAAGTAGCCCAAAAAAGAAGAAGTTCTGCATCATTCGTTTTGTTAAGTCACATGCCATAATAATTTAATATCGTTTTGAAGGTAGTAAGTATCGTATAGGGGAAATTGTTACGTTTAAGGCTCTTTTGTTTGACACAAATTGGGAACCAATAGTCCGATTTACCTGAAACAAATTAGAAAAAAATTAAGTATTTCAATTCCTTTAATCTGTTCATATAACGTTTCGCTACATAAGAAACAGTTTCACTTTTCCATTCATCAAATGATTTTGAACTGTGTTTATTTTGTAGCAGTTACAATAAAACTGTTGTACTCCGTGGCGTATGATTTACGTGGAAAATTACTTATGATTATCATACGCCACCATATAACAATATAACAAAAGAGCCTAAAACGTGACAAATTCCCCTATACGATACTTACTACCTTCAAATCGATATTAAATTATTATAGCATGTAACTTAACAAAGCGAATAATGCAGAACTTCTTCTTTTTGGGGCTATTTTCACGTGCAGTTCTCAGAATTGAGTCCCAAATCAATGAACTGAAAAATATTGTACTGTGAAATGATATATACCCTCATCCCTGAGAGTGAGGGTTTAAAAATTAGGTTTACATGTGTATTAGGCTCTATAATATGAATGCGCATTTCATTGCATAATTGTGCTATAAGTACTTCAGCAATATTCTTATGCTCTTTTATTGTACCAAAAAGTACATTTATTTAAAAAAGTACTTTTATTGTACCGCAAAGTGCTATTATTGTACCAAAATGTACTTTCATTGTACCGAAAAAATACATTAATGTACTTTTTGTATAAAAAAGTTATTTTTTGCACAATTAAAGTACTTTTTGGTACAATTAATTAGTTGTTTAAGTTAAGTTTACTGAGGCCACGTCGCACACTTTCATGCGACACCTTTATGTTACCTTGAGACCAAAAAGTACTTTTATAGTACCTTTTGTGTACCGCAAAGTACTATTTTTGTACCAAAATGTACTTAAAATGTACCGAAATCGTACATTAATGTACTTTTTGTATAATAAAAGTACTTTTTGGCACAATAGAAGCTCTTTTTAGTACAATGAAAGTAAATTTTCGTACAATAATAGTACTAATTTGTACAATAAAAGTACTTTTTGGTACATCAAAAGTACTATTTGGGTGTCGCTTAAAAACGTGCGACATTGCAGCCAACGTATTAATTGTACCAAAAAGTACTTTTGATGTACCAAAATGTACCAAAAAGTATTTTGAATGTACCAATTAGTATTTTTTTGTACAGCAAAGTACTATTATTGCACCAAAATGTTCTATCATTGTTCCAAAAAGTACTTTAATTAGTGAAAAGTACATTTATTATACAAAAAAGTTAATTAGCTGTAGTGAAAAATACTTTTGATGTGCCACATAGACTTTTACTTTTTACCAAAAATTACATTTGTTGTACTATATAGTACCTTTATTGTACCAAAAAGTACATTTGTTGTACCCAAAAGCATTTTTATTGCGCCAGAAGGACATTAATTGTGCCAACAAGTATTTTCATTGCACCAACAACATGTACCTTAATAGTGCCACAAAGTACACTAATTTTGTAAAAAAAGTGAATTTGTTTGTACCGAAAGAAACTTTTATTGCGGCAGTAAGAATTTTTGTTGCACCAAAAACTAAATTTAGTGTAATAAAAAAGTACGTTTATAGTACCAAAGAGTATTATTATTATACCAAAAGCGATTTTTAAAATATTTTTTTTTTCTTCTTGTTTTTTTTTGTTAATCTAATGAATTATGACTATTCTTTCATAGTTCGCTGGAAGATTATTTACTATGTGGCAATAAATGCCAATAGAGTTTGGTTTTTACAAGATTTGTATGAAATGTATTATGTTGACAGATGGCAGGGCGGATAGCTATTTCGATACTTGTAAAACTATCATCATCAGCACTGTGACTTTGCTGTGACCGCTCCACTTTCATCCCAAACCTTTAATGTTAATAGTTCTACGATAGAATCGAGAAGCCCAAACACACCGGTGCGAAGAAAGCATTAACGAAGAATACACGTCAACATTATACATACACAAGTTCTTATCTACATACAGGGGAGGTGCGCTGGGTTGGCGCATGCGCCAAAAACAAATGTTATGCGCATGCGCCAATAACAAATCCGATGGACAAATGCATAGACAAGATTTAGATTTTAGAATTTTATTCTGAATTTTTTATTTGTTAAGCGAGTAAAACAGATATAGTTGTGTTTTTTTTAGTTTTCTTATTTTAAAAATGTTATTTAGCAAATTAATAGGTTGTCGTATATATTATCAATTCACTTTTATCATTGTTAAACAACAATAAGAAAAAAAATATACGTTTTTTAAGTTTTTATTTTAAATATGTTTACTTTTTAAGAATTTTTTTTTTAAAAGTAATTTTTTTAATTAATTTTTGAATAAATTTGGTGTTTATCAATACAGTTCCCCAAATTTTAATAATTTTAATTGGAAGACATATTTTTTAAAAAAAAAAAAAACTAATTCCTTCTTTTCAAATAGAAAACTTGTGTCTTAAAAAAATTTAATTTTTTAAAAAAAGATTTTTTTTTTAATTTTTGTTTAAATGAACCTAATTATTTTTTTTCTTCAAATAGATAAGATCTTCTGAAAAGTTAATTTAAAAAAATTATTTCTACCAATTAAAATTTGGGGAAAGATATTCGAAAATACTAAATTTGCCCAAAAATTCATTCAAAAAAAATTATTTGATAAAAAAAAAATTTCTTCAAAAGTAAGTGTGTTTAAAACAAAAAAAAATTTTTTTTGAAATAATAATTTATTTTCTCTAAATTTGTCAAATGATTTTCTTTCAATTGTTTTTTTTTCCTTCTTTTTTAATTGTTATATTAGAAAACAAACTTAACTTAATTTCTTCGAAAACCAGATCTAAAGGCCCTAGGTTTTGACATATCTAGAAGTTTTTTTTTTGTTTTAATTAATTTTTTTTTTTAAATGATTAATTTTTTAAAAATATTATCTTTTCATTTTGTTTTTTTCCATTGGCCAACAAAAAAAGTAAAAGCACTAGATTTTTGAAGAAAATATTTTATATAATCAATTTTTTCCTTTTAATATAAAGGAAATATGTGTCTTTTCCCCTTTTTTTGTAATGTTGTTTAATACAAAAAAAAAATATTTTCAAAAAAATTATGTTCTACTCCTTAATTTGTTTAAAAAAAAAAACCAAAATGTATTTTTTTTTTTGTAAAATAGCAAAATATTTTCATATTTCATTATCTTAGAGAAGTTATTGATGTTTTGTTTTTTATGTAATAAATTTTTTTCTTATAATATAAAGGTAACCTGTATATTTTTCCCCATTGTAATGTTACTCAAAACAACAAAAAAAAAAATTTTCAAAAAAATTCTGTTTTTTCTTTTAATTGGTAACAAAAGAAAAAACCCGAATTTAATTTTTTTTTTTGTAAAAGTTAGCAAAACATTTTGAATTTTTATTATTTTAGTGAAATTAACTATCCTACTGATAATTATTCCAAAAAAAAAAATGTAAAAATTTGTTTATAATACTATAGGAAATATATTAAATTTTAATATTTTATTTCCTTGCTAGTAGGAATTTTGTTTTTTCGGAGTCACAAATCTCATTTTCTTGTCCCAGGTTAACCGTAAGGACCTGTTTGTACTTTTGGATTGAGTTTAACACTAACAATACCATAGTCTACCCTATAAGTAGGGTAGGTTAGGGACAGCGCAGGTTTTTTTGTTGTGTTCTGTTCCTATTACCCATCCCGTACTCTCAGTAAATGAGGACACTAGTAGGAGTGATTGTTGTAATACGATATCATAGGTTTATTATTATTTAATTTATTTCATATTTTTAGCGAAACTTACATTATATTCTGGTTGTATTCTATACTGCTATATTTAACACTGTGCATATATAGATCTCAATTAATCCAGGCTATTCAGTCTTTTTGGTGTTAATTTCAACTTTGTTTTAAGGGAGAGAGTTGCAGCGTTTTTTTTCTCTTCTAATATTGCGAAATCATTTGTTTTATTCAATTTGCTGTTTTGTTAAACAATTAAACTTTGTTCTAGCAGTAATAGTAATTTGTTAACTTTTTTGTTTGCAATTAACTGTTTTTTGTGTTCAAATTTAATTTATTTGCTTACGCTAAACTTAACGACGGGTGGCGGGTCATTAATTTTTTTTTTCAATTGTTTTTTGGTTTGCAAAAATTTTTAATAATTATTGCTGTTTAATTTTAAGTAATTCAGTTTATTTTTTCGTTATAAGCTTTTTATTTTACTAAAATTGTTTTAATTTTAAGTTATATGTTTAGTTTTGCTTTTTTTTAAACTAAATTGCACTTTTTATGATATTTATCAACGTCTTGTGTTTCGTCTTTGTTTTATTTATTAATTTATTGTTAAAAAAGAAGAATTACTTTAAGGCATTTTATTTTTTAACAAATAAAATTTAAAACATATAATGTTTATAAACTTTGTTGTTTTTTATTATTTTAAAAGTTCTTTTTTACTTTTTTCAAATCTTTAGTTAATTTCTTCACTTTACACTTTTTGTTTGTGACATATTCTGTGGTCTTGGGTGTTTAATTTAATTACGTGATGTTTTCCTTGTTTATTGGTTACCAATTTAAGGTGTATTGGTTGAACTGCAAATTTGTTAATTTATTAGAACGTTTTCTTAGTTAAATTAACGTTTTTTTAATTCGTTCCTCAACTTTGATGGTTCTTGCCTTCTGTGTTGTGTTAACGCGATGCGAGTTCAGTTTGAAATACGTCGTACCAAAGCGTTACGAAAAAAGAATACCCGTGTACCGCCAGCGGCAGCGACGACGACTACGACAACGGCAACGACCACGACGGCGACAGCAAAGCTTCATAACACACGTACCCATACACGAGCACTACCACATACACACAAATTTTACCAACAAAACTTTATCGCAACATTTACTTGGGGTTCTGACGTTGGTTTAAATTCTTTTGTGTGCATGTGTGTGTGCGTGTGCGAGCGTGTGGTGAGTATAAATATGAATGAATAACGTTGTTGCTGAGAATCTGTTGTTGGTGTGTCACAGTATTGGTATGTTAGGGAAGGGTAGGTATAATGACCATTCGCCTCCTACCTCCCTCCTATCCCCTGGCTTGTTCTAAGTCCAAAACAAAAAGCAAAAGCTTTTTTGTTGTTTCACAGCGACAGCCATAAACGAGAGATGATGATGTAGTTATTGTTGTTGTTGTTGCTGCCTACATTGAGGTAGTGCCATCAACGGTATCGGCAACATCTCTCCCGGTCATATTTACATGTGTGTGTGTGTGTGTAGGTTGGCATGTTTATACATTTGCAGTTAGAATTTCTTTTTGGTGTCTTTGTATGCGTAAGTTACTTTAGTGAAAATTGTTTTTGGACAATCATCAGTTGGCCCATCCAAAAGGGTTCGTTCTTCTGCAAAGAGAATACAATAACTAACAAAATTATTTGTCATGTTAGTGATATTTATATAGATCAACAAAACAATTGTTTTTTGTGGCGGTTTTTAATGTTTGCATTTTAGGTTGGATTTTACACAGCACAACACATGATTTTAGGACTCGATTGTAAAAACTGCGCGTGAAAGTAACCCCAAATATAAGAAGTTCTGCATCATTCGCTTTGTCAAGTTACATGCCATAATAATTTAATATTGATGTAAAGTTAGTAAGTATCGTTTAGGGGAATTTGTCACGTTTTAGACTATTTTGTCATATTGTTATATGGTGACGTATGTTTATCGCAAGTAATATTCCACGTAAATCATACGCCACGGAGTACAATAGTTTTATTGTAACTGCTACAAAATAAATCCAGTTCAAAATCATTTGATGAATGGAAAAGTGAAACTGTGGCTTAATAGGGAAATGTTATATGATCAGATTAAAGGAATTGTAATTTTTAATTTTTTTTTAAATTTGTTTCAGCTAAATCGTACTAGTGGTTCTCGAGTTATGTAAAACAAAAAAGCCTAAAACGTGACAAATTCCCCTATACGATACTTATATACTTCAAATCGATATTAAATTATTATGACATGTAACTGGACAAAACGAGTGATGCACAACTTCTTCTTTTTGGGGCTTCTATCACGTGCAGTTCTCAGAATTAAGTCCCAAATCAATGAGCTGAAAAATGTTGTACTCTGTATTGTAAGGTTGCATCGGGATATACCTATATTGGTATTATATGTTAAGATTTTGGATAATGTTTTCTAAAACTTTCGTTATGTTAGTTATCGGGATATACCTATATTAGTATTATATGTTTTTTGAAAATTTCAAATCAGGGTGAAGTTGATTGCTGATTGCTCATGACATTCTTCAGCATAATTGTAGCTAAGGCTTTAATTAATGATTTATGTTAAAATGTCCATGTAAAAAATCAAGTTGGATTAATTTTGTCGAATCAAACTTTCAAAAAGTTGTTGTTTATCCCCTTTCTCTATAAAACGTTCGCCATTACTCCAAGTTTCCGGCCATATATAGACTGTAACACCTGTGAGATAAGTGGAAAACTTGTCATTGCTGATGATATTGAATCATGACTCTGACCGAAGTACATTATTGTATATATACAGCGAGTTTGCATATTATACTCGCTACACACATTTAAGTATGTACAACGTATGAGTAATATTTATTTTATAATATTATATTAATCATACGCACTTTGTTCTAATATTTTTGATTAACGGTTCAATAATAATGACATTATTTTTAGTTGTTATTTATCACCTTTTTCTATAATATTTTCGCCATTATTCCAAGTTTCTGGCCATATATAGACTGTATCATCTGTATGATAAGTTGAAAACTAGTCATTGCTGATGATATTGAATGACGACCCTGACCGAAGTACACTATTGTATATATGTAGCGAGTTGGTATGTACAACGTATGAGCACTATTAATTGTGAAACTTTATATTAATCATACGCACTTTGTTCCAATATTTTGGATTTATGGTTTAATAATAATGACATTATTTTTAGTTGTTATTTATCACCTTTTTCTATAATATTTTTATTTCAAGTTTCTGGCCATATATAGACTGTATCATCTGTGTGATAAGTTGAAAACTAGTCATTGCTGATGACATTGAATGACGACCCTGACCGAAGTACACTATTGTATATATGCAGCGAGTTGGTATGCACAACGTATGAGTAATATTAATTTTATAACTTTATATTAATCATACGCACTTTGTTCCAATATTTTGCATTTATGGTTTAATAATAATGAAATTTTTTTTGAAGATTTCATTCGATAAAATTAGTCCAGCTTTATTATACCCTCAACCTACGGGTAGGAGGGTATATATCATTTGAAGCGACCCAAAAGAGTAACACATAGAAGGAGTTACTTTAGACCCTAAGATTCTTTTAACCAAATTCGATTCATGACAAGCGCAAGCATTGCCAAATTTAAAAAAATTGTGCTATACTTTTGCTATTGATTGTATCTCACCATTAGGTAAGTGTGTAGGTGCAAAATTGAGTGTGAGTGTGATAAAGTTCTGCTGTCGTTTTTTTAAGAGTGTGTTTGTGTATGTATTAATATTTCGACATTGTTTCTGACTGCGGCTGGTCTCATCTCCACAATATATAAAAAAATATTTTCAACAATTTCAAACAATTTGTTGTCACTGCCTTTCTTCTTTGCACAATCTTCTCTTCAGTTCTCGCTCTTTATCAATTTCAATACACATAAGCATGGCGTTGTTAAGTTTGATGTTAATAGTATTGTTGCTAACTTTTATTCTTGCGATGTTGTTTCTCGCCCAAAAAAATAAATCCCCACCTTCATCCATCATTATCAACTTCATACGCACGCACTCTTCGTATGCCGCCGCATACGCGTTCTCTCTCAATGATTGCCGAAAACATATTTTCGGCGTTCTTGTCGCTGCTTTGTTTTTTGCCGTTGTTGTTGTTGTTGCCGTTGTATTTTTTCCTTTACTTACTCAATAAAATTTTTATTATGATATCAACCGCTTCTTTTGCGCTTGTTGTATTCGTTGACGTTTGTATAGTAGTAGTAGTTGTTGTTGTTGTTGGCATTGCTGCTGATGTTGATGTTGTTGCCGGTTATACTACATGTTATAATTTCTGACCTTTGTCATACAGGTTTGTATTCTGGGTGTTATGGTTTTGACAAGAAAAAAGAAAAGCAAAAAAAAAACTTTTAAACAATCGCTTTGAGTGATCTTATGTGTAATGATGTATGTATGCTTTGCTTTGTGGGCGTGGATGCGGATGAATATGCTATTGAAAAATTGCGTTGATATTTGAAAAACTGACCTAGTGGAAGGAGGTATATTTGACGGTGGTTGTAAACCTAAACACGTTCAGACCATATTGTATACAAATACATGGAACATTACGATTATAAAAAAATATAAATTAGTTGTAAGCACTTTTAGGCCTAAGAGAAATCGCGTTTAACTGTAATTTAGAATTCAGTTTTCTTTGTGTAGGGCATAAAGTGTGTAGTGGATACAAAAACATCTCTTATAAGGAAAAACCGCATATAAGAACTTTTTCTAAAACCACCATGTATTTCTCCAGTCTTAGTAGAAAAATGATTCGGATAAAAAAAAACTTTATAAGAAATAAAAACTGATAAAAAAAAAATTTGTCATAAATCAAAGATCAGAAACGTCTTTGAGAAACAGTTTCTGCAAAAATATACGTTTTGTTGGTGGCAACACTGAATATTTTTATCGCTTCCTTCCGGCTGAAAATGTATCAAATTATAGTTAACCCAATATTTTGAGGAAAAATCAAAGTCAACTGACTACAATGTGCTGGATTATGCGTCAGCTGATTTCGCGAACATTATGTTGAGTGTGGACAGAAGTGGAAAACTGGTCACGAGCACGCAGAGTGTGCTGAAAATATGAACTTTGGCTTGTTCCCGAAGGCAGCATAAGTGATGAAATCACGCCAATCATCCACGATGGAATAGCAGCACTGTTATTAAATCGAGCCACCGGTTTCTACCGAGAAACTTTTCGTATTGGGAAAATATCCGAAACAAGGCCCACAACTGGCCCCTAGAGGGTTCAAATGTATGACCGACCCCCAGTCATTTTATGTTCCTAACATTTTCCCAAACATACCTACTCCTCATCTTAACCCCCTTAGGGGACTCCCATAAAGACATTTTTTGATAAAATTTGCATCCACCGCTCTAACTGCCCACGCTACGCCGCAAACCAAATTTGAGCCTGGAAATCAAGAGACGAGTATTTATGTATTTCAAACAGTTGTTACTATGCGCTATGCGATTCAATGGAAAAGCCCTCTCTCGACGAAAGATCCAACTCTACCAAACACTGATCCTACCTGTCTTGCTCTACAGCGCAAAATCCTGTGTAATGACACAAGCGGATCAATCCCTTCACCATGCGCATGAACGGAGTGAAGGGTATATTCATTTTGTTCTTCCATTTGTAACGCCCATATGGAGGCGTGGTAGGTATAAAAATATATATATATAAATGATCAGCATCGAAATCTGAGTCGATTTAAGGGTGACCGTCTGTCCGTCTGTCTGTCCCCGCGATTACAGCCGCAGTTTATGTTATATCGAGCTGAAATTTGGAATGCAAGCTTCTATCATCAAAGCGGAGGTTAAGTTCTAAGATGAGCCCGATCGGTTAAAAACTGCTCCCACCTCCAATACAAACTCCCCCTTTTTTGGGTATATCCCTGCGGTTACAGCTGTAGTTTAAGGGCAATCAAGCTGAAATTTTGTATGCAAGCTTCCCTACACTAAGCGTAGGCTGAGTAGTTAGATGAGACCGATCGGTCAAAAACTGCTCCCACCTTAAGGGCAATCAGGCTGAAATTTTGTATACAAGCTTCCCAATACTAGGCGGAGGTTGATTTCTAAGATGAGCTCGATCGGTCAAAAACTGCTCCCACCTCCCATACAAACTCCCCCTTTTTTGGGTCTATCCCTGCGGTTACAGCTGTAGTTTAAGGGCAATCAAACTGAAAATTTGTATGCAAACTTCCCTACACTAAGCGTAGGCTGAGTATTAAAATGAGACCGATCGGTCGAAAACTACTCCCACCTCCCATACAAACTCCCCTTTTTGGGGTCTGTCCCTGCGATTACAGCCGTAGTTTAAAGACAATCGAGCTCAAATTTTGTATGTTAGCTTCCCTACAATAAGCGGAGGTTAAGTGGTAAGATGAGACCGATCGGTCAAAAACTACTCTCACCTCCCATACAAAATCCCCTTTTTGGGGTCTGTCCCTGCGATTACAGCCGTAGTTTAAAGACAATCGAGCTCAAATTTTGTATGTTAGCTTCCCTACAATAAGCGGAGGTTAAGTGGTAAGATGAGACCGATCGGTCAAAAACTACTCTCACCTCCCATACAAAATCCCTCTTTTTGGGGGTTTCCGTATGTCAGTCCCCGCGATTACAATAATAATTTAAGAGAAATCAAGCCGAAATATTGTATGCAAGCTTTACTGCCCTAAATGGAGATTGAGTAGTAAGATGAAACCGATCGGTCAAAAATTACTCCTACCTCCCATACACAAACCCTCTTTTTGGGGTGTCCGTATGTCAGTCCCGCGATTACAGTAGTAATTTAGGAGCAATCAAGCTGAAATAATGTATGCAAGCTTTCCTACTCTAAGCGGAGGTTGAGTATTAAAATGAGACTGATCGGTCAAAAACTACTCTCACCTCCCATACAAAATCCCTCTTTTTGGGGGTGTCCGTATGTCAGTCCCCGCGATTACATTAGTAATTTAAGAGCAATCAAGCTGAAATATTGTATGAAAGCTTTTCTGCTCTAAGCGGAGGTTGACTATTAAAATGAAAACGATCGGTCAAAAACTACTCTCACCTCCAATACAAACCCTCCCTTTTTTGGGTTTGTCCCTGCGATTGCAGCCGTTTTTTAAGAGGTAAATACATAGCTAACATTTTGTACGCAAGATTCAATATCTAAGCGGATGCTACTTTTTAAGACATGATCGGATTTAAACTACTCCCACATCCCACACAACTTCCCATTTATGGGGAGTTACAAAATTCATAAAATCGAAAAAAATCTATACAAAATTACTGACAAAATGGATGTGTGAAGCTAAAAGTAACGTCCACTTCTCACCAACTCCCCTGTTTTGTGGTACAAAGTGTAATAAAATATAGTTGTAGTGCAAATAACCAGTTTTACCACCATTTTGACAAATGGTGAAGGGTATCTGAGCTTCGGCATAGCCGAAGATAACCGCCTTACTAGTTTTTAAATAACCTCAAAAATCCTAACTTTGGGTTCGAATTTTTATGTATTTTGATTTTATGTCAAAATCCTGACCAAGATTTCAGATTCGGTTTCAGCGACCCCGAAAACATAAAGTAGTCAAGGTCTAATCGCGATCTGAGAAAATCAATTTAATTTTGTGTGCTTATGTTATCTTAAGAAAGGATTCATCTAAATTCATGACCAAACTATTAAACTGAAATCTTACTGCATTTTCGATCTTTTGCGAAATTTAAAAAAAAATTATGAATTCTGACTGGAGAACTTAATTTTTCGGTCAAATTTTCAGATATCTCCGAAATGATTGATCAGCATAAAAAATAACTTTATAGTCTGAAGAACTTAAAATTAACAACTTTTGTTACGTCAACTGACACAATCAAATGGTTCTTAAGTTAACCTGTACACTAATTATGTAATTTATGCTAATTAATTCCATTGTGATATCTGAAATTTGCCCTATAGCCTAAACAGACTAGCTATGTAGCCAAATTACCTTTTTTTTTATCAATTTGCTGATGAGTTCTTCACTTATTTTCTGCAGGGCTTCAATGTTTACTATATAAGTAGTTACTCTATGTCTCTATAGAGATTTTGCGGGATGACACTGCCGAGAACTATAGTTCTTAGTCAAGCTAATGCTGGGCAATCCAAGACTATGGATTGAAACTTCTACCGAGAGTGGAGATTCAACGGCCTGATCTAAGATCCTATTTTTCCAAAATGAAAATGGTACGTTAGTGTTCCTATAACTGCGGATATTCTACCTCTCGGCAAGTTTACAAGTTGCAGTGAGTTTCCAAAACTTTATTTTGCCGGAAGAATATCAAAGAAATTTTGTTATTATACTTATTGTACCACATTAAGTTTTGGTATTTTGTATTACCGAGAAAACAAGTTAAGCTCGACTATAATTGGGTATAGCGATAGTTCGCTGTTGGCAGACCTGTTTGATACAATATTAACACAGTACAACACATGATTTCGGGATTCAATTCAGAGAATTGTACCTGAAAGTAGCCCCAGAAATAAGAACTTCTGCATAATTTGGTTTGTCCAGTTGGCTGCATTAATAACACAACACAACATTTTTCAGCTCATTGATTTGGGACTCAGTTCTGAGAAATGCACGTGAAAGTAGCCTCAAAAAGAAGATTTTCTGCATCAGTCGTTTTGTCAAATTATATGCCATAATAATTTAATATCGATTGTAAGTTAGTAAGTATCTATAGGGTAATTGGTGACGTTTTAGGATCTTTTGTTTGACATAACTCGAGAACCACTAGTCCGATTTAGCTGAAACAATTTTAAAAAATTTAGAATTACAATTCCATTATAACGTTTTCCGAAATAAGCAACAGTTTAATTTTTCCATTCATCAAATGATTTTGAGCTGGGGTTATTTTGTAGCAGTTACAATAAAACTGTTGTACTCCGTGGAGTATGATTTACGTGGAATATTACTTATGATTATCATACGCCACCATATAACAATATAACAAAAGAGCGTAAACATGACGAATTTCCCTATACGATACTTGCAAACTTCAAATTGATATTAAATTGGCATGTAACTTGACAAAACGAATGATACAGAATTTCTTATTTTTGTGGCTACTTTCACGTGCAGTTCTCAGAATTGAGACCAAAAATCATGTGTTGTACTGTATAATTTAAGCGCCATACGAATTTTTTTGCTCAAGCATTTTTTAGCATTTCTTCTATATTTTAACTCGGTTATAAATATATAACCATAAATTGTACTTTTTGATTCCATAAATTGTACTCTTTGGGGAATGGGACTTTGCCCAGAGGCTGAAAGTTACTGATTGTCACTCACTTGGGAGTGACCAGAATCGAGTCCTTTGCGGCACTGTCCAAGCAGCTAACTACTTCCGGTCTAAGACCAAGTATTCCCTGGGCAATGACTTTAAAGCAACCGCTTAGAAGTTACCTAGAGTTAGAAGGCGAAACGTTGAGTAACCTAGTCGGCATGCTACCACCGATGCGTCTTAGGAAGTAGGTAACAGAAGTTACTGAAGCTCAACACAGGCTCTCCCAGTGGCTTTGGCAGCCCCAAGAAACTAGGATTGGGCGCGGTGGCCTAATAAGCCACTCTCCTTAAACAAAATTATTATGAAAACAGGAAGAAAAGAAATAACAAGAACCCCGCAAACGATATAAGGACCATGATTTAAGGATATGCACCTGGAATGTGCGGACTCTTTACAGAGATGGTGCCTCTATTCAACTGGCGGATGTCCTCGACAAATACAAGGCTGACATCACCGCCATACAGGAAATGAGATGGACGGGACAGGGATGCACACGACGAAAGAACTGTGACATTTTTTACAGCTGCCATGCAGAAAGACACGAATTTGGATGTGGTTTCATAGTCGGCAAGAGACTTCGACACCTGGTCTCGCGGTTTAACCCTGTAAGTGACCGAATAGCCACCATTCGCATCCGGGCGAAATATTTTTACATCACGCTGATTTGTGTACACGCCCCGACGGAAGATAAAGACGATGAGATTAAAGATACATTTTACGAGCGCCTAGAGGAAACATTCGACCGCTGCCCTGGCGACGACATTAAAATTGTTCTGGGAGACTTTAATGCAAAAATAGGAAGGGAAGATGTTCTTGGTCCATCGATCGGTAAATTCAGCCTGCATACCGGCACGTCAGACAACGGGTTTAGGCTGGTTAGCTTCGCAGCGGGAAGGAACATGGTAGTTAGTGGAACCAGATTCCAGCACAAAGATATCCACAAGGCAACTTGGCTATCCCCCGATCAAAACACTAAAAATCAAATTGATCATGTGGTAATTGATGGCAGGCATGCATCTAGTGTCATAGACGTGCGTGTGATCCGTGGTGCTAATATTGGCTCGGATCATTACCTGGTTGCAGCCAAGGTTCGCACAAGATTGAGCAGAGCGAAAAACGCACGTAACCAAACACAAAGAAAGCTGGACATCGCGAAGCTGCAAACCCCAGAGATAGCTACTGCCGACTCAAACCAGCTCTCCCAACTTTTACGACACAACGCCTCTACTTCTGACGTTCCCGATACACAGTGGCAGCATATCGCGCATTCCATGGCAACCGCCGCAACAACCGTGCTAGGATATGAAAAGCGGCGCTCAGACGAATCCTGGTACAATGAAGAATGTCGCATAGCGTCTGAGGAACAGGATGCTGCTTATAGGGTAACGCTACAGCCAATTGTAACCCGTGCTGTTAGGGAACGGCATAAGGAGAAAGAAAAACGGGCGAGACAGCTATTTAGGAGAAAAAAACGTCAGATGAAGGAACGGGAGAACGAGGATATAGAGCGATACAGGGAGAGAGGTGAGGCCCGAAAATTTTACCAGAAAATAAGAGAAAATGGATACGGTAATGGCCTCCCCACCTGTAAGGACAGTGATGGAAATCTGGTCACGGATACGCAAAGTGTGCTGCACATATGGAGAGAGCACTTCCAGCAACTGCTGGTTCCAGAAGGCAGCGCACGTGAAGTTATCACGCCAATTGTCGACGACGGCTTAGATTGCCCACCACCAAAAAAAAAAAAACAACAAAGCAGCCGGTGCCGACGGTCTGCCCGCAGAGCTCTTCAAGTCCGGTGGCGAGGAGCTGATAACGAGCATGCACCAGCTCCTGCGCACGGTTTGGCTTAAAGAGTGCATGCCCGACGATTGGAATGTAAGCGTATTATGTCCTGTGCTGAAAAAAGGTGATCCAAGTGTGTGCTCCAACTACCGCGGGATCAGCCTTTTACCCATCGCATATAAGGTCCTGTCGAGTGTGCTATGTGAAAGATTAAAGCCAGTGTTATCCAACCTGATCGGGCCTTATCAGTGTTGCTTTAGACCTGGAAAATCAACAACTGACCAGATTTTCACACTTCGGCAAATCCTGGAAAAGACCCAAGAGAAACAGATCGACACGTACCATCTTTTTGTCGACTATAAAGCTGCCTTCGACAGCCCGATACGGCAGAAATTACTTGAATCCATGGCTGAGGTTGGTATTCCAGCGAAGCTGATACGTCTTTGCGGAATGACGCTGACTGACACGAAGTCTTCAGTGAAGATTGGCAAGGACCTTACGGAGCCATTCTATACCAGACGAGGCCTAAAACAAGGCGACGGCCTATCGTGCGATCTCTTCAATATTGTGATGGAGATGATAATGAGAAAAGCTGCAGTAATCACGAGTGGCACTATATTCAACAAAAGCCACATGCTACACGCGTACGCTGATGACGTAGACATCATCGGTCGAAAACTGCGGGATGTGACTGCAGCCTTCTCAGGTATACAGAAGGAATCAGCGAAAATGGGCCTAACGGTGAACGAGGACAAAACGAAGTTATTAGTTTCAACGAACAAAGCATCTACTCGTTTGGGAAACTGCGTGAACGTTGACAACTATAATTTCGAGGTGGTAGATAATTTTGTCTACCTGGGCTCCGCCATCAACAAAGAAAATAATGTCAGCCTAGAAATCCGGAGAAGAATCTTGCTTCCAAATAAATGCTACTACGGACTAAGCAAGCGATTCAATGACAGAGCCCTCTCTCGACGAACAAAACTCCAGCTATACCAGATACTGGTTCTACCTGTCCTAATGTATGGTTATGACACAAGCGGATGAATCGGTTCTGGCGGTATTCGAGAGAAAAATACTCCGTTAAATATATGGGCCCATCATCGTTAACGGAGAGTATCGGCGTCGTATGAATCATGAGCTGTACGAGCTGTACACTGACATTGACGTGGTCAAACGCATTAGGGTGCAACGGTTGCGTTGGCTAGGTCATGTTGTACGCATGGACGAAAATGCTCCAGCTCGAAAAGTCTTCGACAATGAACTCGATGGACGGCGCAGAAGAGGGCGACCAAAACTCCGTTGGAAAGACCAGGTTACTGAGAACCTTACAGAACTCGGTGTGACTAACTGGAGAAGAAGCGCAGAAGATCGAGGCGCCTATAATATTTGTCTACGTGCGGTATATAATCCACTGGGATTGCATCGAAGTACCAGCTAGGTAAGTAAGTAAATTGTACTCTTTGGTAAGATAAATTGTACTTTTTCAGTTAATATTATATATATAGTATTACATTTTGGTACATTTAAATTACTTTTATAATAAATTGTACTCTTTTTATATGTTATTCAGTTATTAAGCAAAAAGTTGAAAAATGGGAAATAATAGTAAAAATTTGATAGGTTCGTTCCGCATTTTTTCTCCTTTTAAATATATACAACTTTGCTTCAGACACAAAAGAGATATTCCGCACGGTGTACCGAGATATAACCCTGTTACTATAAAGAAAAAGAGATAAAAAAAAACCACCTTGAGCAAAAAAAAATCGTTTGGCCATTAAATTATTAATGCAGCCAACTTGACAAAACGAATGATGTAGAAGTTCTTATTTTTAGGGCTACTTTCACGTGCAATTCTCAAAATTGAGTCCCGAATCAATGAGCTAAAAAAAATGTTATACTGTGTAATCTATCCGTTCAGATGATGGCAAGATCATCGGCGTAGGCAAATACGATGCCATTAAGCTATCTCTAATTTGAGAAGCCGTCCGTTGAATGAGATTAACCGTAGAAATGCAGACAAAACTCCTCTCTGAGGTATCCCTCTTTTAACTTTCTTAGCAATTGAGGGATCAGAATTGTTAGAAACGTTAACAGGTGGATACTTTTGGGAGAAGTTGTGTTATCAGCTCTGACGATTCTGTCCACCATAAGCATGCCAATAAGGCGAGTCTCTCAATTGTCAACACCCCAGATCACAATCCTTAGAGCGTAGACCTTATTTTGATTGTAAATTCTGAGGAAGATTTTTTTTTGAATATGGATTTCTAGTAACCACTCAAATGTTTTAAGGGCAAAATATGAGAGACAGGTCGATCGAAAGACTTTTGGTTTGACAAGAGAGCATTTGTCAGCATTTAGGATGAGAACTAGTCTGGATTGCTTTAAAATGTTGTGGTGACTCCCAGCATGAATGCTAAAGCCTTCTGTCGTCAGATACTTCCTTGCAATTATTCCTTCAGGTCAGACTGATTTATAGGATTTAAATCATTTGATGTTCCATTTGTTTATTTAGTTTCCTTTATTTATTTTTAGAAAACATATTGTCTTTCTGATCATATTTGTGAGTAACTTATAGACTTCCAATTTGTGTTACCATTTGAATTTCATTGTAGTATTTATATATAGTAACTTATGCAGTATAATACAATCTTGATATAAAGTTGACGTGGCACTAATAGTTCTCTTTTATTGTATAGTTAAGGGTTTTTGTCTATATAGCCATTGGCCTTTTCGGTGGATTATTAAACTTTTAGTCGTTTTATGGGAATATTGCTGCCATAAACTGTTGATATATACCCTAAGGTGAGTAATCGTAATCGCTGCACAATATATATTGGTGACTTATGAAAATTATTGTGAAATGCAACGACAGTATCGAATAACAATTACAAAAATTTGTAATACTTTGTTCATTGTTTTCGAAATTATTTAGAAACTTAAACAGACATCCGCGTTTTATGTGCCGCTAAAACTCACCACACTAATATCCGTTGCACATATTCTCTTTATGCCATAGTGTTTGCTGTTGCTCTATTGTCTATGTATGTGAACTTTTTTGCCCACTGACATTGACATAGCCATTGAGGATGCTCCTAAGGTTAAGGGAGTGATGGTATCATGTACCATTGTTTGTTCACATTTACTACCCAACCCCATTGTGCTTTTGCATTAAGTTGAACTTACCACTCACAACCTTTATACGCTTGCAACATCCCATGAAAAGACTCTGGGCCCAACAAAGAATCGATGTACAACACACGATAATGCACACCATGACAATGAGAATGTGTTGTCTGCTGCCTCGGTTGCAGTTGCTGCCGATGTTGTCGTTCTTGCCTCCTTTCATGTGACGCGAATGTTCTAAGTGCTTCTGCCAACAACAAAACATGCTACTGCAGCACAGCACAGCAACCAACTCCTAACCGACCAGACACACGCTTATGTAAGACTGGTGGGGTGAGTGAGGAGAATCGTGTCATAAGCGTGGAGGCAGTGCACGAGTTTTCGACATTGCACAAAGGCATAATGTGTTAGGGTTGGCAACTAGCAGGATACCTAACACAGACTGTGGAAAAAATTCCAAAGCTAATGGGAATTACAATTGTTTCAAGAACATTGTGCTCTGTTCTTGGGGTACAAAAGTAGATTTTAGTCAAACCGAAATAAAAATTTTAACCGATGTGTTCGGTTGGGATGAAGTTTTTTCAAATATGTTGCAGTGATTTTGTTTTGTTTAATAAGTAAGTGATTAAGCACTGTAAAAAATGTAAATGTTCTTTTTTTTATACAATTTAAATACTAATGACAATTACAAATCTTACGTCACAGTTCGACAACATTTGCAAATGTTTTATAAAAACGCACACTGAAATGTAAATAAATCACAATTATCTTAAGTTATTAACAGATTTCCCCAAATTGTATACAACTACTGAACCGCACAACGGTTACCCTACACCTTTGCAGTGCAACAGTTCATTCCCATTGTGCTTTGACACTGCGCGTGCAAGTCGTTTGCAGACTTGAAAATCTGTACGCACACACACACATCTGTTACAGAATTTTTGGTGTGTCTAGATTTCAGATTTCGGAATCCAACAGTGTGTGTGAGTGAGTTAATGACAAGAAGATTTATTCGAGTGGGTTTTGTTGGGGAATCTCACGGGCTCCATTGGTGGGCGCGAATGCGACAAATTAAATTTTAATATGAAAATTTTACCGTAATAATGTGTTGACGCAGGTTTTATCGCTTTGTTGTGTTTATGCAGAAAGTCCTACCACAATATGTTTATTATAGATGGGTAATGTGTGAAGAAGGGACTTAATATTTTAATGTTTTTTTTTTAAGAAAATACCGATGATTAATCTTTGGTATTGTTGCGCCACATTAATTTTTAGTTACCGATACTTAACATTTTTGGGTATCGATGCGAAAAATGGGGAAAACAGCAAAGGTAAGTATTGGATCGACTCTCAATTGAAATTAATATCTAAAGCAGTCAACGGCGTAAGATAGCACATGGGCGCGTGAGACACACAAGCATTCGCTCACACATTGAACATAAACTAACAAATGCATTCAGTATGACAAATTAGAACAAATTTTGGTCTGGCCGAAGCTAATACAGCATCCTGTAAATTCATTGTATAGAGAGAATTCTGGATACCAATCCACAATATTTGTTATTTTTTAAAATGCCCATAAACAATGAAAAAAAACTTAATCACAGTTAAGAAGGAAACTGTTACACTGTTGCAAATCGAAAAAAATGCATGAGTCGACTCAATGGATTTACACTAAGTTAAGTTACTAGGGATTATACTCGACAGGAAACAGTCTTGGAAATCCAATTTAGAGCTGCTATTAATAGCTGTAAATGGACTAAAGACATGAGCTGGGGACTGTTTCCAAAGGTCACTATGTGTATTCCCAGCAGCGGAAAAGACGAGGCATTGTAAAAATATGCCTCCAAACATGCCTTCAAAGGCAGTTTGTTGACATTCAAATACGTCTTCCTTTTCCAGGCATGTATACAGGCTATAATAAGTCCTTCACTAAGCCTAACAAAAAATTCCATACCCATGCACATTTCGCTTCTCAAATGAGACCTGCAATGAGACATCTTACTAGGATGAGATAAGATCCCGAAGACATGCCTCTTTTCCTTCTTAAAACTGGCCTGTGAGCAGCCCTACTGTGTACCCCACAAAATACCATAAATGTGCACAAAGGGCATGCAAACTTTCTTGCCTAAAACAGGCCTGTTGACAGTCCTATTAGTAGAAGGCAGAATTGACGTTCATAGCCATGCACTTATCACTTCTCCGAGGAGGCCTGTTGACAGGCCTCTTAAGGGAAGGTAAGACAGATGCTGTTGGTTATGAGAACCACACGTATGCTATTTGTCGTACAACAACTATATCACGTGATAGCCGAGTAGGTAGCATGCCCATCTATGAGTACTGAGGTCGCGAGTACGTAATCATTTAATACATATGGAAATAATTCTCATATGTTTTTTTTTATTTTAGTCCTTCTATAAATGCTCACAAAAAAAATGCAAGATCAGCATTGATTAGTGTTTGTGGGGGCAAAGAACACAACGGCAGGTATTGCACTTAGTGACATTCTTAATTCTGGCGCTGCATGTCTGGTGAGAATCAGAGAATGTAACATTAAGCTACCGGATCATTCTGAACATGATAATCTACTATGTATGTACGCCGGCGATGGCATGGTGGTTAGAACACGCGACTACCGTGCGGGAGATCACAGGTTCAACTCCTGGCTCCAGTCATCTTAAAAGAAAAAAAAAATAAATTTTTCTTTCATTGTCGGCTCCCCTCGGATGTTGTCGACAGCAACTTCGCAGTATTTAGTGTCGATTTAATCGGCGTGTCTAGTAAGAGCTTCTCAAACAGTGACGTTTGCATTCGTCGATAAACAAGTAGATGCCGTTAGTTGTGAATCTAAAAATAGAAAGCGTGTTAATTCACAACAACGCGAGAAGCTATCCCATACCTTATTCATGGGGTGTAAAGGGAAATTAATTTTTTTTTTTTTTTTTATGTACGTCGGATCGTATGAATTCCAGTAAAATCGGACAGTAACTAATCTAGAAACTTTTATTCCGAATAGGAATACATGCAAAAAGTCACTGGAGGGGGACACCAGTAACCAGCAGGAAAAAGAGCTTACTAAGAAGTATTAAAAGAAGCAGAATTACTGGTCCGGAAGTACTTCGAATTAGGGTGAATCACCAATGACTTTAACAATGGCTTGTCACAGGAAGGCAGTAGTTAATTTTTGCACAATTTTACTAAGAAGTGATTTTTGATTTGTAATAGTTGATATGCGTTAAGTTATGCGAACAGGAAGAAGTCACTTTCGAGTCATTGTATGGGAGCTTGGCTCCAAAAATTTAATTGCTCGTAAAAAACTTAAATGAGCTGATCTAGAAAAACTGGGAGATACGTATATTTTTTTTTTTTATATTTTCAGAATCTGGCCAGTTTGATCATGTGTGAGGTCAAAAGTTTAAATTTGTCTTACAGTGTATAATTTCATTTTTCAGCTCATTGATTTCCCTACATAAGTAACAGTTTCACTTTTCCATTCATTAAATGGTTTTGAACTGGGTTTATTTTGTAGCAGTTACAATAAAACTGTTGTACTCCGTGGTGTATGATTTACATGGAATATTACTTATGATAATCATACGCCACCATATAACCATATAACAATATAACAAAAGAGCCTAAAACGTGACAAATTCCCCTATACGATACTTACTGACTTCAAATCGATATTAAATTATTATGGTATGTAACTTGACAAAATGAATGATGCAGAACTCCTTCATTTTGGGGCTACTTTCATGAGCAGTTCTCAGAATTAAGTCCAAAACTCATGTGTTGTACTGTGTTCATCAGCCTTAAACGGCTGAACCATTTTCAATAAAATTTGGTAGGCAGTTAGTGTAAAAAAATAAAGTAGGCTATAATTTTTGTTTTACTTTTTGACCCTATGGGCGGAGTGGGCGTGGCAAAACGTTTTTTTAGAACTACGGAGATAAAATTTGATACACAGATAGTACTCGACAACACGAATATGAATAAGCAGACCCATTTTAATTTTTGACCAGTGGGCGGAGGGGTCGTGACAAAACATATTTTTAGAGCTAGAGAGATAAAATTTGATACACAGATAGTACTCGACAACACGAATATGAATATGCAGACGATATTAAAATTTTCGATCATTCGACAGAGTGGACGTGACCAAACTGTATTTTATCCCTAGAGAGATAAAATTTGCTACACAGATAGTACACGGCAACACTAATATGAATATGCAGACTAAATTTTAATTTTTGATTATTTGTAGAAAGGGAGATAAAATTTTATAAGCAGATAGTATTCGACAACTAGAATATTAATATTAATGAGATCAGTGGGCGGAGTGGGCGCGGCAACACATATTTTTAGAGCGAGGGAGATAAAATTCAGTACACAAAAAGTACCCGACAACACGAATATGAATATGCAGACGAATTTAAATTTTGGGCCAACGGGCGGAGAGGGCGTGGCAAAACATATTTTTAGAGCTAAGGAAATTTAATTTGATACACAGATAGTACTCGGCAACACAAATTTTAATAGACAGACGGAATTTTAAGTTTGGGCCAGTGGGCGGAGTATATATTTTTAGAGCTAGGGAGATACAATTCGGTGTACAAAAAAGTACTCGACAACACGAATATGAATATGCAGACGTAATTATAATTTTGGGTCAGTGGGCGGAGAGGGTGTGACAAAACATATTTTTAGAGCTAGGGAGATAAAATTTGATACACAGATAGTACTCGACAACACGAATATGAATATGCAGACGATATTAAAAATGTCGATCATTAGACAGAGTGGACGTGACCAATAGTGTGGCCATAGTGGAAATTTTTTTGAAAAGTTAAATTTTTCGCACTGAAAAATATGAGGTTGGGGATAAAAATAATTATGCATATTTTTTTTTTTTTAATTCCGAGTACCTCCGGGTTGAGCCCAAACTTTTATTACATTACCCATTTAGGTTGAAGTGCAGAATATGGGGCGGGAGCCCGATTGAAAACCAAAAATATGCCATTGTCTTTATCTTGGTCCCCAAACATTGGAATGGTAGGTCAAAATTGGCGCTCAGGCCCATGGGGCCCGGGGTGTCAAAAAAGGGGCCCCTTTCGGTTCTATGATGACCCCCCAGGTGCGGGTACTCAAGTGAAAGATATTTTCGAGACAAATCCAACGATGTTATTTTTAGGTTCCTACGGGTCTCCTGGAGCCATTTCCGGGATATACCAAAAAAAAATATTTTTAAAAAACTTTAAAAAATTTTAAAAAAATTTTGGCTTGCGGCGCTACTAAACCCAACATAGGCGTACCGTCATTTCGCCCAAAAACAACCATGACATATCGCCCAAAACATGTCATTTCGACCAAACACCTAACTACAAAATGACATATCGCCCCGATGCTATGACAGAAGACCCAACTCAATTTTTTGGGCGAAATGTCAGACTCATGACGACGGCACGCCCTGCTGCATACGTCGCAGTCAGTCTTGTACTCTCTCGCCCCCTAGTGCGGGGGCGTGCCCCCCACCGCATTCGTCGTTTAATAATGCCAAAGAAAGAGAGAGAGGAGGGGGTCTTACTACGGGGGATGCCCCCGACCGCATTCGTCTTTTAATAATTCCAGTGAGAGAGAGAACAAGACTGACTGCGACGTATGCAGCAGGGCGTGCCGTCGTCATGAGTCTGACATTTCGCCCAAAAAAGTTGAGTTGGGTCTTATGTCATAGCATTTGTGCGATATGTCATTTTGTAGTTAGGTTTTTAGTCGAAATGACATGTTTTGGGCGATATGTCATGGTTGTTTTTGGGCGAAATGACGGTACGCCTATGTTGGATTTAGTAGCGCCGCACGCAAAATTTTTTTTTACATTTTTTTAAAAATAATTTTTTTTTTGGTATATCCCGGAAATGGCTCTAACTCGGTCCAGGAGACCCGTAGGAAGCTAAATAACATGGTTGGATTCGTCTCGAAAATATCTTTCACTTGAGTACCCGCACCTGGGGGGTCATCATAGAACCGAAAGGGGCCCCTTTTTTGACCCCCGGGCCCCATGGGCCTGAGCGCCAACTTTGACTTACCATTCCGATGTTTGGGGGCCAAGATGAAGACAATGGCATATTTTTGGTTTTTAATCAGGCTCCCGCCTCATATTCTGCACTTCAGCCTAAATGGGTAATGTAATAAAAGTTTGGGTTCAACCCGGAGGTGCTCGGAATTAAAAAAAAAAAAAATATGCATAATTATTTTTATCCCCAACCTCATATTTTTCAGTGCGAAAACTTTTGGATTTCACATTTTTAATTTTTTCTATATAACGCTATGGCCAGTCTAGTGACCAAACTGTATTTTATCCCTAGAGAGATAAAATTTGCTACACAGATAGTACACGGCAACACTAATATGAATATGTAGACTAAATTTTAATTTTGGATTATTTGTAGAAATGGGCGTGGCAAAACTGCATTTTAGTCCTAGGGAGATAAAATGTGATACACAGATAGTATTCGACAACTAGAATATTAATATGCAAACTAAATTTAAATTTTGAATCAGTGGGCGGAGCAGGCTTTGCAACACATATTTTTAAAGCTGGAGAGATACATTTCGGTACACAAAAAGTACTCGACAACACTAAAATGGATATGCAGACGTAATTAAAACTTTGAACCAGTGGGCGTGGCAAAACATATATTTAGCCCTAGAGAGATAAAATTTGCTACACAGATAGTACACGGCAACACTGATATGAATATGCAGACTAAATTTTAATTTGGGGTCAGTGGGCGGAGTGGGCGTGGCAAACATATTTTCAGAGCTAGGGAGATAAAATTTGATACACAGATAGTGCTCGGCAACATGAATATGAATATGCAGACGAAATTAAAATTTTGGGTCAGTGGGCGGAGAGGGAGTGGCAAAACATATTTTTAGAGCTAGGGAGATAAAATTTGAGGCGGTATGCCATTAGGCCCCACGAAAATACACCCCAAATCAAGAATGAAATTAGGCCCCAAAAAAATATATTGAAAACAACAACACGAAATTTTATGATTTTTTGGGGCCTAATTTCATATTTTTATTGGGGAATATTTGCATGAATAAGCAGACTACATTTTAATTTGGGGTCAGTGGGCGGAGTGGGCGTGGCAAAACATATTTTTAGAGCTAGGGAGATAAAATTTGATACACAGATAGTGCTCGGCAACATTAATATGAATATGCAGACGAAATTAAAATTTTGGGTCAGTGGGCGGAGCAGGCGTGGCCTATTTTCGCTTTTTTGGGGTCCAATTTCATTTTAGGGTCAGGCTTAATATTTTTGGGGTCAAATTTCCTTCGGCAAAATAAAAAAGTCTTGGTTTTTTATAGAAAATAATATAGTTTATTACCTCTAAACTTATTTGCAAAATTGCACGGAGAGAAAAACCACAACGTACTCCATTTTAATCGTGAATCTTTCTCTCAAGAATTTTTTCAACTGTTATCTTCGCCTCTTCTAACAACAACGCCGCTTCAACGATTACAGATTCCTTGCCTTATCTCAACTGTTTTGGCACACATATTAATAGGTATATAAAAATAACAATAAAGAAATCGTACAATTTTCTTTCAAAAACTAAAAACACGCAAACCAAAGAAAACCATAAATCGCGGGATTTTTTGAAAATAATTTTTCATCTTCGGCGCTTTCCTTAAAAAAACTTAACTAATTAATATTTTCTTTTTTCTAAAAACATGAAATATTATTTTAAAAAAATCGCGCGATTGCGCCTGTGGCGCGTTTCTTGGAACAGACAATTTACCATATGCATTAAAAAAAATCGCGTAATTTTTATAAAACAATTTATTGTCTGTGGCCCTTTTTATTAAAAACTAAGAACATGAAAAATTCAAATTTTCTTTAGAAAACTAAAAACAAGAATAATTATTTAAAAAAAACGCGCGATTTTTGTCATATAATTGTAGGTTACGTAAAAATTGCATTTAAAAATTCGAATTTTTTTTTATAAATTCGCACATTTTTTTTACATTTACTACTAAATAAATATTACGTTATGTAACTAACAATTTAAAACCCATACAAAACAGCAAAAATATAAAACACGCAAAAATTTCCTTTTAGAAACCTAAATTTTTTTACATGTTCTAAAGAATTTTTCGCCTACGGTGCTTCCCCCTGACTTAACACTTTACATTACGCTCCTTCCTTTTGCCATACAAATGAATATAAAAATAGAAAAAAGAAAAAGGAACGTAAAATTTTACGTGAGGGCCAAAATATGTATTGTATGCGAAGACATTACGGCCAGTATAGTTTTGCTAATATGCAATGATTTGAAATTGAAGAAACTACTAACAATTGGAATTATACATTTTGTTTGGTGATTTTTCATATGAAAAAATCCTTTTTTTTGGGGCAATGTTCATAATTAGTTTAGGTAAATTTTTATTTTTTATTTTGGCCAACTTTATATTTTCTACCGTCGTTTTAGGGCCTATTTGCGTGTTGTGTTTTTATATTCGAACTGCGATATTTATTTGAAAATTAGACCCCAAACACAAATATGAAAATATACCCCAATTTTATACAGAAAACAACAACACTTTATTTTGGGGCATATTTGTATTTCTTTAGGGTGTATTTGCATACATACTTTCAAATAAAACTGAACTTAATTTTCTTTTACACCCCATGAATGAGGTATGGGATAGCTTCTCACGTTGTTGTGAATTAACACGCTTTCTATTTTTAGATTCACAACTAACGGCATCTACTTGTTTATCGACGAAATTGGGGCCTAATATCATTTTCACTTTGGGGTGTCTTTCGTGGGGCCTAATGTCATAGCGCCGAACATTTTGTTTCCGATCGGTGGGCAGAAGAGAAAGTGGAAAATATGTTTCTAGAACATTATTAGGTAATATTTGTATACAGATATTATTTGGCGCTATATATATGCATTTTTTAATATCGTTTAGTGAGACGTTGTTAGTTTGCTCAGGTTAAGTAGTAACTTGGGGTAACGAATTGTTTACAGAACGTACAAGAACGACGGTTAAGCTTAGCCCTTTAAGTAGGCGAGACAAATCGTTTGATTCCTTACTGGAGTGAGTAGAATTCTGGTTTAGGTACAAGAAGGGCCATCAATTAATTTTCAGTCTGTCTCTCCGGATTTCATACTCTACGGAGTTCATGCGACTGCTTGGAAAGACCAGCTCCAAAGTTAATTTTTCAGAGAATCCACTCCACTAAATTAAGATTTTTTGTTTTCCTCAGTAGATTGAAACCAAAAAATTTTATAATTTTTATGCAGACATTAGATTTCGTAGATAAGATATCCGTTAGATACATATTTTTTTAAGAACAGCTTCAAGTTCTTTCGGAGCATTTTTGGAAGTGTAATTTGGATGTGATTCTTTATTTTTTTCTGGAATTTTTCTCTAATCATTACTAGTTATTCCTAATCCTGCTGGTTAAAGGACGAAATGTTACTCACTACTTTTTTAAAAAAAATAAGCAACAATTAAAAATAATTGCTTATTTTAAGTATTCATCATTTATTGAATATTAGTCATGACAACAACGCGAGAAGCTATCCCATATCTCAATGATAGTCATAGATAGCTCTACAAATCTCAATTCAACCCTACTTTGGATTGCATACAAAATGTTACACGTAATATTATTAAAGTTAATGTACTACTATTTTTGCTACTACTTGATAACAAATAATCAATTCGCTATGAAATTATTACCTCACAATTCATTAGTGGTGAATCCCAGGCTACACGAGCCCGTCTGCGGCTTATTATGTTATTTACCCCAAAGTAAATACGGAAGTCTGGCGAGAAATTACAACCTAAAATCAAACAATAAATTTAAATGGAACCTCTACAACAGCAAAGCAAAGCTACGCACAAGCAAATGAAATGCGCAAAAAAATCTTCAAGTACTTGGAACTTTTTTTCTTGTGCATTTTGAAAAATAATTTAGAAAATTATACGAAGCAAAGAATATAAAGCTAATGTACAAAACTAGACGTCAACGCCAGCAGCAAACTTGAACGGTAAACTATTACATGATCAATAACAGGCAGAAAATTATCTAACTAGAAAGATACGATGTTCCTACTACTAAGTACACATACATACAGCCATACAGCCATGTACCTACGAATGTCATAATTGCATGTACAATATGCATATGTACTACCTATGTATATGCACATATGTTTAAAGAATAACAAATAAATAAACAATAATGGAAAAAAGAAAAAAAAAACAATATACACAACAACAAATGAGTACCACCAACATGATTGGAAATATTTAAAACGCAAAACATTTTCACGCGTACCTCAAAAGAAAAAATAAAACGGTTGTGAATAATGCAAAATTAGCTATTGATCGTAATCTTGCATAATATTTGTAAACATAATTTATGTAATTTATGGTCTCATTTCCTAATCGACATATGGATCTTGTTGTTCATGTTTACACCCATTGTGCCCCGGAGATAAAATGTGTAATGTTAACAATTAACAATTTAATATCATTGAGGTGAGGTTTCGCAGTCAATGTTAGATTGTTTGGGGGTTAAGTTGACTTTGTAGATAACTTAGATGTGTTCTTTAATGATAAATAAAGTCTTAAAAATAAAAGTCAAAAATATATAGCTCTATTTGAGCCTTCCGTATTTTAAATCCAAAATTGTAATGTAACAAATTTTTGAGCATAGCTAAATTTTGGGGATATGGGCATATTCACAGAAAGTTTCAATGATACTTCTATATATATGTAAAAAAATGTCTAAAAAGTTTAAAGTACTAGTGGAACCTGCAATGCATCGCTATTGCTTACTTGACGAATACTTGCAATATGTCTGGATCGCCTACTTAAAGGGCTAAGCTTAATCGTCGTTCTTGTATACCCTGTAAACAATCCCCCAAGTTACTCCTTAACCTGATCATCTAACAACGCCTCAACCATATTAAAAAATTCATATCTATAGCGCCAAGTACTATCTGTATACAAATATTACCATATATAGTCATAAAAACATATTTGTTTTAGGTTGTTTTGTCAGAATTTACCGGCATACTTTTTTCTGACGACTTATTGCCAAAATTTTTGATAAAACAAACTGACGCAGTCTAAATATTTCTTAAACTTTACTGGCACAACTCTGAAAAACATGTTGTCAAAAGTGTCAGAAAATAAAAATTAAAAATATTATGAATTTAATAAAAAACTCTTCTAGTCCTTGCTCTTTGTTTCAATAACAGTACTTTTTGATAAAATAAAAGTACTTGTTAATATAATAAAAATTATTTTTGGGACATTTAAAGAACTTTTTGGTTATTGGTACATTACAATAAAGTTACTCTGTGGTACAATTAACTTGTTCTTTTTGTGCACAATAAATGTACTTTTTATACAATAATCTGTACTTTTTAGTACAATAAATGTACTTTTTGAACAATAAACTGTACTTTTTAGTACAATAAATGAATTTTTTGATACAATAAAGTTTTACTCTTTGGTACAATAAATTTACTTTATAGTACAATAAATTGTACTTTTTGGTACAATAAATGTATTTTTTGATACAATAAATTGTAATTTTGGGTACCATAAATGTACTTTTTGATAAAATAAACTGTACTTTTTGGTTTCGAATATTACATGTATATCAAATATCGCTCTAGAGCTAAAATACAGTTTTGCCACGCCCTCTTCGGCCATTGATTGCGATTAACAATTTCGTCTGCAAATTTAAACCTGAAGTGCCAAGTACTTTTTGTGTACCACATTGTATCTCTCTGGGGCTAAAATACAATTTGGTATCTCCTCCTTAGCCCACTGATCCAAAATTTAAATTTCGTTTTCATATAATATTCGTGTTGTCAAATACTAGCTGTGTATCAAATTTTATCTCTCTAGGACTAAAATTCAGTTTTGCCACGCCCCTTTCCATAAATAATCCAAAATTAAAATGTCGTCTGCATATTTATATTAGTGTTGCCGTTTACTATCTGGGTGTCATATTAAATTTCTCTAAGACTAAAATACAGTTTTGCTACTCCTACTACGACCACTGATCCAATATTAAAATTTCGTCTGCATATTCATGTTCGTGTTGTTGAGAACTATCTGTATAGCAAATTTCATCTCTCTATTAATAAAATGTAGTTTTGTCACGCTCTCTCCGCCCAAAATTAAAATGTCGTCTACATATTCATATTCGTGTAGTTTTTCTCTAGGGCTAAAATACAGTTTTGCCACGCCTCTCCGCCAACTGATACAAAATTTAAATTCCGTCTGCATATTCATATTAATTTTGCCGAGCACTATATGTGTATCAAATTTTATCTCCCTAGCTCTAAAAAGATGTTTTGCCACACCCACTCCGCCCACTGGTCCAAAATTTAAATTTTATCCGCACATTAATATTCGTGTTGCCGAGTACTATCTGTGTATCAAATTTTATCTCCCTAGCTCTAAAAGTATGTTTTGCCACGCCCACTGATCCAAAATTAAAACTTCGTCTGCATATTAATATCAGAGTTCGAAAAAAAACATTAACGTACGGTATTTTAACGTTCTGTACGGAATTTCATTGAGTACAGTACGCAAACACTTACCTTACAAGAAGTACGAAATACACTACGACACTTTGTTAAGTTCGTGTATGTGTACACAACCAGAATTCAGTACGCTACGATTGTTAAAAGACGAACACAAACGCTACGATAACGTACTGAACTTCGAACACAAACAAAAACGGAATACACTACGTTTAGTGTATTTTTTGTGGAATTAACAATAAAAAAAAAGTTTTCTTCCAAACACTACAGGATTCGGTTTGGCAAGCTCGCGAACCGCCCTTTCCTGAAAATTGGCTCTTAGCTCGCTAGCCAAGAGTCACAAAATTTCAAATGAGCTCTCAGCTACCGAGCAAGGAGCCACAAAAATTTAAGTGAGCTCTCGGCTGGCGTGCTGAGTACCAAAGTTATGTACCAGAAGTACTTTTTTATGCCAAAAAGTACTTTTATTGGCCAGAAGCACTTTTCTGCTGCAAAAAGTACTTTTTTTTGTACCAGAGTCCTTTTTTGTACCAATAAGTAATTTTAATGTACTTTTATGCACAAAGTACTTTTTTTACCAAAGTACTTTTTTATGCCAAAAAGTACTTTTAATGGCCCAAAAACACTTTTCTGTTGCACATAGCACTTTTATTTTGTACCATTGTACTTTTAAAAAAATAAATGTACAATAAAAGTACTTTTTGGTACAAAGTACTTTTTTATGAAAAAAAGTACTTTTTGGTACAAAAAAGTACTTCGGTACAAAGTACTTTTTTATGAAAAAAGTACTTTTTTATGAAAAAAGTACTTTTTGGTACAAAAAAGTACTTTTTACGAAAAAGTACAATAAAAGTACTATGAACCAAAAAGTACAATAAAAGTACTTTTTGGTACAAAAAAGTACTTTGGTACGAAAAAAGTACTTTGTGCGACAGAAAAGTGTTTTTGGGCCAATAAAAGTACTTCTTGCAACAAAAAAGTACTTTGTTTGGTACAAAAAACGTAGTTTGTGCCGAAAATACATTAAAAGTACTTTTTAGTGCAAAAAAGTACTCTGGGACAAAATAAAAGTACTTTGTGCAACTGAAAAGTGCTTTTAGGGCAAAAAAGTGCTCTCGGCTCTTGGCTCGTTAGCCAGCCCTTTATATTTTGATTTGAAATTTCGTAGCTCTTGGCTAATTTTGTGTTAAACTATAGCTAAATGCTAAAAGATGGAACGATTTTCGGTTTCTGTTTTGAACAATATATGCAACACACCGTTATTTAGACATTCCACAAAAAATACACTAAACGTAGTGTATTCAGTTTGTGTTCGGTTAAAAAATACACAACCAAATCGAGTAAGTGTTTGTGTTCGAAGTTCACTACGTTATCATAGCGTTTGTGTTCGTCTTTTGACAATCGTAGCGTACTGTATTCTGGTTGTGTACACATACGCAAACGCTAAAAAAATTAGTATCGTATGTGTATCTTCTACGTACCGTACGTGTAACGTACTGTTTTTTTTCGAACTCTGATTAATATTCGTGTTGCCGAGTACTATCTGTGTATCAAATTTTATCTCTTTAGCTCTAAAAAAGTTTTCCCACGCCCACTTCGCTCATTGGATCAAAAATTTAAATTTCGTCTGTATATTCGTGTTGTCGAGAGCTATCTGGGCATCAAATTGTATCTCTCTATATCTAAAAAAAATGTTTTGCCGGACCCTCCGCCCACTGATCGAAAATTAAAATTTCATCTGCATATTCATATTCGTGTTGCCAAATACTATCTATGTATCAAATTTTATCTCCTTAGCTCTAAAAATATGTTTTGCCACGCCCACTCCTCCTACTGGTCCAAAATTAAAATTTCGTCCGCATATTCATATTCGTGTTGCCGAGTACTATCTGTGTATCATCTCTTACTTTAAAACAAATTTTGCCACGCCAACTCCGCCCAAAATTAATAGCCTACCGTATTTACTAGGGTGATCAGTTCGGTTTTCAAAAACCGGCTACTAGGTTTTTTTCACTCATAAAAACCGTCGGTTTTTTTTAAATCCCTATTTTTCGAATATCGAATAATCCGGTTATTTTTTGTCGAATCTCGGTTTTTTGGCGTTCGATATTTTTTATTTAAATTTATTCATAATTGCGTTAAATATGTTCTCGTACTTGTTTTTTTTGGCTCCACGAAAAGCCCCCCATTGAAATAACGCCCAAACGAGAAATGAAATATTCCCCAAATTTTTTTCATACATTTTTGGGTGTTATTTCATATGAAATAACTCCCAATTTTTTTGGGCCATTTTTAATATTTCTTTAGGAATTATTTCATTCTTCATTTGGGGTTTTCAAATTATGAAATAATCTCCAATGAAATAACACCCAACCAATTTTTTAAATTTGGGGATTGTTTCATATCGTGTATAATTTGGGTGTTATTTCATTTTTTATTCGGGGGTTGTTTCATTTTAAAGTTGTTGGCTTTAAGGGGTTATAATTATATAAAAATAGGCCTTTTACAAGAAAACTTTTAGCCTGTGAATATATGACAATATCTTTTGAATGTTTACATATATTTCCATTTATGTTCATACTGGCGGATAGAAAATCAACAAAATGCAAAATTCGATTTGCACACACTAAGAATGGAATTTTTTTTTTAAATTTGTAAGAGTTCTTCAAAAGGAAGAATTCAATAAAAGCAGAAAGTTTGATTTGCTTCTGAACACTGGAGGTGGTTGTGTAAAAGCCAAACGTAAAAGGCAAATTGTCTTCCGAACTGCAAAAATAGAGTAGGGCTACAATGATCTACTATCCACACGATTCATTTCAATAATTTTGCGACTTTGCTGATGGTCAATATTGACTTCATGAAAACCTTGGTGAAACTGACTTTTATGAATTTTGGGCATAATTTCATTTTTGTTGCTGATGGGGTTTATTTCATTGGGGGTTATTTCATTTTCATCATTGGGTGTTATTTCATATGAAATAACTCCCAAATATTGGGGGTTGTTTCGTTTTCGCTTTGGGGTTTATTTCATTTATTTTTGGATGTTATTTCATTCACTGTTTTTGGGTGTTATTTCCAATTTTTTGGGGTTTATTTCATTGGGGGTTATTTCCTGGGGGTTATTTCATTGGGGGGCTTTTCGTGGAGCCGTTTTTTTCCAGTGTTTCGGAAGAACAACCTAATTTATAGTTTTATAAATCTTCACTGTTTAATAAGTCGGCTGAAAAGCGAAAGAAATTACAAATGTTTGTAAAAGAACAATTTAATAAGGAGCTTCAACTTATCCATGGTGTTAAGCACCACAGGAATTCTACAACCAATATGGTTTCTCAATTTTTAAAATTACACAAATGTGTGAATCATACCTTATTGGAGTTAGGACTGACACCATTTAGTGAAAATGATATCGCAACTTTGTCTGTGCTTAGTGACACCGTTAAACCTTTGGAAATGTCTATACAAAAACTTTCTGCAAACGCTGATGCTGAAGGTATTTTTAAAATTTTACTTTAACACTTTTCAACAATTCAAAACCAATTATCAATAAATTTATATGCAATTTTCAAAAGACGTATATCAGAACGACGTGTTCAAACCCTGAATACTCTCATTTTGTATTTAAGTACGAGTAAACTCCCAATTAGTGACGCATTTCTAAAATATTCAATATTAAACGCCTTGTACACTATAAGTCCAAATAGTACACTGAGTGAAAGGGCATTTTCAATGTCAAGTTTTATAAAAACCAAAGAAAAAAATAGGTATACACCCAAGCTCTTAAATTGTATCTTATTTCTTAAATGTTACTTTAGGTAAAACTAAAGATTAAATTAAATATATTTATATATAATCAATTATTTACAAATGAATTGTTTTGTTTCGTTTGTCTTTGTTAAAATAACAAACTGATCTCACTAATGTTTTGCATTGTAATTATAATTAAACTAAAAGTTTACTTTTTATGGGTATAATTGATTTGTTTTCTGTTATTTTTTAATAATATTTTTTGTCAAAAATTGTGTTTTAATTTGTTATTTGGCATAATTTTAAAAACCGGATTATCCGGTTTTTTGTGAATTTCAAAAAAAGCAACCGGTTTTTTTTAAATGTAATTTTTCGAATAATTCGAAAACCGGTTTTCGCAAAAACCCGAATAATTGATCACCCTAGTATTTACCATATACTTAATGCACTAACTGTCTAACAAATTTAATTGAAATCGGTTAAGCCATTTAGGCGTCATTGAGCCACAAACAAACAAACAGATAGACATACTTACGTAGCTGGCACTTCTTTGCAATCCCACTGGATTATATACCGCACGTAGAAAAATATTATAAGCGCCTCGATCTTCTGCGCTTTTTCTCCAGTTAGTCACACCAAGTTCTGTAAGGATCTCAGTAACCTGGTCTTTCCAACGGAGTTTTGGTCGCCCTCTTCTGCGTTGTCCATCGACTTCATTGTCGAAGACTTTTTAAGCTGGAACATTTTCACTCATTCAACTGCTGTACTTTGATGCGTTTGACCACGTTAATGTCGGTTTATTATGAGCTATATACCGATCAGCTCATTATTCATACGACATCGATACTCTCCGTTAACGATAGTGGGTCCATATTTATTGTGAAATATTTTTCTCCCGAGTACCGCTATAACCGATTCATCCGTTTATGTCATTAAACTGGATTCTGCGCCATACATTAACACAGGTGGAATCAGTACCAAATATAGCTGAATTTTTCTTCGAAGGAGGGCTCTGTCATTTTACCGCTTGCTAAGTTCGTAATAGCTTCAAATTGCAAGCAGGATTCTTCTCCGGATTACGAGGCTGACGTTATTTGTTTAATTGATGGCGGAGTCGAGGTAGATGGAATCATCTACTACTTCGAAGATGTAGTTGCCATCGTTCACGCAGTTTCTCAAACGAGTAGATTCTTTGTTCGTTGAAACTAATAACTTCGTTTTGTCCTCGTACCCCATATAACCCATTTTCGTTGATTCTTTATGTATATTTGAGAAGGCTGCAGTCACTTTCCGCAGTTTTCAATCGATGATGTCTACGTTATCAGCGTACGCAAGTAGCATGTGGTTTTTGTTAAATATACGTGTTGACCGGCCGTGGCATAGTGGTTAGAACACGCGACTACCATGCGGGAGATCCCGGGTTCGATTCCCGCCTCCAGTCATCTACATTTTTCTTTCATTGCCGGGCCCTTCGATGTTGTCGACAGCAACTTCGCAGTATCAATTGTCAAGTTTATTGGCATGTCTTGTAAAAAGCTTCTCAAACAGTGACGTTCGCATTCGTCGATAAACAAGTAGGTGCTGTTAGTTGTGAATCTAAAAATAGAAAGCGTGTTAATTCACAACAACGCCAGAAGCTATCCCATACCTCATTCATGGGGTGTAAAGGGAAATTAAGTTTTAAGTTTATACGTGTTTACTGCAGCTTTCCTCATTAATCGGGCATGCACTCGTTAAGCCAAACCACCGGACTTGAAGAGCTCTGCTGGAAGTCCGTCGGCACCTGCTGTTTTATTATTTTTCAATAGAGATATTGCTCTTCTTACATCGGTTTAACTTGGTGGTGGGTAATCTATGCCGTGTCGGCATCTCACATGCGCTGTCGTCCGGAACCAGCAGTTGTTGGAAGCGTTCTTTCCATATATGTAGCACCCTGTGCGTATCTGCAACCAGATTTCCATCTATGTCCTTAGAGGAGGGGAGTACATTACCGTAACCTATTGCTTTTACTTTCTGTTTTCGGGCCTCACCTCTATCCCTATATCGATCTATATCCTGGTTCTCCCGTTCCTTCATCTAACGTTTTTTTCTCGCTTAAATAGCTGTCTCGCCTGTGTTACTGTCTCCTTGTGCCGTTCTCTAACAGCCCGGGATACAATTATCTGTATGGTTGCCCTATAAACAGAATCCTGGGAGAAAATTTGAGTCATTCGAATAATAACACTATGTGACAGTAAAAAAAACTACATGAGGCCTTAAGCTAACTAACCTCAAAGTTTTGCTGGTGTTCGCTAAGTTTTTTTGCGAACGAATTTGTTGCATTACAAGTAATGGAAAATTTGAAGACGCTTTTAGTAGAGTGCGAAATCGGTAATAAAAACCATCCCTATCCCATTATCCTATTAATATTATAAATCTGGATGTCTGTCTGTTTGTTTATTTGTATGTTTATGCCTCAATCACGCCTAAACTGAATCGATTCCAAAGAAATTTGAAAGGCAGTTATGGAAAGGCAGCATATGGAAATTATCGTAAACTATACTTTTTTTTATTTTTGATCCTAGGGGCGAACTGAGCGTGGCAAAACTTTTTATTGGGGCTAGAGTGATAAAATTTGATACCCAGATAGTACTCGACAACGCGAATACGAATATACAGAAGAAATTTTAATTTTGGACCCAATGGGCATAGTGGGCATGGCAACATTTTTTTAGAGCTAGAGAAATACAATTTGATACCCAGATAGAACTCGACAACACAAATATGAATATGTAGACGAAATTTTAGTTTTGGTCCCTATAGGCATATTGATTGTGGCAAAACTTTTTTTAGAGCTAGAGATATACAATTTTATACCCAGGTAGTACTCCACAACACGAATACGAATATGCAGACGAAATTTTAATTTTCGATGATTGGGCGGATTTAACGTTGCCAATTTGTGTTCTATTCCTTAAGGGACATTTGCCGACCAAATTTTTATTTCCAATCAGCGGTGGAGGGGTATGGCAAAACTGTATATTAACCCTAAAGAGATAAAACTTGATATATAAAGGGTGGTTAAATTTTAAGGGCCGATGTTGATTTTGAAATAATCACAAATTATTGTAAATATGTATGGAACAACAACACCTCCATTCGATGGTCCAAATTTTCGATGACGCTGAAGCACAATTGAGATTCTATGCCGTTAATGTGCCGCATTATCTCATCCTTTAGCTCTTGAACTGTTGCTGGCTTTTCGACGTACACCTCTTCTTTCAAATAACCTCAAAGAAAGAAGTCCAACGGTATCAAATCACATGATCTTGGCGGCCAATTGACATCGACACCGCGTGAGATAACATGGCCATTGAATTTGTTGCGCAAAATAGCCATTGTTTCGTTAGTTGTGTGGCAAGTGGCACCGTCCTGTTGAAACCACATATCGTCCACATCCATATCTTCCAATACGGGCCATAAAAAGTTCGCTATCATCTCACGATAGCGAATACCATTCACAGTAACTGCCTGACCGGCCTCATTTTGGAAAAAATACGGCCCGATGATGCTGCCAGCCCATAAACCGCATCAAAGAAACACTCTTTGTGGGTGCATTGGTTTTTCGACAATCACTCTTGGATTATCATTCGCCCAAATGCGGCAATTCTGCTTATTGACGAATCCACTGAGGTGAAAATGTGCCTCATCACTAGAGTGTTCAAATACCTCCTCTTTTTAGAAACTCGGTTTCCGAGTTATTCGAAAAATAGATTTTTTAGAAAAATCGGATTTCGAATACAGCATTTGAAAGAAAACCGGTTTAACCGGTTTTTTCGGTTTTTAAGTCTAGCCACGCGCCTTCTGAGACCTCCCATACAAATGTACTATTTCGCCCACTTCAGAGATTGAGTAGTAATATCAATACACCCAACGTGATCGTTCCAAAATTCTGTATTTATTAAAGCTAAATCAGGATAAAGTTTTGAAGAAAAAAACTTTAAGTCTATCCACGACCCTTCTGGTACCTCCTATACAAATGTACCACTTCGCCCACTTTAGAAATCGAGTAATGATATCAATATACTAGAAAATTGACTTTTGAGTCAATTCTTCTGTTTCGTTTTTATAAAGCTTGATACAGAAAACACGCGCTCACTTATTGTGGAAGTAGGATTTATTGACAAAAGAGCGTTTAGAAGAATGTTGAGCTTTTCTGTCCTTTTATAAAATCTATCGAAATAGTTGAACTCATCATATAGGCTTGTGTCTTTGCAATTTGTTTTCACTGGTGGATTTTGGATGTTATTTATTGTCTTATTCAAATCGTTGCAAAGACTACCATTAGGAGCTTCCCCCATCTCACAATCTGAACTGCAGGATAAAGTCTTTTAAAAAGCTCGTTAGCAAATTCCATCGTTTCCGCCTTTTTAGACTACTTTACAAAGGATTAGCTTGTAGGAAATTTTCCGGTCCTAATACATATAATGAGAGTATTCAATGTTTGTAAACGAGAATGTTTTTAGAAGCTTTGTAAAATTTTAAAATTAAATTTCAAATTAATTTAGAAAAAACTTTTAACGTTTTATAAACGAGATTGTTTTTAGAAGCTTTGGAATTAAAATTAAATTTCAAATTAATTTACAAAAATATTTTTACATTTTTTAAACAAGAATGCTTTTAGAAGCTTTGTAAAATTTTAAAATACAATTTCAAAATAATTTAAAATAAACCGAGTACCCGAAGGAAAAAACTCGGTTAAACCGGTTATTCGAAAATGGCATTTTTGCAAAAACCGGCATACGGGTTTAAATAAAAAACCGGTTTACGGTTTTTCGGTTTCGGTTTTGAGCACCCTACTCATCACTGAAGATGATTTTCTTCTAAAATTGATCATACACTGTTGCCATTTTTTGTCACCATTCTGAACATTGACGACGTTTGGAATGGTCAAGAGGCTTCAGTTCTTGAGTCAACTGCACATTGTAAGCGTGTAAATGCAAGTCTTTATGCATTATGTTCATCAACGACGAGCGTGAGTGGTGCAATTGATGGGCACGACGACGAGTTGAGGTGGATGGCTCTTCAGGCACTCTATCGCGAACAGCAGCAATATTTTTTGCAGTACGAGCTGTACGCGCATGCACTGTTATTTTCACATCTCCTACAGACCCGGTTTGCTAAAATTTTTGCACGATTTTACCGATTGTACGCACATTTTAACGATTAAATTGACCGAAAAAATCACGATATGCATTTTGATTTGAACCTCCATTTTCATAATAAGCCTGAATAATTTTAACGCGTTGCTCGATGGTGTATCTTTCCATGGTTCAAGTTGAGTTAGTCTGAAGTTGAGAAATGTCAAATGAATTGTAGAAAATAACTTGACGTATAGGTGTGGTTCACATTCAACATCGGCCCTTACAATTTAACCAGCCTTTAGATATATCTCGGTACAAAAATTATAAATTTTCAATCAGTGGGCGGAGCAGGCGTGGTTAAACTGTGTTTGGGACTGGATTGGTACAATTAGCTATGAGTATACAGATATTACTCGGTATTACAGGCTAATTTTACAGAAATGGGCGTGGTGGAATTTTGCCCGAATTTTGTGCGTGGGTTTTAAAAATCCCACTGAGCTAAATTTAAAAGTGAAATATGTATGTAAATTAGCCATACCCTATTTTTTACATTCTGCTAAAATAAGAGATTTCGGACTAAAGTGCAATGTACGTATGAGTAATAACAACTATTGTTGTTAGTAGTTGTTATGCGTTATGTATTACTCATACGTCAGATGTCAACAATATTGAAAATATTGGCTCATTTATATAGAACCTCTTAGTTAACATATGTTAGTTAAAATAAAGGGTTTTCCGTTATAAAACGAGAAGATTTATTTGAGTGAACAAACAAAACAAAAAAAGTTGAAATACACCTAGTCTTTTTTTTTATCCCTTTAGATAATTTTTCGAGAATCAAAATGGATACAACATATCAAAATATAGTTTATGAAAATAAATCACTTAATAACACTACTTTACAGTCATTTTGTCCAGAAGCTGCGACCACCTTAATGTGTTATGCTCTTCATAAATCGGAAAAAATCAAAAAAATCTTTGTATATAAATACGGTTAATTATATATGTAACGACGCCTAAAATCTAATTAATAAAGCTGCATGATCACCAAGTAATTACTACAATTTTTGTCATTGGCCTAGATTCGTAACGGGTGTTAAATCCTCGTCGTGGAGATTTTAATAACTTAAACTTATTTTCCCTTCTATATTGCTTAAAGTAAGTCTCCCATTAACCTTTTCCACCGGTCGTTTTTTTTTTATTTTGTTTTTGCTGTCATAAAGTTTGGACCTCTCCGTCCCAGACTTTACATTGCTAATTACAGACAACGATTGTAAATACACAGTGGCCACATACTTACATAGCAATAAGTCAGTCATATTTATTTTCAAAACGTATAATAAATACTACGTCGCTCTTTTATCAACAATTCTCTAATTTATTGCGTTTGCTGGGTGCAATAGAAGTTGCCTTCACCCTTCTAGCGATTGCACTCTTCGTTTTTGCGGCGGACTCATCGCCGAGCTATCAGCAATGAAAAGCCCCATTGCCTCGCCCTTGACACCCGCCTACTTTTTGTGTACTTGTACCTTATCTACATACAATAAATATAGTTGGTATTGGTATGGTTTTTTACCACCGGTTGTCACTTCAGGGTACATTGTCTGATTGACAATTGTCAAGGTTGCACTTTCCTTCCTTGTTGCTCCACAGGGTACGGAATATCTCCTGTCCTTTTTTGCGCTTACAATTTCATTTACTTGATGGCATGTGTGTGTGTGTCTGTCTGTCTGTGCACGTTAGTTTGCACTGTGTGTCAGTATGTGTGATTGTTGCATTACATATAAAGTCATGTGCATTATCTGATTCTGGGCAATGTCTGACATTGACATTGAAAACTGTGCAAAATGCACTTGTAGTTGGACTTGTGTAACTTTTTTTTCGTACGAGTGCATTGCAATATTTTTGCATTTTGTTTAACTTTGTTATACACTGTATCTTTTCTCTCCTCAATGTTTATTTTTCACTTGTTTGTCTATTCCATTGTTGGTGTTGTTGTCGCGTTGTTGAGTTGTTGCTATTGTATTCTTATTTGTGTTTACAGATATAGTAGCGCGCAATCATCTCGAGTCGTTGGTTGTGCAATTTACGTGAATTGTGCGGTGCATTAGACTACTATCGCAAAGAGATACCAGAATTTGCATTCGTCCACATGACGCGGTATTTTTCACACAAGATGCATTTCATAGACTCATATAAGTGTCCATAAATTATGGATATAGTAGTTTTCTCAAGGTGTTTTCCGTTTGATGGTGGGAACCTTGACTTTGACCCAATTCGTGTGCGACCTAGATATATATTGGCACATGTGTTTGTATACTATTAATGAGGCATTAAAGAGGCATAGTGTCGGTGCCAAGTATTGGCATTAAAATTATGTCAATATTTTAGTAGAGCGGCAAAAAAATATATATCGCTTCGATTTTAAGTCTTTTTGATAGTCCCAGAGGGTTAAAATTGTATATACAGATAGTAATCAGTGGGCGTAGGGGGCATGTCACAACTTTATTTTAGTAATGGAGAAATACGATTTGATATATTGATAGTACATGGCACTGCAATTACAACTTTGCAGACAAAATTTGTATTTCGATCAGAGGTTTAACAATCTATATATATATAAAGGCTTGGGTGACTGACTGATTACTAACCAGATCAAACGGCTAAAGCTAGAAATTTGAAATATACATTCCTTTTATGACGTAGGCGAGCTCTAAGACGGAAGTTTTAGAAATTTGGACTGCAAGGGGGTAATATGGGCGTGGCACCGCTACATACAAATCGAATTTTGAAATGACTGTATCTTTTAAGACTTTACGAAGACTTAAACTGTACGAAGTCGAGATTTGGTTCGTATAGCTGTCGTATAAAAAAAAAAGTGTTGAAAGTGGGCGGTGCCACGCCCCTTTTTAGAAAATCGTTATTTGGGCCAAATAAATGGACCGATTGCAATGACATTTTCTCGGTGTGGTACTGTCTGTAGGGCTTCTATCATAGGCTACGTGAAAATATAGTTAAACAATGGGGCGTGGCACCGCCCACTCAAACCGAAATTTCATTCATATCTCGGTCATATCTCACGAACCATTAGTGGTATGAAGATGAGTTTTCATACGTATGTTAATGGTATAAGGAAGATGCGTTACGCTGGGAAATAGGTGGTGCCACGCCCCTTTCGTAAAAATAGTTATATTGGCCAAATAAATGGACGGATTAGAATTGAATTTTCTGTGGGTGAAACTATCCATAGAGCCTCTATCATAGGCTACGTGAAAACATAGTTAGACAATGGGGCGTAGCTCCGCCCACTCAAACCGAAATTTCAATCGGTCATATCTCACGAGCCATTAGAGGTATGAAGACAAGAATTGCTATGTATGTTAACGGTGCTATGTATGTTTGCGCTTCGTAGAAAGTTCGTTACACCAAGCCTAGATAACAGCTCTTTCACCTGAACCATCCAACGAAGTTTTGTTTGCCACATCCAACAACCCCCCACTCAAAGCCCCTTCTCATTCATTCGTATGACGTGTCCAAGCCAGCGCAATTTTAACACGCTTCACCACATGAATGACGTTATACAGCTCATCGTTACTCACTTTTAAAGATGACGTGTCAAATATTTTTCGAGTTGTTTTTCTCTCGAAGACTTGCAGAACAAATTTATCCGCTAGTATCATTACCTAGGATTCTCCAAGACAGGTAGAATCAGTGTCTGGTAGTGGCGTGATGTCTTTGTCTTAAAACGCTTGCTTACAGCTTAGTAGCAGCGGTTTGGGATGAATTACCTTCTCTTTTTTTCCATACAACCCTACGTGTAGGAGGGTATATATCATTTGTTACGACCCAAAAGTGTAACACATAGAAGGAGCAACTTGAGACCCTAGGTTTCTTTGAACCAAATTCGATTCATGACTGTTTATGTCGTTTGAGCCATGTTTGTCTGTCTGTCTGTCCGGCTGGTACGCACGATAACTTTCCAAAGACGTAACCAATTGTCTTGAAACTTTGCATAGGCTAATATTTTTCCAAAACCACTTCTGGTACCTCCCATACAAAAGTGCCATTCCGCCCACTTTAAAGATGGAGTAATAATATCAATACACCCAAAGCGATCGTACCCAAATTCCGCATTTAGTAAAACTGTAGCAAGATAAAGTTTTGCAGAAAAAACAGGAAGTATTGCCACGTACCTTCTGGTACCTTCCATACAAATGTTCCACTCCACCCACCTTAGAAATCGAGTACTAACATCAATACACCCAACGCGATCGTGCCCAAATTCTATATTTCGTTAAGCTTTGATACAGCTAGGATACAGTTTTGGAGAAAAAACTGGAAGTATAGCCGCGCCCCTTCTGGTACCTCCCATACAGCTGTACCACTCCACCCACTTTAGAAATCAAGTAATAATATCAACACATCCAACGCGATCGTGCCCAAATTCTGTATTTTGTTAAGCTATAAACGAATAAAGTTTTGGAGAAATAACACGAAGTCTAGCCACGCCCCTTCTGGTACCCTCATACAAATGTACCATTCCGCCCACTTTAGAGATGGAGATATAATATCAATATACCCGAAACGAACGTGCCCGTGTATTTGGTTAAACTATAACAGGATAAACTTTCGGAGGACAATTTGGAAGTCCATCCACCCCCCTTCTGGTACCCCCCATCGAGGAATAATATCAATACGCCCAACACGATCTCGCCCTAATTCTATATTAAGTAAAGCTACAGCAGGATAAAGTTTTTAAGAAAAAACGGGAAGTATAGCCACGCCCCTTATGGTGCCTCCCAAATGTACCATTCCGCCTACTTTACAAATGAAGTTATAATATTAATTAATACACCCAACACGATAATGCCCAAATTTGTATTTTGTTAAGCAAATTTTATGTTTTTACTGAGGGTGAGGGTATATATAAATCGGTTTACCCGACTGAATCTTTCTCACTTGTTTTTATTTATCACCAGATCTACTTCTGCCGACTGCTTCTTAATGTTTAAAATTGCCGCAGTAATATGCCACTGCCCACGGCCAATGAGTTCTATATAATCGGAGCAGCATGTGACTTTTATTTTAGATAACACTAGTCCTGTTTACTTCAGCTTTCCGTATCATCATCTCCATTAGGATATTAGGAGATCACATAACTGACTATCGCCTTGTCTGGAGCCTCGTTTAGTAGAAAATGGATCTGTCAGATTTTTGCCTATTTTCACTAGAGACTTCGTGTCGGACTTCGTGTTGGGCTTCAGTCTTGCACATAACACACTCGATAGGAACTTATATACGATGGATAAAAGGCTTATCACGTGGTAGTTGTTGCATACACTTGGATCGCCTTCATTAAGCACAGGACATAGAACACTTAGATCTTAATGATCGGGCTTGCATTAATTTAGCAATGTGTGTTTATGACTTGTGCATGCACTTTGCCAGTTCATCGTCGCCGAACTTTGGTTCCCGCAGCTTTATTGTTTTAAGGGAATCGCACCCGTTTTGGCTTGGCGGTGGACAATATACTCCATATTCGATGATTGGTGTGATTTCGTCACTTATGCTGCCTTCAGGAACAAGCAGCACACTCTAGGTGTCGGTAGCAAGATTTCCATATCTGTCCTTACAGATGGGGATTCCTTTTTCAAAACATTTGCTCTTGATCATTTTATAGAAGTTTTAGGAATCACCTCTATATCTGGATCAATCGATGTCCTTGCTGTTTATTTCCTTCCATAGGCGTTTATCCTCTTCTCGTTATATTGTTCTGTTGTAGCACGTGTTACCATTGGCTGGCATCCACTTCATCAGACATAGCGCGGCATTCCGAAACTCTGTAGGGAAAAGCTGGGGACTACACCTGCAATGGTATATTGGATATACAAAGTGGAAGTGCGTCCCATACTTACTAACTTGGTGGGGGCTTTGGGTACGGAAATTAAGCTAATGCACACCACAAGCGGCACTAGACGTGATACTGAACCTGAAGCGGTACCATGCACTATCTGTAGCGTCCAAAAGTGCAATAAGGTTACGAAAGGCTATTGGCGGCAATCTAAGTCGAGTCATGCATCAATACTGTTATGGTTCAGCAGACATGAATGCAACGGAGGACTCTACAAAGTAACGGAATATATGGTTCCGTTGTTGGATTTTACATCACGCCCGGAAATAGTAATCCCTATGGAAAGAATGGAAAGCTTTCTTCCCCTTCAGGGGGCTGTCCATCTTCACTGATGGTTCCAAAATGAAAATTGTAACAGGATAGGGTATCTTTAGTGAGGATCTCAATTTCAGGCAACACTTTCCATTTGATGACGATTGCGTGAGTGAGATCCAGGCGAAGATCGTCGCAATTATGAAATCTGTGAAGGAAATACTTACAAGAAATTTGAAGGAGATCGTCACAATCAATTTGGACAGTGAAGCGGCCTTAAAGGTTTTGGTATCAAAGGTTATAAAGTCGAAATTAGTGTACAGATGTAGGACGGCGCTCTCAAAACTGTCGGAGAATAGTGTTCGACTCTGTTGGGTCCCCGGACATAGTGACATTTAAGGAAACGAAATAGCGAATGAACTGGCGCGGAAAGGCTCAGCTCTGGGACCCGGCCAATCGGATAGATCAGTGCGACCACCAATGTGTCATATATACGAAATTGTCTCGAACGTCTGACAAATGAATCCTGGGAACATCGCACCGACTGTGTGGTATCACGAAATATTTGGCCAGGACTGGATGGAAGACGAACTGGACCACTATTGGAACTGGATAGGAGTACCGTTAGACGACTAATTGGAGTAATCACGAGACACTGTGACGTCAGAGCATTTACATCTGGGATATTACTGGAAGACGACACAGGAGTATTATTACAGGCTTTGCGACGATGAGGAGGAAATTGAGACCATTGAGCATTTGTTATGTCATTGCCCAGCTCTTCATAGAAGAAGAAGCAATTCCTCGGGAAATGGTTCTTTGAAAGTGTCACCGTATTGTCGCCATGTAACATTGAGAATCTGGTGAAGTTCACTGATGGTTTAAGCTGGCTTAAGGGCAGAGAACCATAGTGTCTCCACGTAATCTCACAACTCTGCTATGAAGTTGAAGCAGAGAACACACCGGAAATATTTTTTAGCACTTCTATCTCTTTTCCACTGTACTATTCCTGTGAAATCTGTATAATATTGTAAAATACTCTGTTCTTAATATATCTTAAAGTTAATTTCCCTTTACACCCTATGAATAAGCTATTTTTAGATTCACAACTAACGGCACCTACTTGTTTATCGACGAATGCGAATGTCACTGTTGGAGAAGCTCTTACTAGACATGCCGATTGACTCGACACTAATACTGCGAAGTTGCTGTCGACAACATTCGAGGGGAGCCGACAATGGAGCCAGGAGTTGAACCTGTGATCTCCCGCATGGTAGTCGCGTATTCTAACCACTATGCCACGCCCGGCATAAATCAGGACAATCACAATGGATCATAATTGTCTCCGAGTGTTGTAATGGCATGGTACTGCGCTGTGTCATTACATGTCCTAAACCTAAACCAAACCTACCATGCGATCAATCTGGTTTATTAGATACCAGGATGCACTCACTACCATGTTTCTTGCCACCGTGAAGTTAACCAGACTGAATCCGTTATTGTTGGTGTTATTGTGTAGACTGAATTTTCCGATTACTGTATTTTCTTTTCTGTGTGTTGTCATAATAGTTTTTGTATTTAAGGAGAGTGCCGATCCTAGACTGCCAACTATGGGAGCCGTGTGTTGAGCTTTAGTTACTTCTGTTGCCTACTCCCTAAGACGTATTCGTGGTAGCGAGACATTTACTTTATCAGTTTTGCGCCTTCTTCCATTTGCTATCACTGACCTGGCATTACCCGGAAAACACGCGATCAATCGAATGTTGTTGGCTGCTCGGAGACCTCCGCTGAGAGTTTCTGGTTATTCCCAAGTAACGACTCAATGTTGTTTGATTTCTATAGACGGGATTTTTTGCACAAACAAAATCTACTAAGAGCTATATTATTTTCTTTAAATTTTGCATCTGATTATATTAGCGAAAGTGTCACTAAGTGAATTGAATTTAATTATGAATTTAAAAGAACAGCAAATCTCAATGGAAATCTAAACTAAGCCTTATATACTTTAGCTTAGACTACAAAATCCATAGAGGCTTGATTTCCAGTTCCGCAAGTCATAGACTCCCAATTTATTTTCAATTAGTTCAAGTTTTTACACTCGCTAGATATAAAAATAGCGCCCTTAAGTTTGTACACACCTGTCTCCAACCCATTTATGCCAACTGCAATTATGTGATTTGTTCCCATTCAGTTCGATGTAAGTAAGATAGGAGGCACTAAAACTATACATGTGTTTATCTATAAATATAATAGTAGAAAAAAAAAACAATACAACAAAATATTGCAATTTACTGCTAATAAAAATAAGTCCCTCACTAAAGGCAACATGTCTGAAGGTGAGCGGTGAGAATTGGAACATGTACATGTTCCCTTCACCCTTGACTGTGTTACATTAACGGCGACGACGGCAAACGTACACGTCTAATATTCCCGACAATGTCTGCCACCATATCGATATCTGAAATATTCCCGGTATGTTGAAATACGACTGAATAATGCCCTGTCATAACTAATAGTATTTTATATATATTAAGTTATTAGCACTTTATTTGTTAATGTTTCAACATTTAGTCTATGATTGTTTTGTTTTCCCTTACCTCATATGACTTATGGAGTTTAGTTCAAAAACAAAACCTGGATAATTATTGTAAACAAATACGTTTTTAATTATTCTATTTGTTGTTGCCATAAGCTATAGACTATTGTGCATGTCTGTAGTAGTACTGTCGAAAGGGTACAACTGCATATATTTTCGATAATGGCTTTGATCATTTGATGTCTGGAACACAACTAGAGACACAAGTAAGGCTGTGATGTGTTGTGATGTTTTCTAATCATTGCATCTCAATTGACGTGTGCTTGCTATTTTCCAAGGGGAATTTCTATGAGATATTTGCGCATCAAAAAAAAATAACTCTGCGATTTTAAGTGACGGCATAAGAAACGTGTTTGAAATTGGTTGTTGTTGAACTTATAGGAAGTTAGTATTAGGTCAACTGAGAATGGCTTAAAGTCCGAAAAGCGGAAACATCAGCATTACGGGCGTTTGTTTGTAGCAATTGAGAGAGTTGGTTAAAGTAGGCTTTGGCTATCTCGGTGGCATAATTCTTGGCTGCAACTAGGTGGTGATCCGAGTCAATATTTGCAACGCGCATCACACTCACAGAAGGTTAAAGAAAAAGGTTGTGGTACTGGTCTCCCCTTTGGTAACAACAAAAAAATAAATTTTGTTACAGATACGCAGAGTGTACTGTATATATGGAGAGAGCACATCCACAGAATGTTTGTTCAGGAAGACAGCCCATGTAAAGGTATCACGCCAACTATCGAAGTGATGGAGGTTAGAAAAGCAATTTTGAGGCTAATGAATGTTAAAGCAACCGGTGCTGACGGATTAGTTTTTTTTACCTTTACCTATCGCATATTAGGTCCTGCTGAGTGTGCTATGCAAAAGACTATATCCAGTGTTTTTCCATCTGATCGGCCCTTATCATCGTGGCTTAAGTCCTAGGAAATCAACAACTGACTAGATTTTCGCCCAAGAGAAACAGATCGACATGTACCATCTTTTCGTGGGCTATAGAGCTGTTTTCGACAGCCCGATACGGCAGAAATTACTCGAAGCCATTGCTGAGTTGGGTATTTCAGCGATAGTCTTTAGAAAATATTGGCAATAACCTTACTGAGGCATTTTACACCAGACGAGGCCTAAGACATTGTGGCAGCCTATCGTGTGACCTCTTTAAAGTCCTGATGGAGATGATAATGAGGAAAGCTGCAGTAAAGACAAGATTTTCAACAACAAATGTTACAAGCTACTAGCTAGCACTGATGATGTGGACCTGACTGGCCGCCAACTACACGATGTGACTGCAGCCTTCTCAGGTATATATAAATGGATCTAACGGTGAACGAGGACAAAACGAAGTTATTAGTTTCTACCAACTTACAATCTACTATTTTGGGACGCATCGTGAATGTCGACAGCTATGCTCCGCCATCAATAAAATAAATGACGTTATTCTTGAAATCCCGACTAATAGAAGCTGTTTTAGACTAAACAAGCTATATAATTAAACCAGATACTGGTTCTACTTATCTTGATGTACATATGTACGCATAATCTAGGGTAATGACACAATTGGATGAATCGGTTCTGACAATATTCAAGGGGAGAGTGGGCGACCAAAACTTAGTTGGATGGACCTTTCACCTGGACTAGCTGTTAGCTTTGGAATTCTTTTCTACGTGCGGCTACTGATGGCTACATTTATGTTGCTGCTGCCTAATAAGAAGAAGAAGAAGTATAGTTCAAATCTTTGGCATGCTCAATACATTTCGAACAGCAATATGATATGACCTAATCCATTTTCGGACATTTATTGAATAGCGTTCAAATTTCTTAAAAATTTGAAATAATAACAAGTTTTGAAGTTTCAGACGGGTAAACCGATATATAATAGGTTGTCAAAAAAGTCTTGCGGTATTTTATTGAATTTTCAATTGTTCATAGAATTGGTTATAATAATGCGATTTAAGTCAAATATGCGCCGTTTTGTTCAAAGACGAGTTCCCAACGAGATGTCAACTTCATAATGCCCCTCTTATAGAAGCTCGCTTCCCTATTGTCAAAAAACTCGGAGAGCCAATTTTCACAGGACTCTCTTGTGGCCAACTTCCGACTACCAAGCTCGTTCGCCATGGACAGAAATAGTTGGTATTCACTTGGTGCGAGATCCGGACTATACGGTGGATGCAAAAGAACCTCCCATCCGAGCTTCTGGCGCGTCACCAAAGATGTGTGTGGCCTGGCGTTGTCAAAGATGGCCTCTTCTGCATGAGTGCTGCATTCAAGCGGTCCAGTTGTTGGCAGTACAGGTCCGAATTGAGCGTTTGGCCATAGGGGAGCAGCTCATAGTGGATGATTCCCTGCCAATCCCACCAAACACACAGAAGATCTTTCCTGGCCGTCAATCCAGGCTTGGCCACCGTCTGGGCAGCTTCACCGCTTTTCGACCACGACCGTTTGCGCTTCACGTTGTCGTAAGTGACCCACTTTTCATCGCCAGTCACCATCCGCTTCAAAAACGGATCGATTTTGTTGCGATTCAGAAGCGATTCGCATGCATCCATACGGGCAAAAATGTTTTTTTGCGTCAAGACGTGTGGCACCCATACATCGAGCTTCTTTTTGAATCCAAGCTTCTTCAAATGGTTTATAACGGTTTGATGACTCATGCCCAGCTCTTGGCCGATGCTACGGCTGCTACTATGCCGGTCTCTTTCGATCAATTCAGCGATTTTATCACAATTTTCGACGACAGGTCTTCCGGACCGTGGCGCATCTTCGATCGCCTCTGCACCAGAACGAAAACGTTGAAACCATCGTTGTGCGGTGGAAATGGAAACTGTATCGGGTCCATAAACTGCACAAATTTTATTGGCAGCATGAGATGCATTTTTGCCTTTATCGTAGTAGTACTGTAAAATATGCCGTATTTTCTCTTTATTTTGCTCCATGTTTGCGACGCTATAACTCACGAACGACTAAAAACAAACAACAATAAATCAAACACGTGTTAGCGTGTTCCAAAAAGCTCTAGCGTGAATCTGTGCGACGAATGCAACTAGAACTACGCGCTTGCAAAGACAAGCTTGCGGAAATACCGCAAGACTTTTTTGACAACCTTATATATACCCTTACCCTCAGCAAAAACATAAATTTTCTTAACAAAGTACAAAATTTGGACACGATGGCGTTGGTTATATTGATATCACTACTCCATCTCTAAAGTGGGCGGAAAGGTACATTTGTATGGGAGGTACCAGAAGGGGCGTGGCTAGACTTCCAATATTTTTCCAAAACTTTATCTTGTTAAAGCTTTACTAAATACAGAATTTGGGCACGATCGTGTCGTGTGTATTGATATTTTTACTCGATTTAGAATGTGGGCGGAGTAGTACATTTGTATGGGAGGTACGAGAAGGGGTGTGGCTAGTCTTCCAGATTTTATCTCCAAAACTTTATCCTGCTTGAGCTTTACCAAATACAGAATTTTTGCTCGATCGCGTTGGTTGTATTGATATTATTACTCGATTTCTAAAGTGGGCGTGTACATTTGTATGGGAGGTACCATAAGGGGCGTCGCTAGACATCCAATTTTTTTCAAAACTTTATCCTGTTATAACTTAAAAAAATACAGAATTTGGGCAAGATCGCGTTGGGTGTATTAATAATATTAGTCGATTTCTAAAGATGGCGGTACCAAACGGGTATGGGAGGTAACAAATGGGGCGTAGCTTGGCTTCCAATTTTTTTCTCCAAAACTTTATCCTGTTAAAGCTTTACTAAATACAGAATATGGGTACGATCCCGTTGGGTATATTTATATTATCGATTTCGTAAGTGGGCGGCATGATGTATTTGTATAGGAGGTACCAGATGGGGCGGGGCCATGTAGGCTATTTGGAATACGGCAAGTAGTTTTGGGAAAATATTAATTCGTGAAAAATTTCAAAACATTTGCGTCTATCGAAAGATATCGTGCGTACAGATGCAGACAGACGGATATCGAATTTGGTTCAACGAAACCTGGGGTCTAAAGTGACTTCTTCTATGTGTTACACTTTTGGGTCGTATCAAATGATATGTACACTCCTACCCGTATGATGAGGGTATAACCAGTAAGAAAGTTTCAGTCGGGCAACCCGACTTACATATACCCTCACCCTTAGTAAAACATAAAATTTTCTATTATATTAAAATTCTTACTCGATTTCTAAAGTGGGCGGAGTGGTACATTTGTATGGAAGGTGCCAGAAGGGGCGCGGCTAGACTTCCAGATTTTTTCTGCAAAACTTTATCCTTTATTCAGACGGACATGGCTTAAACGACTTAAAAAGTTATGAATCGAATTTGGTTCAAAGAAACTTAGGGTCTAAAGTGACTCCTTCTATGTGTTACACTTTTGGGTCGTATCAAATGATATATACCCTGCTCCTGTTCTTGTCTACTGAACTATCCGATATTCGTCGATATTGGTATATACATAGCTAATGATCTATACGTGTCACCTACACAGTACAACACATGATTTTGGGACTCAATTCTAAAACGTGAAAAATTCCCCTATATGATACCTTCTAACTTCAAGTCAATATTAAATTATTATGGCAAGTACCTTGATAAAACGAATGATGCAGAACTTCTTCTTTTTGGGGCTACTTTCACGTGCAGTTCTCAGATTTGAGTCCCAAATCAATGAGCCGAAAAATGTTGTACTGTGCTATATACCATCTGTGCCATGGAGTAATTCAGTGGAGCACAATGTGCATTCTGCGTACGCTTGTAGCATATAAACGATTATTCGACTATAGCGCAACGAAAATGTTATGCTCAGTACAACATACGGCATAGAAATAAAGCTCCCACGTTTAAATTGGTTAGAAAATGTGTGGAGAAGTTCACGGAGACAGTTTTAACAATGAATCAACCTCGACCAGCCCAACCTAGAACTTCAAGGATTACCGAAAACGATTTCGGTTGCAAGGGTAGCAGTGACAAAATAATAAAGTATGATATAGTTATTAAAAATACAAACCCCATTTGTGCACTTCCATTACACAGCTCATTGATTTGGGACTCAATTCTGAGAACTGCACGTGAAAGTAGCCCCAAAAAGAAGAACTTCTAAATCATTCGTTTTGTCAAGTTACATGCCATAATAATTTAATATCGATTTGAAGTTAGTAAGTATCGTATAGGGGAATTTGTCACGTTTAAGTACTTTTGCCCTGAAATGGTCATTACTTCGACATATTTTGCCAATAATATAGAAAATGCTATGCATTTACTGCAACAGTTAATCCTCAGGTGTTTCGGAAATTCAAAGAAATGTCTTTGTTACAAAACCCGTAATAATAGTGTCTGAGCTCATTACATTTATTACTAAAAGTTACTTGAAGTGGTTCTGATAACGCAAACTAACTTGAGGCAGTCAATTATCAACTAACGCCCATAATACTGCCTGATTCCCTTTGGAATGTACAACAAAGCAAAGAAAACAGAAGTCATATATTCAAATATTACAATATTAAAACAATGTAATGCTAAAGAAAAATCATAAGCCAACAGCTAAAGTAAATTTTTTTTATGACGTCAGTGGATGTGGAACTATAGAAAATGCGTCAATATTACTGTAATACGAGTATCGAATCATTCTTCTGACATATACAATTGACTAACAGCAGGCGTTTTATGAGTACGTGTGTTAGATATTCATATATTCATTCACAATTTTCATGTTTTCTCATACAAAACACCTCCATTTTCTTTTTGACTTTCTAAAAGTTTCCAACAGTTTGTATTTTCCCACTTAGCAACTACTGCAACAGGCGTTGCACATAGCAGCAGTCATCTGACAACGACAACTCTATTTTGATCGAACAACTATCGGCAGGTATAGAACTTTCCAGCTTCGAAACTAAAGCTTCAATTGCAGTTAGCAACTGCACATTGTTGCTGCCCTTTTGGAACAAAGTTGTAACGGCAAATGAATAAAGTTTACAAGTTTACACCCTTTTGGTACAACAATGAAATGGTTCTCGGAATACAACTACAGTCACAGCAGCAGCAGCAGAGGCAATAATATAATCACAACCTCAATAAACGGACAACAACCTATGATGGAAGAATTATATTTTCATACTATTCGTACGATATCAGTCAGCAAAATAGAAGGCGACAATTGTTTTTTTTATTTTTTGGCATGTGCAGACTAAACTAACAAAAAAGTAAAAAACTTTTGGTCAGTGGCGTAGTAAAATTACATCAGTGAAGGAATAAATTATGTTTTACACCGATCAATTTTAATTCCAAAGGAGGCCATCGGCCAAGAGTCAAAAAAAATTTTAAAAGTTGACACAAAATCAATATCTTGTTAAAGAACTTCAGATCTTTTAAAAAAAATCTACTGCAAGTTCAGGTAGAGTAAATATGCTTTTGCTGGAATAAATGCACTTTTCGGTAAAATAAAACTACTTTTGTGCATTAAAAGAAATTTTGAAATTTTCCAAACTCGCAAATTGTACTATAAAGTAATTTTGTTGTGCCAAAAAGTCATTTTATTGGACTAAAAAATACTTTGATGATTGTAAATACTTGAAAAAATTTTTTTGTACAAGGGTACTTTTATTTTGCAAATACATAGTGGTTTCACTGGTTAAGGAGAACTCTTCTTTTGCACAAATTATCTTTTGTACCAAAGTATTTTTTCGTACCAAAAAGTACTTTTATTGGCCCAAAAACACTTTTCTATTGCACATAGCACTTTTTTTGTACCAGAGTACTTTTTTGTACCAAGAAATACTTTTAATGTACTTTTCGGTACAGAGTACTTTCTGTACTTTTTTGTACCAAGAAGTACTTTTAACGTACTTCTCGTTACAAAGTACTTTCTATTGTACCTTAGTACTTTTTTGTATCAGAAAGTACTTTTATGGGCCCAATAGCATATTCTATGGCACAAGTACTTTTTTTTGTACCAGAGTACTTTCTTTATACCAAAAAATACTTCTAATGTACTTTTCGTTACAAAGTACTTTCTACTGTATCAAAGTACTTTTTTGTTTAAAAAAGTACTTCTTTTGGCCCAAAAGCACTTTTCTATCGCACAAAGTACATTTAAAGTACTTTTCGGTACAAAATAATTTCTGTTGTACCAAAGTACTTATTCGTACCAAAAACACTTTTCTATTGCACAAAGTACATTTTTTGTATCAGAGTACTTTTTTGTAGTCGAAAATACTTTTAATTTACTTTTCGGTACAAAGTACTTTCTATTGTACCTAATTACTTCTTTGTATCAAAAAGAACTTTTATTGGCACAAAAGCACTTCCTATTGCACAAAGTACTTTTTTTGTACTAGAGTACTTTTTTGTAGCCGAAAATACTTTTTATGTACTTTTCGGTACAAAATACGTTCTATTGAACCTAAGTACTTTTTTGTTTCAAAAAGTACTTTTTTTGGTCCAAAAGCACATTCTATTGCACAAAGTACTTTTTTTGTACCAGAGTACTTTTTTTTATACCAAAAAGTACTTTTAATGTACTTTTCGGCTCCAAAGTACTTTTTTGTATCAAAAAGTACTTCTTTTGGTCCAAAAGCACTTTTCTATTGCACAAAGTACATTAAAAATACTTTTTGGGACAAAAAACTTTCTGTTGTACCAAAGTAATTTTTTGTATCAAAAAGTACATTTATTGGCCCAAAAGCACTTTTCTATTGCACAAAGTACATTAAAAATACTTTTTGGTACAAAATACTTTCTGTTGTACCAAAGTACTTTTTTGTATCAAAAATAACATTTATTGGCCCAAAAGCACTTTTCTGTTGCACAAAGTACTTTTTTGTACCAGAGTACTTTTTTGTATTCGAAAATACTTTTAATGTACTTTTTTGTACAAAGTACTTTCTATTGTACCTAAGTACTTTTTGTATCAAAAAGTACTTTTATTGACCCAAAAGCACTTCCTATTGCACAAAGTACTTTTTTTGTACCAGAATACTTTCTTTATACCAAAAAATACATTTAATATACTTTTCGGTACAAAGTACTTTCTACTGTACCAAAGTACTTTTTTTGTATCGAAAAGTACTTCTTTTGGTCCAAAAGCACTTTTCTATTGCACAAAATACTTTTTTTTGTACCAAAAAGTAATTTTAATGTAAGTACAATAAAATAAAATTACTTTTTGGTACACAAAAATACTACGGTGCAAAAGAAAGTACTTTGTGGATCATAAAAAGTACTTTTGGGGCAATAAAAGTACTTTTTGGTACAAGAAGGTACTTTGGTCCAATAGAAAGTACTTCGTACTTTTTGGTACAAAGAAGTACTCTGGTACAAAAAAGTACTTTGCGCAACAAAAAAGTGCTTTTGGGCCAATAAAAGTACTTTTTGGTACAAAAAAAGTACTATGGTACAAAAAAAAAAATACATTGTGGATCAGAAAAGTGAAAGTACTCTAGTACAGAATATAAATTTGTTGAACAACAAAGTATTTTTTAGTCCAATAAAAGTACTTTATAATACTATTCGCGTGTCTGGTACTGAAAATTACTTTTTTTGCAGCAAAATTACTTTTATTGTAAAAAAAGTGCATTTATTACACCGAAAAAGGGCATTTATTCCAGCAAAAGTACATTTACTCTACCTGAAGTACTTTTTTTGTGTTATATGGAAATTATTTTTTGACAGTACAACAAAATTTATTTTGTATTTTGTAGAAGTACATTTTTTTAAAAGATTTGAAGTTCTTAAAAATTGAATTGATTTCGTATCAACTTTTAAAATTTGTTTAACATTTGGAATTTTATTTATTGACTTTGCTCTCGAGCCGCTCTTTTCTTAAAATTTGGCTCTTAGCTTGCGACCCAAGAACCACAAAATTTCAAGTAAGCTCTCGACTCGAAAGTCAGGTCTTTATTTGGGAGCTCATTTAGAATTTTGATACTGACTTGCGAGCTAAAACGCAATTTTTAGGAAAAGAGCGGCTTTAGCGCCAAGTCAATAAATACAAGTCCAAAAATAATAGTAAGTTTCGATTTAAATTTCTTGGGTCTTCTCCAGTATTTCTCATAATTAGTAATCGAAAAATCTACCGTGAATATACCAGGTCTAAAGCCACTGTCCAATCAGGTTTGTTAAGGTGGGTTTCAGTCTTTTCCATAACACATTCGACAGGACATTGTATGCCCCATTTTGAGCCAATATATGGGCCGATTCTATACCTCCCCATGATAGCACCTTAGCAGCGTTGCTTCGTGATTTTTTTCAAATCAAGCTACTGTAAGTCTTATACCGGCTTTGAAAACTCAAAGGAAAAAGTAACAATATGATAACAATGGAACTTGATTTTCAGGGTCTCTAAAGAGAAGGTACCACTATCCGATAGGTACTACACCGAACTCTATGTTATAGGACAGAGAAGGTACCACTATCCGATAGGTACTACACCGAACTCTATGTTATGGGACGGAGGTGGCTGGTATGTAAAAGCTGCTACATCTATAACAGCTTTCATGAGGAAAATCGGATGTCTTGACGGAAGATTAAGACTATGACATTAAAGATATATTATACAAGGAAACATACGACTGCTGCCTTAGTCGCTTAATTCAAATTGTGCTAGATGCTTTTAATGCAAGAGTAGGAAATCTAGATGTTTTTGGTTGTTGTGTTCGTTTGTACTAAGCATACATTTCCTCAGACAATAAGCGATATTTTTCGTTCTACCGGGACTTGTCTGAGCGTAACATCGGAATAAGGGGCGTTTGTTAGTACTAGTAACTGCAGTTATTGAGAAAGTTGATTGGAATAGCCATTGACTATTGTAGCTTTGCGATGTCTAGCTTTCTGGTAGTGAAATCTGGCTCCACTTCATTACTATGTTTCTTGCTGACGAAAGACTAAATTTTCTGACCGGTTGACGTTAGAGAATCTTCTTCTTATATTTTAGCATCTCCCAGGACATTTGAATGTCTATCGAGGTGTTGAAACGCGGGATTCTTCAGTGGTCAGCTAAGGTAAGTTCAGTCTCCTCAAGAGTTGACCGCAAATTTCTACCGAATATTTACTCAGTAGATTTTTCCTGATTAGGGGGATAGTAACAGTATTTTTTGTTAAATGTGTAAGTCAAACTTAGAATCTGCTGGGTAAAGTATTTAAATTAGTGAAAGGAATTCAATAGCCTCGCGTGGGCTGCAAAAATCTTTTTTTACACAGACACGATCGGAAATTCACACAAATTAGCATAGCTCAATATTTTAAACGTGTACAATCCTAGAAAACAAAATGCTTAGACAGCACAATCTTCCGATATCGGATCCGAGAAGTGGTTGACACGAAGTCTGACACGCAGCTGAGGGGAAATCTGAAGTGTGTACGACATAATGAATAATAATTATAGAAATCGAGGAAAATTCTGAAAAGAAATTCAACGTGTCGTTACGAACCGATCGGACCGATATCTTATCAAATATATGAAGTAATTCGGATGTACTTGCCGACGGGTCGCACTGATTTCTGCCAGAAGTCTTTAGGAAAATATCTTCCGATATCGGTTACGAAATCGGGACGAAGTCGTTACTAAAAACGTATGGAGTGGTTGACACGACGTCTTACCGACACAACTGAGGGAAATCTGATTTTCGACATGTCGTACCGATTTTTGAATTCGATGTTTCCTCCATAACAACTTGTTGTTTCCTCCGACACAGATTTTCGAAATTTTACAGAAAGGTAAGTTTTTGCATCGTCTATCGATGTTAAAACATTTTTAAAAAATCGCAATCACAATTTCTTTTTTCTAAAAACATGGAATTCTTACTTTGAATAGAAGTAATAATAAAATGAACCGACCCGACAAAATCATTAACTTACAATTTCTAAACGTAATAACAACAATAAAACGTATGTGTGTGAAGAGCTGAATGTGTGTGAAAGAGATTAAAAACAAAAGGTTTTCTTGTCACATAAATTCTCAGTCACTCATCCTCACTAACTGACGATTGACAAAGATATGAAAAGCCACAAATATAAGTCGTGGCGAACAAACAAACATTATGCAAATGATGACAGTAGGTGAATTCGAAATATGTACCAGAATTCTATATAAATAGCTGACCTGTCTCCAAAATTATTCATAAAAAATGTTTTGTACCTTTACAATTTCATAACGATTGTTCCATTACTTTGGCCTGTGAAACGTTTCAGTTGTAAAAGACGCGGGGATTTGGACAAATATTTCAATCTATAGAAAAAAGCAAATGTACTAAATCGCTTATTTACTAAAGAACTGTTATATCTCAAAATATTTGATTTTGTAAAAATCGTGTTTAAAGATTTATGTTTCCTCTAGAGTTTCTATTGAAAATTCGATTATATGAGAAATGATACAAAAAGTAGAAAGATGTGAAATATTTTTTTTTAGCTATATACTCTCTATAAGTTTGCCAAAGGTTGATAACATAGAAAATCGCACTACCCTCAATTTTTTTCCCCGGTTTTAGAATAGGAATCGTGAGTGATTCCTTTCGAGCCTTCTATAGAACCCTGAACTTAGTCATTGGATTAACATAATGATCCATAGTAACCTGCACGGATTACTGGGGCTTGTACGTCAAGGCCCGAGGGTCTATCAGGTTGAGGGAAGCTGGCGGTTGGCTTCAATCCAAAATGGCCATGCGATTATTTTTCTCATTTTTTCATCTGCCACCTATTACTGAATTTTTGGCGAAACATGTTGATTTCCGTTAAGTAAACGTTGAATTTCCGGAAAAATCGGAATGGAATGACGGCTCGACTCCTTACTTATGGTGGCCCCATTTCTGTCTTTAATGATGGTTCGAATATAAAACATGGCAGGACTTGAATAACTATCGGTGTAAACAGTCAGGGTCAGAGTGGAACTGTTAGAAGAAGTTGGATGAACTATCAGGATATACTATGGCTGATCTTGACCCTTTGGAAGTTGTTTACCCGCCCATTCGTTAGTTTTTTTTTTGCGAAATAAAAGATTGGATGTGGAAGACAGCTAGCATACCTAGATCAATGTGGCCGTAATATAGCAGATACCGATCGGGAAACACGGTAGATGGATAGATCCTTACCGGTCTACCGCCGTGTGCTTGAGGACGAGGTGGTGTGCGAGACGGTGGAACATTTTCTTTGAATCTGTACCGCTCTAGCCTTATTATGCTAAGATACTTGGGGAAATATTGTCTAGATGCCATGGTGGCTTCCATGACTAACTGGGCCAAGATGATGATTGGAGTTTCTACAATTTCTTTTTTCTTTACCCCTTACATACCCTTTCTCCGGGACACAGTCAGGGAGCTATGGGACGCCGTTTCAACTAGTGGAGTTACCGTCCTCCCCTCTCTTCTAACGGTGCCCGGACATAACCCCCACGGACATAATCCCCAACACGATTTTGGGGCTTATGTCCGCCACGCTCTGCGGACATAACCACCAATTTGCATTTGGGATTATGTGCGCGGGGCATAACGGACATAAGCCCCAACAAATATTACGGACATAACACCCAAACTAATTTTGCGACTAAAAGTAATGAAAAAGGTTGATGAAGTTGATGAAATGGGGGTGGGCGGAAAAGAAGAGTGACTTTTTAAGTGCCCCCCACCGCATTCGTCTCGTGCTGCAGAGAGACAGATTAAGTACGCAACGAGACTAACTACGACGGATGCGGCGGGGGGCGTGCCCCCACCGCATTCGTCTCGCGCTGCAGTGAGACAGATTAAGTATGCAACGAGACTAACTACGGCACGCCCCCCGCCGCATTCGTCCCTCGATACAATAGCAATATTTAAAATCGTTCTCTTCATATGTTGAAATACTAAAAACAACAACAAATTCGGTCATAATCCCCATTGGGGCTTATGTCCCCAATGAAATTGGGGGTTATGTCCGACATGTTTCCCGGACCTAAGCCCCAAAATCGTTTTGGGGATTATGTCCGTGTGGGGTTATGTCACGGCACCTCTTCTAACGCCATCTGACCCATTTCCTTGAATGGAGTCTGCACATAGATTCGCCTTCCTCAGGACATCTAAGATCAATTGCCATCCACTATGTCAGGATTACATTTCATGGGGTGATGCCAGCTACTATTGACATGTAACCAGTTCAGCGAAACAATTGCAAATCACCGGTTCGACAGATGTCCCTTGGCTTTACGTGAATACCCGCCAGTGAGGGCTTAACTCCACTGTGGGCTCAACCCTACTGGAACATACTACAATGCCGCTGTTAAGGCACGGATCTAATTCTAATTGGATGTTCAAACTGTTTATATTTCTTTTATGAGGGTGCCATATTGACTGACAAGTATAAACTCAAGTCTTCACTCTGATTTTTTGCTACTTAAAGTAACACGCACTGAAGTATATGCACATATTACATCTCTTCTCCATTCAACACGCCACAAGTGACACCCACGCCGCCATCAGCTAGGAACCGAAGTTTCCTATCTGGCCGGCCAACATCTAACATCTCTTATTTATTGTCTAAAATAACACAGGCCATCCTCGCAACATTCGCAAGAAGCAAGCTCCTTATCAGGCTGGCCCAGCACCCCTTCCACTAAAATCGGTGAGTGAATTAATACTCCGTCAGGGTAGCTTTCAACGATACCCAGCATTTCCTTCTAATACCGTCAGTTATACCACTTGTATTTCTTTCACCCCTTTCGGGCGCTTCCGAAATATTTCACCATATCTTGCCAATACAGGCCCAACAGGAGAATTAAAAACATTTAATTATGAGATTTGACTTAATTGTTTGTAGCTCAAAGAAGACATAAACAACCATATCTTCCGTTCGCATATATGAATACATACTTTACTGCGGTATTCTGAACATCCTTATTAAAGGTTCGAATCTATCTAAATTCTAGTTATGTTTTCGACCAAGAGATTGTTTGATACACAGTGAGAGATGCGAGTCTTGTATTGTATCAAGGGACACCGAGCTCCATTTCTCTGGAGCATCCAACTCGTAGTCTGCTCGCGTAACTTTGAGCTTTAACCAACAACCACTACGAGGCACAAGAACAAGCTGTTCCGTACCCATTCGGCCAGGAAGGTAGTTGCTTAGGCTACCTTGGGCTGCTGACCGCTCGTAGCACCATCTTTAGACTCCTTGGTCGTAGTTCATAAAGACGATACTACCTTTACTTGCTCTTTTCGCCATCGCACAGGCAGAAAGAGATCCACTGGTGGTTCTCTCAGGAGACCCCCTTGCGGGAACCGGTGGGACAATAGTATCAGCAAAGACCGCAAGTTAGCATAATCCACACAAGCCCTGTGGTATGCTTATGTCCATTGGACATTTTTGTATGGAAGTGCCAAAAACATCTGTGTTTTCTCTATTTCACATACCTGACCTTTAATCGATCTAAGAGTTTTATATTCATTTTTAATTTACTTCACTATGTGTTTTTATCCGTTGCAATACTTTAATAAATTGTAATGCTCTTATGAGTTTTCCTAAAATATCATGCAAGTGCTTTACAATGTGTTTTATGGTGCAACCTATAGGTTTTCACATAAAAAAGCGGCATTTCATAAAAGCGATATCCAATTATCAGTTTTATTTTCAAATTTAAACACACAAACCCCGACAGTGTTCTTCGAGGCGGTCATTAACTGATGCAGTCCTGAGCCAAACTGACAGACCCCAATTCTATCCTTTACCCAGACGTCGCAACACTTACAGAAATCATTTCGTATAGCACCAGCATCGAGCATTTAGCTAGACGACGACAACAAATCGAATTCATGGCTTCCGTTGTGTAAAAAGCAGAACAGACACTCTCAGTGCCTTCCTAACCCATGCTCTCTTAGGAAGTGCTTGCAGTGAGAGTAGAGTACGTTTTGTGTACTCGAATTTTTTGCCGTTTGCTTTTTCAAGTCCACTGGCTGGCTTTACAATTGTATGAGTGTGTGCAGGCGACAAACTTAACTACACAACAACAAAGTCAAAATGTTAATGCAGTTTCGAGTGTGAGAAGAAGTGTAGAGCCGTAGAACGAACTGCTAGCTGCTGCCATAACGTGTTTGGTGTTGTTATATGGCGTCGTTGTGCACTCGTTGCAGTTGTCGTCGTCGTGGCCGTAGTCGCCGTCGTACATATATGCATATGTATTGTATATTGCTTTATGGCTGGTTGGCTGGCATTTGTAACAATGTCGGTATCAGTCACTTACTCTCTCACTCACACTCAGCATCGTTTCGAGGTGAGTTCATTGACCGACCAACTTACACGTGCCGTCCAATAGTTGCTGTCGAAAACTCTTGCACTGCCTCATGCATTTTTTGTTTGCGTTGCGCGTGCAATCGTGTACGTGTGAGTGCCGATGTATATGTGCCTGTGTATGCCTTTAAGCGTGCAGCCAGGAATTGCATTTAAACGCGTGACGTCATTGATGTTGGAAACTCGTGCACAACCTCAGAGATATGTCGACTTTGCCACAGACGAAGAGAAGATGATGAACCCGTAACTGCAGAACAGCGGTTGCATGCGGGCACATGGAGGTGAACAACAACAATTTCGTGTTCTGAGCTGTTCGCTTGCATTATGGCTGGCGCATGCAACAATAAAAATGGATTTTATGTTGTGTGTGGTTCATTCGTTCTAGAATCTTATGAATATGTATGTATTCTTGATTTTCCTCTCGGCGACACAGTGTTTGTGAACTGTGTTGTAGTCTTCTGTTTCTTTCTCCTCTTTATCCGTAGTTCCGGCTGCGGGTGTTATTCGTGTCTGGTCCAATCGGACTGAATGACGGCTGTTTGTTGCTTGGTTTTAGTTTTGTCAATCCATATTAATGCATCCATATAAAGTTTTAATTCACAAGCAGTTTGATTCGTGTTGGTATTGTTTTTATATTGTTGAGGTTTGTTTGTTATGGAATCATCACTTTATTAAGTACATAGTATGTAAGTAAGTATATGCAATTGAGGGGGGTGGTATAAGGTTTGAAGGGCGAGGCGAATACAGATATTAATATTCAACGTGATTTTAGTTCAGGCAACGATTATTCTATTTTTTGATCAGCGGATTGTCATAGTTTAGTTGTGAAAGTGCAAATTAGGTTGTTGTTGTTTCGTTAAGGGCGAATTGTCGGAATTGTTTTGTTTCGAATAGAAATTGATAGGTATGTTCGAATGTAACTTATGTACTTTGCAACTGCACGATTTTGTCGAAAACATCACACCTTTGTATAATATCGTATTATGTAGAAATAATAATAAATTAGATTTGGCCACGAAGTCACATTTTCAGATATTTTATTTTATTTTTGTTATTTTATTTTGAATGAACTTTCTTGGTGGAAAATCGAAGATAGATATAACACCTGCTAAAGAAATGATATTTGTATGTAAGTGGTGCTCTATATGTTAAAAACACTTTGGGGCATAAAACCCGCCCACTGACCAGAAAAAAACTATTTCAATATATGTTGTGCTACTTATTATTTTCATATTAAATTTTATCGCTGTAACCCTATCAACTCTTTTGTCACGCTCCCATTTGAAAATTAAAAAGTCTACTACACAGTGGCGGACTAAGGCTAAAGCGGGCCCTAGGTAACCTTGTAATTTCGGGTCTTTTTTCAGATATGACACATACATTCTTTGCTTTTGGTAGTTCAAATTGTGCCAACAGATTTTTAAAACTGT